>CM077034.1:215396203-215838324 GCA_039090855.1 Macrothele yani
GATGATGATGATAAGGAAATATAAAATGATTATCATCAATTCTCGATTTCAATGAAAATGTTTTGTGGAACGTATCTACACGAAAAGTACACTGGCGGTGAGTGAAAAAAGAACACCAAGAATTAGACGTCTGATACCAACGAAATTAATACAGCATAATAACGGAATATAGAGGATTAACGAGATCAAAACATTATGGCAAAAATACAGCTGTATTTGCTGGTAAACTGAAAAATAACATTTCCGTTGCAACATGGTTAGTACGAGGTTGAACCGCCATGAACTGCGTCACACTGTGCAATTCTGGCATGGAGTCTGTCGTACAGATGTTGGATGTAAGTTTGGAGTATTGAGTTAAAAGCATCCTCAACCTGGACGCGTAAATTGTGGATGGTCGTGGCTGGCCGTGGAGACCGGGATAAGTCGTTGCGTCTACCAAAAATCCCCACAGGTGCTCAATGTGGGACAAATCCGGTGAACGTGCAGGCCAGGGAAGTTGTCTCACACCCTAAAGTGCATGTTGCGTTGCACGTGCCGTGTGTGGGCGTGCGTTATTTTGCCAGGAAAACACCACGATAGACCGACATTACAAAATGGCACAACAACGGGCTGAATGATGTTGTTGATGTATAAGGTGTTGCTTAACGTACCCGGTACAAATACTAGTTGGGGCATGGGAGTGATAGCTGATTGCTCTCCACACCAGGAGACCAGGTGTAGGCCCTGTGTGTCGCTGGCGGATGCGAGAAGGGTGGAGACGCTCCCCTGTGCGTCTACGAACACGCATACGGCCATCGGAGAGCTCCCAAGCAGAATCTGCTTTCATCGTTGAACACGACAGATCGCCATTGCGTTCTCCTGTGCAGACGTTGGCGACACCACTGCAGTCGTTCCTGACAGTGCGATGGAGTCAGGAAGAACACATGCCAGAGGCACACGTGCGGGTAGTCCTGCATCCCGTAGACTGTTGTGGATTTTTCGCACAGTCACCTCAGATTCAACGGCTTGGCTCGGATTTGCGTCACAGTGGATGTTCTGCTTGACAACACCTCTTTTCTAATGCGTCCATCGGTCCGCTCATCAGTCCGTCTGTGGCTCCCGGTTCCACGTCTTCTCGTGTGGGAATGTTCCTCGGACTATCTACGCGACCATCGTATCACCACCGATACTTTCCGTCCAATTCGCTGCGCAATACGACGATACGACCACCCGGCCTCACAGAGTCCGACCAGACGACATCGCTCAAAGTCCGATAACTTCTGAAATCGTACACGTCTTCCATGTCCAGGCATTGCAGCTTCTTTAGGGTCTTCGCACGTGTCCGTACGCTGACGACTGATTACATTCACTTTGCCGTACTCTTTAAGTACCACCGATGTTAATTAGCATATTATTCCATGCTGTGGCGTAAGCGCTCACCGGTTGGTCCCGAAATTAACATCACACCTACGTAATCTCGACCTCATTAACATATGTAAATTTCATGATCGTCCGCCAATTCCTTCTTGGTGTTCTTTTTTAACTTTCCGGCAGTGTATTTCAAACAGCAGATATTTAGATAACGAAAAATGCAGCGAAATAAATAATGCTTCTTATCTCAACAGAAGTGCCAATGCGAGTCATTATTCAAAAGACTCAGTGCATGTTTTGTCCATAGTAAATAAAAACAATTCCTCTTTTATTATTATGACCCGATATTTAGAATCGGCTAAACATCCATAAATTCAAACAGCTACTTAAGTTAACTATGGGCGTAAATGTGCGTTCCCAAGATAATAAAAATTTCGATTAAACCTTCAGAAGTTTGGAATATACTTCATACAAAATAGTTTTTCAAATTCAAGAATCAGAAGAAGTGATATGGTGTAAAATTGTGAAGAGCCTTCCCGTGGAGTAAAAAACCTTTACATTGCTTAATAAAGAAACGGAATCACAATATTCTTTGTATCGAAAGCTATTCAGATACGAACATTTTTTTTTTATCAGATACCCTTATGATTTATATGAATCTGTAAATTTATCGATGGATAATTTCTTTACCGAACGTCCCCTGAAAGGAACGAACATTTCAAGTGTCATTTTAAGAACCAGTGATAGAGGTAAAATAATTTTACGTATATGTTCAAAGCAGGAAATTTGCATTGTTCAAGGAATAGAGTATTCTCCATTTTAACAAGCAAAGAGTGACGTACAATAGAAAAGGGAAAATTACATACCTAATATAAGCGTATAGGATCAGAATTTTGAATTGTGAAATATCAATCACATTGTACACTGGTGTGCAGAAAATAAGGACCAAGAGGAGAAATTAGCATAACAGCGGAACGAGCAGGCAGAACGGACCGAAAGAGCACTCAAGAGATAGACTAGGGTCCGGTACGGTAGGGCATGCGCATATATGCAGCATGACGTTGGGAGAGGGGAGGGAGTATCGAAAGGGTATAAAGCACACGGGCGATGTACGCTCAGCAATTCAGGTGAAAGCTATTGCACGGTGTACATCGGTTTGGAACTGACGTCGAGTTGCTCCGACCTTTGGTGATATTGTCAACAGGCAATCCAGGAGACGACATCTGGATGACTTTTACCTGAGGTCGCGTCATTGGAAATGTGGAAGAAGGGCGAAGTGTGATTAGTGTGGCCGAGGATTGCGGGATCGCTCGCAGCATCGTTTCACGAGCTTGGAGAAGTATTTCAAACGACAGGAACAGCTGTCCGAGAGTTTGGGAGTGGTCGTCCATGAGCAACCACGGCGGCAGACGACCGGTATATTGTCCTACAGGTGAGAAGAGGAACCAGACAGCAGACAGCGGGAGAAGTCGCAAGGCACATGCAACAGACAAATGGACGTCCGTTATCGCGTTTTAGCGTGGCCAGGAGAGCAGCACAAAGGTAGTCTATTTGCACGACGACCACGACGACCAGATACAGCATCATTTTATCTTAAATAGAGTCTCATTTCTTTAGAAATCTTGATAGTGTGCTTTTTGTCGCGTCACTTCCATCATTCAGTACACCATTCCAGCCTGGCAATTGGTTGCCTCGGTGTCAAAGGTGATCAGGGGAAAGGCCCGACGAGCGGGCAGTTCGAACTGTAATAAACGCAGACGTTATGTTAAAGCTGACACGAAAGAATGTGTCACAAATTCGGGCCTGCTGAGCAAAACGACATTGATGATATAGAACTTTCACTGAAGGACGCGTTCCTCGCGTTATCTGTGTACGACATCAGAAACCCTCTCTCCGTGTCCTGTGACCTTCTTCGAACTATTCCCTGCATACTTTTGCCATGACGGATACTCTGCGTGACACGCGACAGCCAATCTCCCGTAGTGCTCTTTGTCGCACCACAAAGAGCACTACGGGAGATTGCCTGTCGGGCATTGCAGTCTCTCATGCCGATAATGGGATCTCCTGCCGAACTCGCTGATGTAACTGATCGGGAGACTGTCTTTCACGACGGCAGCATCACTGTGACAGGGATAGCCTTCTTCCTATCCCTGACATGCCGACCGAGCAACGCGTCTCTTATAACAGAAAAATCGGATGTTTCCGGTTTATGACAATTCGCGATCTGATGATTTTCCCAGACGCAGTACGCATGTGCACTTTTGACGCCGAAATATCGTTTCTGCGATATCACCTGATTAGAATTTCGGTCAAAATCAAAAATCGTAACTCGGTCTTTTCAGGCATTCTGTTTTTAATGAGCATGATTACATTTATTTACGATACATTTTACGTTAGTGCTTCATAGGGTCTAAAGAATTATATAACCCTTTCTTTCAAATGAAGAGGCGTTTGTATTTATGGTAAAAGATATATATATTCGCTGGTGTAGGGCTATTTTCGTGTATATTTTACGATAATGTTCAATATTGCTTTGCAAAGACAAATTGGAAAATCTATGAGAATTTTAAATACTTTATCTCTTCATCATTTCAGAGTTTTCAGCAAATTGTCTAAATAAAATTTCTATTTAAATCTTCAAAGCAACTAATATGTAGTTGTTTTTTGACATAAGAAAAAGGTATTTAAAAATCCCTTTTCGCTCATCTCAAAAGCGGAAAGTGATAAATCCAGTGTTTGACGTATTACAGGCGAAAATGCACGTTTTAGGGAATTCGTGAAGAATGTGTAAATATTTTTTTATGCGTTTCTTTTTAATTAATCTACATTCGAATATCGTACTGTTTACTATCCCGCCTTTTTGAAAACTTAAAAGATAACTGAAAAGGAAACACAAATTTCTTATACATGCAATTCATCTTCTGTGGGAGGAGAGCAAGTGCCTTAGATCTGAATTTTGAATGGCACAAAAAAAAGAGACTGTTTCATTATTCCAGTTTATATCTAATAAAAGCTCCTCCATTCAAACACTCTCCGATATATTCTGTGGTAATTACATATCGTTGAATCTCAATGATATGTTCTTCTAAATGTGAGCATTGCTCCGTTCTACTCCAGGGGGTACCTGCAATTTATATTCAGCATTAGGTCCAAGATGTTGCACTGGGTCTGGGCAATGGAAGAAGGAGGAGTTTGTATTCTGAAAAATAAAATCGATTAAATTTAGGGATCATATTAAATAATACTGGTTTGTGCACCTAATATTTGCTTTCTACATTAAATACTGTGTTTTTAATATTTAGAGGTTCGAAGTTTCTATAGTAATAACGTTAAGTTTGAAGTTTCGCCTGTACATTTTTCACAGTTATCGAAGTTTTTTTTATTTGTATCCCAGCAAAAACGATGTTATCCGATAATTTACCTTACCATGAAAAACCCGTCGATGCACGTGGGCTTGGGGGTTTTATTCTAAATGGGCTACTGTATGGATTCACGGAAGGTGCCTTAAAAAAGAAATAAACCGCCTCACATCTGTAACAAAAGGAAAAAAATTATGAAATCTCTCAGTATTGATATTTTTCCTTGTTCCGGATGGACCCACAGGTCGGTAACTATTAGCATATTGTTGAGCTTTTGGCTGAGAAACAGGCCTACTACGTAGAATTGGTACTTGAAGATTTTTCTAATGTGCGTCCAGTATCCCCTGCTGTAAAACACTAAGGTTTGGTTGAAAAACAAACAGCAGCTATAACTGAGGTAACCCATGTGGGTCCATCACACGAACCTAGATGACAAATTACTATATCTTCGGTAGCATTCTCAGTATAACCTCACGAACTTGCTGAACCAGGTAAACGTCAACATATTCTTCAAACTATTGAGTTCTTCAGAAGAGAAAGAACTGCTCAAGAACTCCGTCAAATTCCAAGCCCCATTCTAGCTAGATCATATACCTCTGAATCACATTTTCGATGTTAATAAGAGATTGTGCTGCGAGAGTTTGTACGAGGCACGGGTTTCCAAAACCAGAGTGTCCAGGAAAGAGTGAATAGTTTTTAGACTGCTTGTCGGATTCTAACATTTGCTGATACGCCAATACTCCTTATGAAGCGTTTACTGTTGTCAGTATGACTGGCGCCACCCAAGAGTTTAACTTGAGATGGAAGCAAGTGAAATGTTCTGGATTTCTTGAAATGAATAATGACTCCACTGATTGAAAAAATCCCTTGGACGTTGTGTCTTGCCGAACTGCGAAAGCGAGAATTCCCTTTTTTATTATCGTAGTCCATAGATACCTGTTTATCCTGCATTTCAGCAATCAAAAGCTTCTCTTCTTCCCTTCCAAATGCAGCCGTTCCTACTTTTTGTGCTTATCTGCTCCCCATCGTACCCCAACCTTTTCGCAATGAGAGTGACATTCCATTTATCTTGTTCAGTCATGTACTACTTGCGAAATTGTTGGTCAATATATACTGCCATACATGGGAAAATGATTGGCAGGTCACAAAGTGTTCAGGTTGAGACGTCAGAACAACAAATTGAAAAATTAAGAACAATAAAAATTAAAGTATGTAAATAGAAAAAATAACATCCTGGCAGCATGAATTCCTAGGAAATTTACGAAAAAAATCAGCAATAAATAAAAATTCCTCTGTGTTACGTACAAACAGTTACGCTGATATATCAAAGGGAAACGTCAACGGGAAGTACGAGAAAATGAAAAAATAATTGGTCTTTCTTCAACTGAAAATAGAGGGGATGGTGTTATTTTTAATCTAAATTTGCAATGTAAATACACAACGGTGAATTCCGTTAGGCACATATTAATATTTGCACTGAACTAAAATATTGATTAACATTAAAATTCCGGATGTAAATATTCAAACTGGTCAAAATCAGATACTATGAACGACACGTTTCTTTTCTCCAAATATTTTGCGATGGCACACTCAAGAGCCGATGAACAAGAATCATATAGTCTTTGCAATCCTTGCATCAAAAAAGTTCAGGATAGAAAAGTAATGAACAAAATCATAGTAATCAAGCTTAAAACAATCATATATATATTAATGACAGAAACTCCGGTCCTAGTAAGCGCGTTGTTTCGCCATTTCTTACTTTTTTCAGGTAATCCGAGGTTCAGGATAAACAAATGATGTCCGAAAAAATATTATTAGGGTTTAAAACAATCATATATTAATGACGGAACCTGCGGTTCTAGTAGGTGCATCGTTTCGCCATCTGCTATTCTTATTTGGGCAATCTGAGTGCACGTTCTTTAAAGGGATAAGTTTTGGCTTCTTCATAACGGAAGTACACAAGTTTCCGATCGCGAACTGTATAAAACCATATTTTCTACAGTGGCACACTGAACTGTTAAAAAACAAATAAACACAGCACGCTAGCACAAGCACTGAACACATAAGCAAACCACGATGAGAGTTTTATCTTTGTTTTAAGCATGCCATCTTTACAAATGCATAGTATGACTTTAAAACAACATTAGGACGGTCCGTCTATGGACACTATACCGTTTAACCGGACCGCTTTGAAAAAGTAATTTGTGAAACCAAATTCGTTGATATGCGCTCTATGATGAATTCCTTATCGTCGTCATATAAATGTTGCTTGCATTTTGTTGTTTTCCATGTGTCTATCTTTTAGAAAACTTCAAAATTTCTTCGACTTAGAAAGCGTTACGGAACCCACAGCTGCCGTGTCACACGTGCAAGAGCGTTCGGATTTTCTACCACTCGACCGCCTAGAAAAACAAAGTTCCAAACAATAGAAAATAAGCAGATGTGGCTTAAGAAAGAAAACACATTTAAAACAATGTGGAATTTTCGAAACAGTCCCAGATTAATCTTAGCGCTGTCGACAATTCTTATCCATCAAGAGATGCAGCGAACAGACAAAAATCATAAACACCAACATTATGTGATATTGTTACTTCTTGTGCTAACAAAACAGCACTTACCGGCAAGACGTAGACGCACCAAGATTTTTGAAGTTATTTTGTGGTATCTAGTACCGAGATTATATTACCAGCAGTTCGTTTAGCTGTTTTAACGTACGTCGTTGACCGCCGCGGATCGTATTTCTGTTCCTTCATAAAAAAAATGATAGATTAGAATTACTGTGGAAGCCGTAAATAACGCGGTCGGTTATACAGAAGAATCGAATACTGTGTAACGCGGGTTCGATCGTGTCCCCAAAACAAAATGCATACGCAGGCTAACACCGTACATAGTCAGATTTGGATATTTCGAGGGTATTTCTGTTACAATTACAATTTTTTGCAATTATTTTATTGCACACATTTAAAACTTACAGTTATATAAAAATGCAATACACCAGGGGGAATCTGTACATACTGGTTGTAAGGCCATTCCCTCTATCAGATGTAAGAAGAGGAATAAAATATATAACATATATAAAAGCAAGTAAGATGGTTATAATAGAAGCTCCACTTTTAGCAGCATGCTCGAAACTACAATTTAATGATAGGAAAATATTCATTACGAAGATTAATATGATTTACAATGTAATTTCGCAGAGACAAGGAAAACGTTTTGAAATTTTCCAGAGATCTGATGCTCTCCGGAAGATTATTCGATAGGATAATGGCTTTATGAGAAATGCTATTTAAACCATAATTAAGTCTAACAAACGGTAGATATATTTTTTTGTTAGCAACAGATCTGGTGAAGACAGCATACTCCAGATATTTGATGTCAGATTGAAAAACAGGTTCTTTCAGAAGCATTATTTAAAAAAAAAAACCATGATACCTGGTTTCAAGGTAAACATTTCCACAAATTTTTACAATATTTAGTTTTAGAAATAATGGTTTTGAATGAGACATTTAATATGTGCTCATCATATAGCGAACAAATTTCTTCTGGAATTTGAGCAGGCATAACTTATTGTTTGCACTTATATTTAAAATAAAATACCTGGATAACAGGAAATGGGAGAGATGGGTTTAAATAAAAGCATAGTAAAATGTTTAAAGAATGTTGAAAGGGAAGACTTGCTTAATTTTCCTAAGTAGTCCAACCTGTAAGAAAATTCGTTTTAAAACAAACTGAACATGGGTATTCCAGTTAATAAAATTCATCGAAGCAAACGCCAAGATACTGAACTTTTGTCGACAATTTTAACTGGGAGGTCGTAAAGTGATTATCGCATTGTTCCCGTATACCCACATTATAACAGGCTTTCACTGCGTGTCTAGGGAATATGGAAGCAACAGCAATACCTGGAAGCCTTCTTCGTTATCCGCGAAATATTCCGATATAATTTAGTTAGTGTGACATGGATCATTCTCCTTTTGAAAGACACTGCTAGAGGGGAATATCATTTTAATAAGAGAATGTACCTGGTCGGCTGTAATATTTAGGTAAGTGGTCTTAGATTCCTGCACATGAATGATGGACACAAAGTTTTACAGCAGAGCATTTCCCAAAGAATTATACTTTCTGAACCGGCTTGCTTTCGTCCCATATTGCATTTTGTTGCCCACACGTCTCCGGGTAAATTAGTCTCACGTACATGGAGATTCATATCGTGCAGCTGGAAATGAGATTCATCCGATCATACGACATCTTTTCAATCATTTCAGGTCCAATTTTAATGCTCGTGTGCCCATTGTAGGCGCTTTATACGGTTAACTGAGGTTATCATGTGAACGCTGGCCACTTGATTGAGCCTACGGCAATGCAGATCAGGTTTATTAAAATTGGATAAATACCTATATTTTTACGTAAACATTATGGGCACAGTTAGGTAAATGTCTTCAGATTTCATAAAAAGACATTTTAGTTTATGTTATGAAGTTAAATTTATATAATATGAAAGTCCAGAAAAATTTTAAGATTATACGTATTTACATTAAAATAATGTTTAAAATATTTCATTTATACCATTCTTTATCAATAATCCTCATATATTATGAAATCCCTGCTTGTTAGGGAATTTGCTTTTGCTTTTTAATTTGAATCATTAACTATGTATAAAAATATACTTTGCAAACCTTTTAGAACTGGATAAATTGCAACAACATAGGAAAGCTTGGAAAAGCAAAAATGTTTCTCATTCTTTTGGTGTTTTACCTATTAAAGTCACAGACGGCTATAGAGGGTTTACAAAACGTCTTTCTCTCCTTAAGAAACTTTTTATTAAAAAAACTTTATAGGTAAAAACAAGCAGTTTGTATGGAATGATGCATGTTAGCTACTACCGTTTGTTTTTACTGCATTGTAAAAACCCCACATGTTCGCTGTTCCTGACCTGTAGCACGCACATCTAATCTGTATTTACTTTTCTCGCCATATTTCGTCTAACAGCTCTTTGGAAATTGTGGCAATAGCATCTCTTATGCTCCCCCACAGAGTTCCAGAACCATTCATTAGTGTTGGATAGACATTAATTCCTTCATATAAATGCAAGGGAAAAATTCTAGTAGCGATATATAGGGTGACGTGGTGGTCATTATGTTGGATCGACCCTCGCAATCCATCTGTCGAGAAATGTGGTGTTAAGAAATTTTTGAATAATAAGTACCCAATGCAGAGGGGCGCCATACTACTGGAGAGTTATTCTGGTTGACAGTCGTCTAAATGACGTGTAACCAAAAACTCCATCGTGTCCAGGTACACATTTGCTGTTATTTTGCGCTCACAGCAAAATCTGATGATTACGTTGGGCATGAGAAAACATCAAGCATTTATATTTGGGCTATCCCGTTGTTTCATTGAAAGAAAACATGTGGATATTTCGACGCCCATATACGTACATTGTGTCTCTTTACTTCACTAGAGGTATGAAAAGTAGTCTCAACAGAAAAACCCCATCGGCTGCAGGAATTTGTTTTTGTCACAGATACGCTGTAAAATCGCAGCTGGAAAAGCAGCACGACGTGAATGATCATCCATTTTTTCAAGCTTTATAAAGCTTGAACAATGTGGACTTTTTGCGCTCACAAACTAAGGCTTTGCCGAAAATTTTCTTCAGCGTATTGCAGAAGATTCTGAGTTCAGAAGAAATTCGGTTGGTGAATCTCAACGGTTTGGGAACGTAAGCTGTATCCACTGCATTAACAGTTTCTTCACGAACACCCAGTTGCCTGTTCGTTTTCGTTCATCAACACTTCCTGTCTTTCTAGACTTTCAAAAACCAATTTATTAGGCTTTTATGAATAGGTGGTGGACGTCTGTACCTTCTTCTGAAATTACAAGGTACAGTTATCGGTGATTTGGTATCGTGGAAACACAGAACACAACGCGCTTCTTCCTGCATAGATGAGATTTTGAATTCTTGCGCTGGCAGGGCCACCTATTTATTACTCAGCATGCTACTACACAAACATTTCCTAGTTTACATGCATCAGGCTCCTAACCACTTTTTTCTAACTGTCATAGTTTTATCAATTAACACTTCCTTATTAAGCCACCCTGACATAATAGCTTACATAAAAGAAAGAACAGAAGAAACAGATCCATCCCGGTAATCCCTCGATATATTTGTCACAGTTAAAATCCCAGGTAATGAAATTTTATGGATACATGCCTGTCCTAGATCCTAGTTATAAAACCATTCAAATGAACATTTTTTTAAATGGGATAACTTTCTACCAAAAATAAAAATTGCTCGCTTTTGCTGGTTTTTATCTATAATTATGGGAAACAGAATTGTTACACAGCTTTCTCATTTATACATGCACGAATTCGCGCTAATAAATATTAAAGTTAGTTTGATTTCTCGAAGGAAACATGCAATGAGGGTCTGTTATCTATTTCTCTGCTTTTAATTATTTCATGTATCTTTCTGCTAATGAAATCAATAGGAGTTTCTATTATCGAGTGGAAGATGCCCATGAAATTTTGCCTACACGCACGTTAAACAGAAACGAACGATATACAGTGAGGGAGAATGAAACGGTCCATGTTAGGGAGAATGAAACATTCCATATTTTTTTTTCTGAATACACATTTTTAGAAAATCACAAACGTTGAATGTTTGCATGGTATTCTATTGAGCACGCTAGAATTGTTTCGAACGCAATTCTGACATCCATATAAATGTTAAAGTGAATGAATGTTTAAAAAAACCTTCTTACCTATTGAGATATGTTTTACCGTCAAATATATTGCCTGAATCTTAAGAATTAAAAACTGCAGTGGGACACTGTAAATTCTTGTTTTCAACCTTTATTTGGTACTAGGTTAGAAACAGGTTCTCACGTTTTCAAGTAAGAAAGCTAAGAAATAGCTTCCCAAATCGTTTTATTGCCAACCAAAGTTAGCCCGTTTTGTTAGGCTTCAGTTACGAGCTTTATTACCGTTTGGTTTTGATAAGCGTAGTTTTCTTTTTTATCTCTTTGTATTGGAGAAGTTATTATGTTTTTCATCGCTGTTTATGTATCTGTCCTTTTGACGTTTCTCTGGTACGTCAAGTGTACACATACAGAATATTTGTGATTTGTATTCGAATGTTCACTTTAGTTTTGTGTTCTGTACACTGTTGTGCTCTCTCCGGGAAAGTTGACATTTTACCTTTACTTAGGTATTGTTCCTGAATTTGCAAACACGTATGTTTTTGGTATTACTTTCAGCATTCTTTAGATGTACAGAACCGATAGTGTGTTTTCCATGTTTTTATTTTCTTTTTGGTTGCTTGTATTTATGAATTTTTCCATAGTGCTACTTGCCTTGTGTTTACAGCTGGTAACAGTCAGATTGTATGTTAATTTACTTTTCCATGGCAAGTGTGACCATTCTTGTAGCGATGTTTTTATTCTGTTAATACATCATTCTGCACAATGATGTATTGAGCGAAATGATTTTCATTGCATTTTTTCTTGTTCACAGAACAAATGTTCACCTGGTCGTGTTTTATTTTTATTGGTTTTTGGTTATCTCGATTTCATGTACATTTTCGTTTCAGAACCTCTTCACTTTGAATAAACTAAGCGTGAAATGCAGCACGCTTTTAATCTTTAAAAACATTGAAGCATGTGGAAGAATGCGACATTTCAGGTGTTTTGTTTTTGTCTGAATAAAATACACTGCTTGTGACTAATTTTTCTGGTTTCTTTGACTAATCGTTGCCCTCAAATCAATGAACTCCTCAAATCCACTTTCATTTTATCTTATCCATTAGTGATTGTTGTTTCAAACAATAAGTAAATGGCAAAAAAGGGATTAAAGATTTTAAATTTCATAATACTGAAACCGCAGGCAATCTTCCAAGCATTAACGCAGGTTTATGCTCCACACTGAGCAGAAAACTGATAGTTAGGTGTTATTTTTCAATTTTCGTGTTTATCCGATTCATTGTTAATAGCTTGTGCTCTGTTTCTTTTTAAGTGATGGCACATTACATTTTGCTGAATTTCAGGTTTATGTAGAACGCCATTTATTAAATTATCGTGTTGTATTTTCCATTTGGCAAAAATGTCTTGTCATTTAAACATAATAAGTTAATTTTAAAAATATATTCCTCAAACTGTATACCCGTGATTTTTATTCAGACGACAATTGAATATTATCATATGGAAGGCTTGTTAGTTGCTGAAGAAGTATGACGATAGAAAAATGCATTCAGGAAGAAAATATTTTCCATTGAAAATATTAATATATTTCTATTATATAATATGTCTTTCCGTTCCGAAATGAATCGCCTTACTAGCTGATACTTTTCGTCCAAACCGTACTGAAATACATGCATTTGTTATCGTTGTTTTTCTTCGTTATACAATTTTGAAATTCAAAAGTCATTACAATTTTGAAATTCAAAAGTCATTACAATTTTGAAATTCAAAAGTCAAAAAGCAAAACGTCACGCATACATGACACTGAACAAAAATTTCCAGCAACTATCAGCCGGCTGTGGCTTTGGGACAGTCAAAAAAATACGACCGAGTTTACAGGGGGAGTGTGGGTACCTGACAATCGGACGAAATGTGACATGGGGGGAGCGGGGAAGTTTAGTAATTCGGACATCCAGCGGCAAAAATATAGCGGATGGTATTTTTTCGTTTTGTTTGTCTTTTTTGCACGTATTTTGTAAAAATATCGTGCTTATGTCACCGGTTTGAAAGTCCGACCGGCAGGCCGTCTGTAGACACGATATATCTGCAACTAACAGTCCTATTTGAAAAAGTCTCTTTGTATTAGGAAGTTTGAAAGGTGCGAATGATAATCCTCATTTTCGTTTTTTTTTACGATGGAACTTTTTTGCTGCTAGAAGGCGTAAACGAAAATGATATCGAATTAAAAACACATTCTATTCCGTATACACTATGTACCAACAAGTAATTGGACACCCCTGCAATCGACGATATCTGCGGTCCTGATACACGTCACGGCCGCCGCCGTTAAATATTGTGTGGGAAATAACAACGCAAACAGTCGCGTGCAAGATGCCACGCAGTTCGGAGCTCTCTGATTTCGAGAAAGGTGTAATCGTCTGGTATCACAGAGATGGACGATCCATACGTGACCAATCCAGCTAGTTGTAGTACCCAAAATCGACAGACGCCTACGTGATTGGCAAGTGGAAGATGAGAGGTGACTGTCGGAATGTGCCACGACCCGGTAGACCCACAAAACTGGGACTTAGAGACCGACGGGTGCTGGCCAGAGTAATTTGGAAGAACAGCACCAAATCGATGAGCCACAACCGCGAGGAGTTTCAACAGACATCGGGGAGTGTTCTTTCGATGAATAACTTCTGTAAGGAAGCCCATCTGCTCGGTTATCATGCACGTGCTGTCGCCCACAAGCCTTTGATCACCAAGTTCAATAGCGCTGCTCGGCTAACGTGGTGCAAAGAACGTCGACAGTGGAAACATGTTCTCTGGAGCAACGAATCAAGGTTAACCCTCTACCGTTCGGATGGAAGGATCTGGGTTTGGCGTCTACCTAGAGAACGCCTTCTGCCGGAATGTAATGTGACAACTGTGAAGTTCGGCGGAGGTGGAATTATGCTATGTGGGTTATTCTCCTGGTATGGCACGGGACCCTTGGTCGCAATTCCTGGTAGACTCAACGCCGAGACCTTCTGCACCATTTTGGATGACCATGCGCTTCCTAGGTAGTGGCAGTTTTCCGGTGTAGGGGCATGTTACATTCAGGATGACAATGCCACCTGTTATGTTGCGAGGTCCACCATGGCTTGGTATGCTGGCAGTGGGGTTAATCGAATGGACACGCCTGCGCAGAGCTCGGACCTTCACCCTATCGAGCACCTCTGGGACGATTTGGAGCGTCGGCTTAAGGGGTGCCCCACTGTCCGAAATCGGTGAATTAACTGACCTGTCTTCTCCAAGCCAAGTGGAAGAAAATACCGCACGCCGTCGTACAACGCCTGGTTGAGAGTATGCCCCGGAGGGTCGCAGCTGTAATCGCCGCTCTTGGAGGCTCCACCAAATATTGAAAGTGCATAAACTTCGTTTTCCTTTGCTATCACTGGTGTCCAATTATTTGTCGGTAAGAGTGTATTTGCTTCTAAACATCCATTTAAAAAAGTATTTTACTTTTCGATTCCATTCGTGTCGAAGATTATTTTAAGCATACTCCCTTTTCCAAGCTAAGCATAGATGCTCCGCTAGGGGTCGTAAAATTAAATGACTTTTAACCAGATATCTCTTCTTCTAAAGCTCCGATTTGAAAAACGTTTCCTTCAGCGTAAGCAGCTCGTAATGGGAAATATTTTGCTTACAATTTCAAATTTTTGGTACAAAATGGTTTCACCAAGAGGGTGCGCAAGCTTTGATTTCTGCTCCAGATGTATTTGCAGCAAAATTTGAGCTTTCAAAATCTGGAATGAAGATATTCTTCCGTAGACTTATTGTACTCACGTGGGCAAATGTTTTCGGAATGTTTTTTTCTTAAAATAATATATGTTTTTTCCACCAAGGGGCGATGATGCATATACTGTTTTTGGCATTATTGCTGCTTCAAATGGTCCGATTTGAAAACATTTCTTCTTTTGTTGGACAGAGGTTCCAGTGTGACATGTTTATAATATAATTTCAAAATTTTCAAGTAACTCATAGACTTTCCGCTAGGGGGAACAAAGGTAAATTGCGCTTTCGCCGATATCCATACTTCTAAAATCCCAGTTTGAAAAATTCTTCCAGCATCGGATACAGCAGCTGACAGAATTTTTTTTTTGTTGTTGTCATTTCAATTTTTTTTTTTTTATAAAATATGGTTTGTACACCACTGGGCGTAAGCGTTAAATTTCTGCTTTCGTAGGTATTTACAGCAAAAATCAGATTCTAAAATTCCGATTTAAAAACGTCTTTCGTGGACCGATACCGCTCATGTCGATAAAAATTTGAGAACATTTTCTTCTTAAAATAATGCATGGTTTCTCCATCAGAGGGCGTAGACGTCAATCTCATTGCTCTTAATATGTATGCCTCTAAAAGTCGCATTTGAAATATTCGTTCTTTGTTGGACAGTGTTTCCAGCGTAAAATGTTTCTCACATAATATTAAAATTTTCAAATAATGCATAGTTTTTCGCTAGGGGGTGTAAAGATGAATTGCGTTGTCCTCAACATATCTACCTCTGAAACTCCCATTTGAAAAATTTTATCTGTATCGGCTACAGCTCTTGATAGGAAATGCTTTGCATATGATTTGTAATATTTGATGAAGAACGGTTCGCCCACCAGGGAGCGTATAAGAGTTAACTTTTTGCGTCTGACGTATTTGTAGTAAAATCTGAGCTCCTGAAAACTCAATTGAGAACATTATTTCGTAGGCCGATACTGCTCACGTCGAAAAACCTTTTCAAAATACTTTTTTCTTAAAATAATGCATCGTTTTTCCGCCAGCGGACGTAGATGCATATTTGATACGTGTCGCTATCTTTGCTTCCAAGCGCCCGATTCGAAACATTCTTTCTTTGTTGGGGAGTGTTTCCGCTACGAAATGCTTCGCATATAATTTCATTTTTTTCTTAACGCATCAATCTGCCACCAGTTGGCATCAGCTGACGTTTCCGTTTACAGTAATATCAGCGGGATAAAAAGTCGACTGGAAAACTTTCTTCGGTCAAATACTACTGTTTTCCATACCAGTTCAATTGATTTTAAATAGCTTTGGTAAATTTTATTTGCATCAGAAGGGAATCAAAAGACGTGCTCATTACACCCGAAAATTCGTTATATTTCTTGTTTCTTATTTTGACAGTTAAAAAAAGGTATGAAATATTTCAGATTTCTTACGATATTTAGCTAAATACAATATTAAGTTCTCGTATTTGTACTACGAAATCTATCGTGTTTTGTAGATGGTATGATTGGGAGTGTTGCAATATTGAATGCATGCGTTCATTAGTAGATCTTTACTTCAGAATGATAAAGATCGGTTAGGAATTTTGAATAAATTAATATTTAAATAATAAATATTTTCTGAAGAAAAAGTGTAAATACATGAAAGATTCCTTTAAACAATTACATGTTCTCTTTATGTTTTTCAACGGACTTCTAAAAGCAGTCGTCAAAAAAATGGGGTGCTGTGGGATTTAGGACGCACTTTTTAGGGAGGAATGTGTCAACAATCGGACAAAATGTGACATGGGGGAGTGGGTGGTCCAAAAATAGAAAAACAATTACGGAAGTACTTTATGGACGGCCCCTTTTATTTGAATAACCCAGGTCATTAAAGACATCTTGTGGTTTCGAAACGTAACATCAAAAATCTGAATGTAATATAGGACATGTTATTTGAGGAGAAACAGCTGAGAAGAAAATCGGATCTCAAAAAATATTGTTTAAAATTTCATAATGCCTGCATTCTAAGAACTGGCACTTCATTACCTACTCTGCACAAGTTATTAAATAATATTCAGGTGATCACACCTACAAACATTGCATCCTAGTGTACCAGGAAGAGAAGTGGTCCTTCTGGCATCCGCCATAAGATAGTACCCATAAATATTCTATGGACTTCAAAAAGCGCTGGAGTACCACAAAATTGAAGAAGTCATTCTGGCCAAAGGCATGATTCATTTTATACATAATTTAGTGTCGTAATATAAAAGTGAAAACGAAGTAAATATAATGATGGGCCCAGATTATTACTATTCGTAGGGCAGCCTCTAAAATGAAGATATCATGCCATGTTGTCAAGAAGTTGGATTTAAGAACACAGTTTGTAAATGCCTTATGAAAATCATATGCATATTTGAAGATACATACGCGCATATAAAAGTTTCTCTGAGCTTTCAAGGTGAGCCTCAAAAAAATGTGTCATCATTTTGCAACTGATTTTACTTTCTACTTGTAAGATATGACTCAATTTAAAATCATTTAAGCATGCAGTTATAACCTCACAAAGTTTCTGTTTCTCATTATTCTGAATTCACTTAGCTAATATTTGTCTAATACAATCTAATAACTTATTAGCGAAAGATAAGAAAATTAGAGTATAACATATTATAATTCTTGTGTTAACGAGCATACTTTTCGAAATAATAAAAACTGTATCGAAATTTATGAACTAGGTTATTTTTCCTTTGTTTAGGATTCCAGCTTTTAGACCACACTGATGGTACGAAACAAATAATCAATAATTTACTTTTACTGCTTTGGTTTTCTAATTTACTTTCACTGCTTTGGTTTTCTAATTTACTTTCACTGCTTTGGTTTTTCTTTCTGAAAGGTAAAATATTACCAAAATAGAACTTGGCATTCTGTTCTGACAATGCTTGTAGTTCGCGTCTTTGTCAGTCAGGACTATTTTGCAAAAGTTAATGCTGTTCTATATAAAACTGCAAATGTTATCCAATAAATGTTGCGCATTAGGTACATTCTCCATATGGTTTATCATCGTAAAAGTATTTCGAAAAGAGTTTTTTGAATCGGCTACATCCTATCGAATATCACTGCGCAACACAAAAATGATTTATGTTGATTTTTAAAGTTTCTTACACAAATCCCTTAGCAAAAAAAGAATGAAAACTGCTTTAATCATGTTTTCCCATCCTAAAAACCAAGTTCCCAGCAATCATACCTCCTCACTTTAAATGCAGAACGTTCTCTGTATTTAATGATTCGTTAATTGTGCCGTAGATTCCTACTCCTATTGAATTTGAAACATTTCCGTGTTTTTCTGGAAATCCTATGTACGAGACGAATATTTTGTGTTCAATGTCAACTGCGACGTTTGTAGTACACAATAACAATTTCCAATTGCTGGTTACATCCAGCATTGGAAAATTTAATACTGACAAACTAGCTTCTCGTTATACCTCATGTCGAGCAGACGGCGACAAAAAGAAATAACATTAAACAAGCATCAAAATAAATTATTCAAGAATATTTCATTTCAATAAATAATTTTCTGACAATATAACTCAAAGCATAATAATAATAAATAAATACATCGCTCTTTCCACGTTCCAGAAGCACACAGCATCCGAAAAATTGTTTTTCCTCCGCCGCTGTGGAATTGAACCAACAGAACTCTCGATATCGCGCCGAGTGCGTTACATTTACGCCACGGTTGCCAAAAATTCACGGTGCTATGTGTATTTTTAAGTCAGCTTCTGACATCATAAATCCGTAAGCTGGGCTCGGCTACTGAGACGTCTCCATCTGGTGGGCATTAACAGCACTAGCTATATATATCATAGCAGATAAATTCAAAGGGCGAGATCCAAGGTGAAAATACTCCAAATACGACGCGACAGTTAATAAATAAATATATCGCTCTTTCCACTTTCCAGAAACACACAGGATCCGAAAAATTGTTTTTCAGCCGCCGCTGTGGAATTGAATCAACAGAATTCTCGATATCGCGCCGAATGCGTTACATTTACGCCACGGTGGCCAAAAATTCACGGTGCTATGTGTATTTTTAAGTCAGCTTCTGACATCATAAATCCGTAAGATGGGCTCAGCTACTGAGACGTCTCCATCTGGTGGGCATTAACGACACTAGCTATATATATTACAGCAGATAAATTCAAAGGGCGAGATCCAAGGTGAAAATACTCCAAATACGTGGCGACAGTTAATAAATAAATACATCGCTCTTTAAACGTTCTTTGAATTTATCTGCTATAATATATATATAGCTAGTGCCGTTAATACCCACCAGATGGAGACGTCTCAGTAGCTGAGCCCATCTTACGGGTTTATGATGTCAGAAGCTGACTTAAAAATACACATAGCACCGTGGATTGTTGGCCACCGTGGCGTAAATGCAACGCACTCGGCGCGATATCGAGAGTTCTGTTGGTTCAATTCCACAGCGGCGGCTGAAAAACAATTTTTCGGAGTCTGTGTGCTTCTGGAACGTGGAAAGAGTGATGTATTTATTTATTAACTGTCGCCACGTATTTGGAGTATTTTCACCATAACTGAAAGCATTTAATTTGTTTTTATATTCCAAATATTTCACATAACTTCGGCAATATACAATTACATCATAATTCTGCAAAAACTTGAAACATAAATAAATTCGATTATATTAGAGAGATGCGGAATAAATATTTTTCAAATCAGGTATTTATTATGGTTGTAATATGGAACGGATGGACCATTTTATCTTTGTAAAGAGGTTCATATGAAAAACTGCATGTGCTGTTTTTTTAGATCACATAGGAGATTGTGGTTTGCTCTGATTTTTTTTTACGGAGTATAGTGACCATCATGAGTAACTCATAGAATTATAAGCTGTAGCTCGTTCGTAATTGATAGCCACTGGTTTCAGGTAAGCAATAAAGCAATATTCCTATCCAGTAAAGCTCCACGTGTTCTCAAAGAGAACATACTTACTTTCCTCTTATTTAAACGTCGCCACATAATCTAAAAAATTATGTATTGTTAAATGGCAAAATGATTTATATTTACTGCATCTGTAACGCTTAAAAATAAGTCTTCGGAGTAATGCGGCACAAAAAACTTCAGGATTTTCGATGCTTCTAACCAAATCCTTCCTGATAACATACAGTTGAAGAATATTCCAATACCGAAACATAGGATTAAGTATCAATTACAAAACCGCTGCTCTTCATTTGATGTTCATAAATTGCAGGTTCACTGAAATTCCAAACTTTGCCAATGTTCCCGGAGGTATGCATGATGATTAAAATATTTACGTGATTGGGAAAGATTACACAGACTGCTGAAAGTGTAAAATGTTTTAGCGGCACTGGTTACTCTTTTTTTTCACAAGTGAAAGTCAACTATATTACAGAAATGAAGATGGAATTGTTTTGGACGGAGGCTGTGCTTAGCTAGAGGTATTTCTTCACTAACACCTGTCTGCAGCAATATGAAAATGAACTAAAATATTAATGTCGAAAGAACAGTTTAATCTGTTAAATTGATATTCTGCGTATTCAGGAATTTTAAAAAAGGGCTCCTTATCGCAATATTTATTAAGTGGAATTCCTCTGTGTTCTCTTAAGAAGGGAGAACGAAATGTCACACGTTAGCTGGAAATCCCTGCTTTTAAATATCAGTTCTATATTACGATTCTTAAAAGTTAGGATTAACAAATATCCATTCTATAATACCAGAAATTTTCCTCTTTAATTCAGATAACTGTGCAAAGGTACCTACGCAAAACGTGGAAATATTTGTTTTTCGAATTTAATATATGTAACAGGGTTACATATATAAAATTCCAAAAGCATATTGTCACGGAGTTTAACTGTTGTTCGAAAGGACATTTATGATAAAATTTGTCTGAACGTAGTGAAGTTCCGATGAGAATATGCTAAGAATAAAAACCTTACCGAAACTGACTCATAAGGCTCAGTTGTAATGTTATGAAACCTTTCGTCACAGGACACATATTGGTGTTTGTTCATGTTGATACTTTTATTAGAAATAAAAAAAGAAAAAAAATATCAACACGAGAAAACACCTACATGTGTTCTCAGACGGAACGTTACACACATATAATAAATGCGTTTTACATGTATTCCACGTTTGCATAAGCACAACTGTAAGTCGTCACAAGATACCTTTTTTTTCTAATCCAAGCACATACTCAGTTAAAAGTTCGTTCATCAGCGCTAAGGATAAACACATACCGGCAAAGCAATCTGTTTTTCAATAAAAAACAAAAACGGACAGATTTCGTATTAGATTGAACACAACAGACACCATCAGGCTTATTTCCATAGCTATTTTTAAGAGTTCTAAAGGAAAAGAGTTAATTTGTAAAGAGGAAAGTTAAGCATTTAATTTCCTTTTGTCATGCACTTCCTCCAATAATGTATACAGTACCTGCACGTTTAATTTCACTACTTGGAAAAGAAAAAGGAATCCTTCTCGTCTGAACTGTAAATTTATAAAGCTTAAGTAAACTGCTTATGTATATAACCCTAATTTAGATAGAGTACTTCCGGCGAAGGGAGGCAGAAGAAGAATCTTTGGGCAAGAGCATCACGAATGCCTTCTCCGAGAGTTGAATCCGAGCCCATCTCGAAGGAAAGATTCGCAGCTAGTGCATTAGACCACTCAGCAAATGATGCAGAACAATATTTCCATTACGACACAACTTTGAAGCCTGTGAATCCTAATCTCACTGAGTTCGGGATTGCACTCAAATTTTGCAAAGAATTAGAGCACAAAACTATGGATAAAAGTACATATTTATCCTTATATTTGAAAGACCACGACTTCAGAGCGTCTTTCGAAGAGACTATTAGGGAGTTTCATGGGTAAGAAATATTCTTATTGGTAGCTGCAGAGGGTGAGTCGCAAGTTTTGCAATATTCCCTAAAACGCATGTGTTGCGGTGGGAATATCGCGTCTTCAAACTAGTTACAGCATTGCACTGCAGTCAGCTGAAATGGATATTTTGTGGGAGTTGTTACCATGAACAGTATTACATGTAGTTGTTATGTCTGTGGTTCGGACGTCTAAAAGAGGAGCAACCCCAACCTACTAATTAAGAATCTTTTGCTTTACGAGTTTGAACTCGGCCATAACGCTGCTCAAAAAACACGAAACCTTTGCCATGCCAAAGGGAAAGATTCCATGGACCACAGCTCTTCATCCAGATAGTTCAAGAAATTTCGATCAGGTGACAGACACCTCGATGATCAGCCAAAGGGAGGAGAGCCTCGAACCATGAATTTGGAGGTCGTGCTCCAGGCCGTAGAGGAAGATCCTACAATCATCACACTGAGATTTTCAGGCGAGTTGGGCATATCAGAGACATACCTGTTTCGTCAACTTAAAAACATCGGCAAGTCCTGGTGGAGCTTCAACATTGTCCATCACAAACTGACGCCACGGAAGCAAACCGCCGAGTGCAAGTGTGCTCAAAAATCTTAAAAAACCAGCGCGATATACGTTTCATCAGTTTTAAGTGCGATGAAAAATGAGTCTGTTTCCGTAATCCTAGCACAAAACGACAGTGGATGAGCCCGGACAGCTTTTTGAACCCGTTGGCGAACTTGGGTGTTTCGAGAACAAGCGGATGCTCTGCGTCTGGTGGAATTTCGAAGGGATAATCCATTACGAATTTGTTCCACATGGTCGCACCATCAACGCCAAACTCAACAGTGAGCAGCTGAAATGGATGTATTCAGTTTTGGAGGACAGGGACCCGATCCTGGTGAACTGAATACGGGCTACCCTACAGTTGGACAACACTCCGCCTTATACCGCGCGAAAGACCCCGGCAAAAACTCCAGGAACTTGAGAGCATCGAACTGATGGCACACACAGAATGCAGACCGGATACTGTCCTATCGGAAAATTACCTGCTCCGGTGCACGACTCCTTTCGTTCGAGGACACCACGTCAACAATCCGGAGGAGGTGGCAGCTGGAGTGGAGGTGTTCACCTCGAAATACACTTTGTAACGCCGCGGAATCGAACTGGTAAACATATGTCTAAAGACGGTGCAACACGGTACCTATAGTTTGAATGCCAATCAGCATTCATCATTAAGGTATGTACGATGACATAAAGTGACCAAAAATTGCAAAACTATGTAATCACCATCTGTAGTAGAAAGGCAACATTTGCAGTCAGCGAAACGAGTTTCTAGTGTTTGCAGGTAATAATTATCTTTGCAAGACATATGGCTCGTAAACACGCAGAAGCTTCCTAAATCATGAATTTTTATCTAAAACTAATGCCACGAGATAGGAGAGCTCAAATACCTATTCTAAAAAATGAATTCCCAAAAAACATTGTATGCATTTTATATAAAATCTATTTTAGGAATATAAAACTGACTGTTTCAGCAATTTCCATTCGTATTCCGAACCATTACATGTAATTTTGAAAAATACCATTGTGTACCTGTTCGTTGGGCGAGTTGATAAGATAAAATTTTTGATATAAAATTGTGAGATCCAGTTACACATGAGTATCACTTTCTGGACGTAAAAATATAGATGTACAACATAATCTGTTGTTGATTGTTGCTAAAAGTAAACTACGCGCATTGCTTTTAATTAGGCTACGTTCTAAACTATACTTTAAAATAAGGAGTGCTAAATCAGGTAAGAAAGATGTGTTTAGCACATTTACTGCATGGTATTCAACAAACCGTAAAATGCTATGGACTCCGACATCAAGGTATACTTGTATCGATGTGATCTATAATATATTCAATTTGTCGGATTGTACAATGGAATATCAGATGGAATTGTTCATTTAGGGTTGTACATTG
Source organism: Macrothele yani (assembly GCA_039090855.1). Classification (NCBI taxonomy): domain Eukaryota; kingdom Metazoa; phylum Arthropoda; class Arachnida; order Araneae; family Macrothelidae; genus Macrothele; species Macrothele yani. Next base: position 215,420,223 of record CM077034.1, read on the forward strand.
TCATTATATCTACGACAATGTCATCCGAAGTCGAGCATTTCAACTCACATAATTTATCCTACTGACGCAGGAACGCCTTTGTAACGGAGGTTTCTATTCCTCCTGCACTTAGAGCAAATCCAAGCAACTGCGCTTGAAGCTGCATTCAAAAATCATGCAGTAGCTCAAATTTACTTTATCAATCCTTACCACACGTCAGATGACGTAGAGAATTACGATTCATTTTTTTCAGATAACTCGACGTACGTAACTGTTTATATATGTCTCTACTCTCGTGCTAACCCTCGTGACGCTGTTGGTAGGTCCTTCAACGTCATACGGCGATGATGACGGTCTTTCTTTTCCTTTGTCCACTGCTGGAGGCCAAACATCTCGCATTCGTGCGTCAGAACTTCCTCTTCAAACTGAAGCGATACTCGCATCACTGTGCTAGACGTTATTCCAACGCAAGTAGCAATAATGCGGAAGCAATGTCCGCTTTCAACAGTAACACATAACAGTCTCACTCAAAGTCCTATAGCTGTACGTAAGTGTTTTCTCTGCTGCGATGGTTGACACCCAGTTACCGCAGCTATGTAATTGACACCATTCCCGCGAATCGACTATGGACAAATTACTATATACTAATGTCGAAAAACCTTGGTGCTGTGCATTTTCTAGGGAGAGCTATACACTAAATTCTATAACACTGGCATCGAATAACCATTCTCTTCAAAACGATTAAACGAAGCTTGTTCTTATGTCATATTTGTTAGCGAATGTACCTTGAAAAAAAAATGTCAGTGCCTGCGCAGTGTTGCCAGTCATGAATACATCTTGGTTTCAGGCTAAATGCATTAACAGGATAAACAAAATGACATGTAGGAATGATACCCAATTCACCAACATTATTTGAAACAACATTAAGTAATTTCTGTATCGGTTTAGAAGATAAACCTGATTAAATTATATAACTAGTTTCTGTTTGTAACCTCTACAAAAAATTTGAAATCAGTGCTTCAGAAAATAAGAAATTTAAAAACGTAATATATATATAATATTTTTTTTCAATTAAATACTACAATTTTAATTTTAAATTATGAATTTATGGGTATCAAATTCACGTTTACTTCTGAAAAGAGTCAGCCTTGCTAAAAGCATAGATCCGAATTTTTCGTAAATGGAAAATTTTATTTAAATCAGTTTCACCCTGCATTTCAAACATTTCTACGCATTTTCGATATCATAGTTATGGGTCAGGTACGTTTCGTCCAACGCCGATTGGTTCAACGCAAATTAGTCCAAAGGGACATTTCGTTCATGGACAATTGGTTTATAGGTACGATTCGTCCAATAATACGATTAGTCCAATTTGTTGGATCTGTCCGAAGTGCTACTTGTGCGAAACAAATCTTATCTATTCTGATTCTTCTTAGATACTGTATTTAAGTAACAGTAGTCCAAAGAATGTCAAAATAATGTTACGTTTCATGCGTAATAACGTGGTTACACTTTTTTTTTTTTTCGGAATCGCTTTTTCTTTCTTGTTACTATGTCCTTTATACCGTATGAAATTACTGACGTACGAGCCGAAGTTCCAGCAAGGTCGATGTTTTTCTCTTGCATTAAATAATAAAAAAAACTAATTTCCTGTTTCTGTTTGTAGCCTGCAGTGGGGTTTGGCTAACTGGCCACTGTAAAACTGGGCGACATTCGGACTTAGGTCTTTTTAACAGTTTTTATTCCGCCGATGCCATATTTATAACTTTTGTATATTAAATCAAGTTAATTATATTGCAATTTTACTTTGGAACTAAACATGAATTCATAGGCCCTAGGCCTTGACCTTTTTAAAAGTTTTTATTCTACCTATGTAATATTCACACAGTTTACACATCAAGTCAAGATAATAATGTTGCGTTTTTAGTTAGGCACTGAATATTAATTTATAGGACCTAGGCCTAATAATTAATCATTCTATTTAATGAAGTTTTGGCATAGGATCATGATTCCTTCAATTAAGCTGTTGTGCATTGGAAAATGATATCTTAAATCATATTCACTTTGCTTTTAATTTTATAGTTGATGTTTAGTACCGTACAACAAATATTTCCTGAGGTTTGTATGTAATAAAAAACTTTTCAATTAAGTTATCCTGATATCCCCCCAAAAAACGCCGATTTTATATACTGTGGGTACATAATGTATTTCCCCAAATTCCCTTTCATCGTCAAGAAGCTCACTGAAATGTGAAACAAATCTATCTATTAAATAATCTGCATAGATATACACAACTGTGTCATCAAGAAAGGCACTAGCAAAAAATAAAAACTCATTAGGAATTTATTATATTCTCGTAATATATTCCACTGCACCAAAACATCGTACGTAGGGTTCACAAAAGAATCCCTTCTAATTAAAAGAAATGAACATAAAATAATCATAAACGACGGGAAATCATTAACTATTTTATGGTGGAACATAATCCAATAAGAAGCATTCCCATTACGGAACAGGATGAAAATACTAGCTCATTGCACAAGTGACATTGGCAACTATGCCGGAAAGTGTTAAAATCATAACTCGCCTGCACTAGTGTAACGTAAGCTTGTCCTTCTACCAAATCTCTTGAACAAATAGCGAAGGAGCAACTGATAGGTTCGTGCATTGCTACGTGACCATGATATCTCAAATATGGACCTTCACGTGATCGGAACAACAAACTGTGTCAAAATTCATAAGTTGTGGCTTCTGTTCCGTTCTAAGCCGCTGATAATCAAACACTGAGAAAATTTTCAAAAGGGCGCGAAAGCTTGGCAAGTATTGAATACTTGTGTTTAAGCCATTAAAGTAGATTTTAGACTGATATGATTCGCATTTTATAATATGTATATAAATCGCGAAGAGTATTCAGTAATATTGAGGAATAATTGTGTTATTTTGGGAATAGTATTAAAATGCATAAAATTTGCTTTTGGGCAAGAAGGTGTTTTTTTACTTCTTTTAGAACAATAGCAACTGCACTAAAACTGGTCACTTGAAATAAATTGTGAAAAACATAGTTTTCTAAAATACATTAGCAGATTTATGACAAAATAAATGTTAATGTGTATAAATCACTACCATTAATTGCATTTTTTACTTCACAGGGTATTAGCGTTTGAGACGTTCATATAACTTGGCGACGATAAAATATTTTTCAGTTGATTGTCTGCAAACGTCAAAATATATAATAAATTTGTTGGTTAAAGTTTGGCAGTACACATTGATTAGTATCCTTAAAAAAATTGCTGAAATGCGATAACACAAAGCTAGTGCTAAGAAACACGAAGTTTGCGAGAATGAAGTGTAAAGGTAGCTGTTTGAAACGGCTTATTGTTTTCAGCTGATTCTTCTAGAACTCAACATTTTGTGAAGGGATCATGTTCTACGCTAATTCCCTTTTCGAAGAGTATTTGTTTAATATATTGTATTAGGGTTATGCAGAAGTTCCCGCCGTTTAATAACAAAGGGGACAGGAACAATCAGGAAATCAATACACATTTATAAAGCGAAATAATGGCCGTTAGCATCAGTGGCCTTTGGCTATTTTCAGGTAACAAAAGAATTCCTCTGTGATACAAGGACTCGGGTTTTGAGCTGAAGGACGCAATGACGAACTTTTCCACATCTGGAACTGTGGTGAATCGCTGTTGGGGTAGGGCACGTTGCATAGAACGAAACAGATGAAAATCTGGAGGTGCAATGTTGGGCGAGTAAACCGGGTGCTGCAAAACCTCATAGTGTAGCTGTTCAAAAGTTGATTTCGTGGTGGCACTGACATGTGGTCTCGAATTATCGTGTAACGGGATAACTATAGGTCGTTTTGTACCTGTCGATGGTAATTTTTGTTCGATTGCGGCGTTTTATTTTAAGAACTGATCGCTATATCGTTGTGCAGTGATTTTTTCGCTGTGTTCAACATTACAAAATACAGCACTCCGTACATATTCCACTGCACACAACAACAACACCATTTTCTCGTGTACACCCTATTTTATAGTGAATGCTTAGACAGTGAACGTTTTGTCTGGCCTGGGTTAACCCAGGATCGCTTGCGTACGAGGTTGTCGCAATTGACGCATTTTTCATTCCTTGTGACAATTAGAAGAAATTCTTTCCTTGAAACATCTTGAGGAACGACTTGCAGATGCACAGTCGTTAACCAATATTACGCTCTGTTAAGGTATGCGGAAACCACTTACCAAACTTCTTGATCTTACCCAATGCCTGTAGACGCCGTACCACCGTCGATTGAGCCACTTTCAAACGTTTTGCCAGTTGCGTGGTCGATTGTGTGGCATCCTGTTGAAACAGCAATTCCAGCACTTCGTCTGCGAGTTCCTGCGGTCTACCTGCATGTGGCTTGTCTCCTAAGCTTAGATCACTTTTCTTGAACCTGGTAAACCATTCCGACACGTCCGCTCAGCCATAACCGTTTCGCTATAAACCAGACATCTTGAACCGTATGCTTCACTCGTACTTTTCCCAAAATTTAACATGAATAAAAACCAATGCTGCAGATGAACTTTATCGACAGCCATGCTTGGCTTCATATAAGAACTGAGAGAACGGGACGCCCTGGCGGTTAGATCCCTAGAGTGCCCTCTACGTGGGTCGGCGGAAACCTATGGACACCCTTAATACACTGACGGAAAAAAATCCCAACACTAAGAAGGGGTTGTGTTAGATAAACCACAGTTGGTAGGCGGTCAGAGTACATCTGTAAGATGACGTCTATGCAAATTTCGCGCTCGGCGCATACGTGTGGCGCTAGCAGCGTAGGTCGGAACATGTTGAGCAGGTTTGCGGTAAATACGCGCTGTAACGTTCGTGAGCGTTAGTTATCGTTGAAATTCGAGGTAGTGTGTTCATGTTAGTCAAGAATGCCTTTAAGAAGACGAAGAAGCCATTATCAACAGCTCACGGAGTTTGAACGAGGTCGTGTAATAGGGTTACGAAAAGGTGGACTTTCTTTCCGCAATACTGCAGAACGACTTGGCAGGAATGTAGCCACTGTGCATGATTGTTGGCTGCGGTGGTCAAGGGAAGGTACTGCCTCAAGAAGATCGGTTTCCGGCCGGCCACGCCGCACTACTGAGAGGGAAGACCGCTGTGTACGGCGTATGGCTGTTGCGCATCGTACCGCGTCTGCGGCAGCAATTCGAGCTGCAGTTGCCACCACAGTGACACAACGAACTGTTACAAATCGGTTATTTGAAGGACAGCTCCGAGCCAGACGCCCTGTAGCGTACATTCCATTTACTCCCAACCATTGCCGTTTTGCGACGTCAGTGGTGACAAGATAGAGCTCATTGGAGGACGGAGTGGAGATCTGTTGTGTTTTCTGATGAAAGCCGGTTCTGCCTGGGTGCCAGCGATGGCCGTGTGTTAGTTAGACGGAGGCCAGGTAAGCATCTGCAACCAACCTGTCTGCTGCCGAGACACACTGGACCTACACCTGGAGTTATGGTCTCGGGAGCAATTTCCTATGACAGCAGGAGCACTCTCGTGGTTATCCCACGCACCCTGACGGCACAGTTGTACGTCGGTCTGGTGATTCAACCTGTTGTGCTGCCATTCATGAACAGCATTCCAGTTGGTGTTCTCTAACATTATAACGCTCGCCCGCATACCGCTGTTGTAACCCAATATGCTATACAGAGTGTCGACATGTTGCCATGGCCTGCTAGATCACCAGATCTTTCACCAATCAAGCACGTATGGGACATCATTGGACGACAACTCCAGAGTCACCCCCAAATTGCATTAACCGTCCCTGTATTGACCGACCAAGTGCAACAGGCATGGAACTCCATCCCACAAACTGACATCCAACACCTCTACGACACAATGTATGAACGTATGCGTGCTTGCATTCAGCATTCTGGCGGTTACACCGGTTATTAATGTACCAGCATTTCAGATTTAAAAATGGCTCTTCTCGCGCTTACATTAAGCTGTGATCTTGAAAACTTAATCGATTAAATATGTTACCTATACAAATGTATTGTCGCCATTTCATTCCTCTACAAGTATTTTTTCGTGGTGTTGGGATTTTTTTTCCGTCAGTGTATAATTGCGCCTAACCACATTTCGCTTCTTTCTCGACCTAAGAATTTTCACTGCATGTCGTGAGAATTTGACGCAATAGTAAGAGACGTTGTGTTTGTCTTGCGGCTATATCTTTCTCCATTCCCTTGAGTTAAAGGTCCTACAATAGGTGCGAGTCATCGCCTATATCCTATATATTTGCTCACGGTGGCCATCAAACCTTAAAATAAAAATATCTGAGCTTTTCCACGGTGCTTGAAAAATTACAACTCGAAGCGTTGTATTTCTAAAAAAATTGATTTGCAGAAATGAAATATTAAAAAAAAATGATTTTCAGTTTGGTTGAATCTTTGGTCATTGAAACAAAGTGTTACTGCAAACGAAGTCAAATTTTCACCTATTGTCCGATGTTTGTTTACGGCCAAGTTTCAACGCAAACAATTATACTTTCATCTGAAAATTTTAAACAGGAGCTTATGATATCTTCCTAAACAGAAGACTTATTAAAGTCGCATTCTCATTGGGAATGCATGTGCCTTTATTTTTAGTTTTGAAGTTTGCCACTTTTTTGATAAAATTCCTGCTAATAGGTGGCACAGGCACTGTATTTTCTGAAATTTGAATTCTCAAAGGAACCTGATCCTTGATGGTACGCTCTGTCGATCTATTTTGGATCATTATTTAAAGTTTTCATGTTTAATCATGTACGCTCAAGGAAAAAAAAATCAGAATATGGACACATTTCAAGCAATATCGAAAGGGAACAAAAAACTGATAAAATCGTTTATAAATTGATTAATTTTAAAATTTGGTATTTAGAGCTGATGAGCAGATAAGGTTTAAAGTGGCGTATTTGCATAAATTTGGTGAAACGTGTGATTGCATGAATTGCCCATTGCCGAAGACTTTGAGATACCGGCATGCATACACGATGTATGTTATAGAAGCATTACCATCTCTAAGCACGTTTTTTTCTGCTATTGTGCAGTTGTGCTTTTTTGTTATTTTTTTTATTGGAGGTTTAAAGACCACCGTGAGCAACTCAATGGGCTATAAGTAGTCGCCTGTCCCTAATTTAGGGTCACTGGTTCCAGAGAATCGGAGAGAGGCCGTGCCGTAAGACAAACACAACATCCATGCCTCACCAGGATTCAAATCCGGACACCTTGTCGACGAATGATCAGAGGCCATCGCTTAGACCTCTGCGCCACCGGGGCGGCGATTGTGACTTCCAATGAAACCGATAGAAGTTCATATTTCAGTGGGACAAGCCAATAGTACGCAATTTAAGCAACGTAATTTTCATGTAAAATCTGTGTAGTCTGTACTTACTAATTAACAAGATTCTCTCTCTGCAAAAACTGTGTTCCTTACTCGCAAGGATATATATGTAGAGCTTCACATAGAACCATGGACTAAAGAATATTCTGTTGCGGTAGTCTTATCATTTCAGAGCGAAATACGTGAGAATTCTTTAACTTATGTTTTATCCCTTTTTATCATGGTATTCAGAAATTATTTTTTTTTATTTTGTTTGCCTGTCTGCCTCCATTTAATAAGATGAAGGATTTGTCTTAGGCATAAGAGAAGATATTTTTGACTCACAAATCTCAAACGATGATAACTAATTTTGGTACAACTCAGGTGTTTTTTCTCATGCATAACTTTGTATTTATGGGGATTAAATGTATATAGTTACATTTAAGGCCAACATTTGATGCAATATTTTTTTTTCCTAATGAGCTTTGGAAAAATGAAGGAACATCTTTTTCCTGAAATAATGCTTTGTGCTAAATTTATGTTTCATATATACATATTTCCAAATAAATGTCATAAAAAATTAATTATATTTTTCTCTTTTCACTGTCTCTGACAGGGAATTTCTTTGAAATTGATTGTAAGACTCATCCTAATTTCGGAGATGTTAAAATGCAAGTAAGTCTGCTTCATAGGAAGCATGAAATATGGTACACGATGGAAACATACTTTCTGCCGCGCAATTCATGTTTTCTTCTGAAAACGCAATCTTTCAAGTACTTATTATGTGCCTTTCACTTTTATGCCAAGAAAACTATGTGATGATTCCAGCTACAGTCCAGATGTAAATTCTCGGAAAACCTTCGTTATTGAAGTTCAGCTACAGATCCTTACCAGAAATGCATTATGTATTTAAACAAAGATGCTGTGTAACACTAAGAAATTTGCTGAGATATAGTAGCGATTCGATTGCTTTTGACTGCTCATTTTTTACTAACTTGTTAGCTCGGTGTTAGTTTATGAACGACTGTAAGGTTATATCAGTTTAGTCAGCAAACATTTAAGGTCTACCGTGTACCTAAACCTTATCCTTACTAGTCGCAAATAACTCCAGTTATAGAATTGCAAAAATCAGCAAACTCACGAACCTCAAAACTCTAGTTTTTGAATCTGTTTGTCGTGTTACGTGAAGTATAAAAAACAGGTTAAATCCAGATAATGATTAAAGACATTTGAGTTGAATACTATGGAAACTAACGAATCTCATGTAATGACCACAGTTCAATTTATTCTCTTCTGAAATTTTTACATTTGGAAATATTAAAGTTCTGTCCTTCCACAAAACTGAAAACCAAAATATTGATTTATCACAGAAAATACCTTTAAAAGCTAGACGCAGCAGTGTATAAATGCTCATCAACAGAAGTACAAAACTCACAAAGACGAAAGGTGAGAACTTACGGTGACCCTTACACGTCACTGCAATTAATGGCACATATTGAATGGAAGTCATCGTATTATACGTTCTATTACCAAAAAGGACAATAACTGTCGGTCGAAATTCGTGTTAAACAGCGTCTGTTTTTTTAAAAGATCTTTTTCAGCTGTTTAGTATCTATGAAACTGAAGCCACAACTTAACGAATTTTTTAAAGAAAAAAACAATTTCGTCCTAAGGAATAGCTAAATCAAACCTTATGATTCGTTTTATGCAGTAAAAGGGGCACGGAATCAGGCTGCACATTTGGGTGTTGGTTCTTTATGATTGCCCATGAATTTGGATTCACTAATTGGTCGTAATCTTTTATTTAGGATATTACAACAAGTGATCCTTTTCGATTTATATTCGGGAAGAGACACATGTAATGATTGTTTTGCGGTATCGAAACAATAATTTAATTCCACCTAGCACATATAACCCCAGGCGTAGGACCGTTACAATCGCCCTCACAAAACGTTTAAAAATATAAATCTGCCTTGTGTTTAGTGTTCTCTCATTTTTCCTGATTCGGATTTAACAGGATCTTTGTCTTGAAACAGAATAGCAAGTTATTACATGTTACATACGCCGCACTATATTAGAACATTTTATTTCAACATTTTCTTAAAATTAAATGTAATACTTAATGGTGTAAGAATGTGATCGTACGGGATGTAAAGAATGCGTTTTGAAAAAAAAATGCGTTTTAACAACTCAGTGTTCTAAATGATCTATACAAGATTGTTCTTTTTTTTTGTGCGAAGTTTCTGATAAGTACATATATCCGCCTTGATACTGATACAACATTAAATATTTAAAAGTTTGTAGAGTATTTAATTCAAAAGCTTATGTTTAGAGTATTTAAGTAGCTCATGATTTCAATCCATAAGGAATGAAAAATGAAGTACGTTTTGGGCGTAGGTGTTCAATTGGAGAAAATACCTATATCGTTCTTGAGTGAGATTGAGATCAAACAGAAATTATGAGAAATGAATGTATATTATTCACATTATACCTAGGTGTGAGGTGGTCTGGTTTTTTGTTGATTGAGCCACTTTAATTTCAGATTTTCTTTCAAGCAGTACAAACACTGATATTTCAATATGGGAATAATCAAGACATGAAATCGATCATTTGTTTTTCGATAAAGGCAATAATTGTGTCATAGGCAGTCCCCAATTCACGAAAGATCAGATAGACCTTATGTTTTTTTAAACCTGTTTACTACTCCGCTAAAACCAAATGGCCACAAGTCCGCCTTCGTGCTAGTGTTTATAACTAAGAATTATAACTAACATGTATAATGGGTATTGTGATTAGTTTTTTCATTAGAAATGATCTTCTTCGCTTACCAAAACTAACAGCGCAAGATATATCTGCACTGTTCCCAAATTATCATAGCAAAACGTCACTTCTTTCCTTAGCCAGTCGATTGCATACATCGAAGTAGACGTTACCAAAGCCATCTTTGTCTGCCTTCCATAAGATAACCATCTGGATGATGTGCACAACCCTGAAAACTTTGATTTTTTATTCTACGCCAAGAAATTCCGATTACTAGTATCGTTATACATTTTTGAGTTGATATCACCTTTTGTTCAACGAATTGTCCTCGCCTTTTGCTAAACCCTGGGTATCACCAGACTTCCACATATCGACAGTGTATTTAGTTGTCGACAATCCCAGCCATTGGAATATAATCTACAGGACTAAGGAAGCTCTGTGTTCGACTGATGTCTTAGGAATAGGACAAGAGCACTGCGCTATGTAAATTTCTCAAGCGTAGTACAACTGACCTCTTTACAAAAATTAGCAAATTACAAATTACACGAACCATGGTTTTCCGTAAAAGTCCTTTTTTAACCGGGCGTGTTACTCTTGGGCATAACTGGAATGATTTCAAATTCTTTATAAGTGGCTCACTAAGTTACTGCTCCGCTCATCAATCGGTATCCCCATTTCGAGAATACCGATACATAGCGACACAAAATCGAGATATAGTGTGAAAGTTAGCTCAGATTTTTGCATACTATTCAACTCGCTTTCTCAAGAAAAACCAGAGGAATCACATTTTGTTCGGTAAAGGGTCTTGGTCTTTTGGATATTAAAGGGACAGGACACTGACTTTTTCCTTCAATATCCAAAAGTCTTCGCCTTTTGGATATCGAAGGGCTTTTGGAGTTAAGAAGGGACAGGCGTCTATGCCATGAAACACCTATTTTAATCATTTTGACATTTCACTAAAACGTTTGAGCTCAAATTTGTCATTTTGTTTCAATCTGATGTCATTATATTCCAAATTCTGTCAAAACGTAAAATGATTGAAGTTATTTCGCAGGAACAAATTCAGTATAGCTTACTCATTGTCTGACTCAAAGGTGCACATGCACTGGCATATATTCTGGCACATAAAGGCAGTTATTTTATTATTTATAAATTATCATGTGTCTCTTCGTTCATGTGTTTCAGACAGGCAAAAGGTTGCCTTTTTGTTATTCTGAAGTATTCGCACAATATTATCTTTGCATACTTTGACACAAATTGCCTTGTTTTTCCAATAGAAAGTATCAGTGAAACTTCCATTTGTTGCTTTCCATGAACATCAGATAAATGGCGGATCTTCGGGTGAGAACATTTTTCAGAAGTACAGGTAAGGAAAGCAATGTAGGAAACCTATTCTTTAAGAAAATGATGAGCAGCTACTGAGACGACAGTTTTCCCAAAGAAAGTTGCATGGAATACATGAATATGTCCTCATGTATCGATGGGCCAGCCCCGGTGGCACAGTGGTCTAAGCGATGGCCTCTGATCATTCGTCCGAACGGGGTCCGGGTTCGAATCCCGGTGAGGCATGGATGTTGTGTTTGTCTTACGGCACTGGCTCTTTCCCTTCCCTGGAACCAGTGACCCTAAATTAGGGACGGGCGACTGCTTATAGCCCATTGAGTTGCTCACGGTGGTCGTTAAACCTCCAAAAAAAAAAAATGTATCGATGGTTTTACTTCATATGTTTTTTTAAAGCATTACCTGTGCATCAGAACACACAATTTTGTTATTTTATACTCGAACTTGAATTGTTTTTCTAAATTAGTGATCATAACGTAAAGGTGAACGAGGATCAAAACATCCAGAAATGATCTCGATATACAGTTTCGAGTCACATTATTGTGAACACCTCCTACGTTTGATATCAACAGTGCGTAGCGAATGAAAGCAGGCACGTGTCGTGAGCTGTCGTTGTGGATATATAAGGTATGCTGTAGGCATCCTTAAAACATATTACTCGCTGATGTCATGGATGAAAGAAGCGCCCAATCAGATTTGCAAGTAGAAATGATTATCGGCTTTCAGGACAAGGGGGGGGCAGTATTTCTGAGACAACGCAGTTTGTGAACTGTTCGCGTACTGCTGTTGTTAATGTGTATTGTGATTGGAGACACAGCACCATTGCGATTTAGCGATGTGGAAACTGCTGAGCACCACGTGCCATTCATGTGAACGTCGGCTTCGAAGGTGCGTGGGGGCCGATCTACAAGCTACAGTGGAACAACTGGCTGGCCAAGTGGGCTAATGGAAGAGTGTGCGAAACGACAAGTGGGCTAACAGAAGTGTGTGCAAAACGACAAGTGGGCTAACGGAAGTGTGTTCAAAACGACAAGTGGGCTAACGGAAGTGTGTTCAAAACGACAAGTGGGCTAACGGAAGTGTGTGCAAAACGACAAGTGGGCTAACGGAAGTGTGTGCAAAACGACAGTTCAGCGAACCCTGCTGAGTATGTATCTCCGATGCAGTCGGACGGTCACTGCACCTATGCTATCGGAGATGAATCGGTAGAAAAAGTTTACACTAGCACGACGGTATCGGAATTTGACCTCCGCTGTTCAGCAAAGTATTGCCTTCTCCAACGAATCACATTTTCTACTTCATCGAACGAATGGACGCTGGCGTAAAGGGCGAGAAACGTCGAACAAACACTCTTCAACCATTGCTGGAAGAACAAAAGTTGGTGGTGGCAGCTGTTACGGTCTGGGAAATGTTTTCGTGGCATTCTTTGGGTCCACTCATACATGCGGAATGCACTATGAACCCAATTCCTTATGAATTCATCATTGCATTCCATGTACACCCATACATGCCAATTGTCTTCCCTGGGGCATATGGGATCTTCCAGCACGACAGTGAAACGTGTTACAGAGATGAAAATGTCCGAGAGTGGTAGTAACAGCACGATGAAGATTCCAATGTACTTCCCTGACCCCATAATTTCTCAGACTTAAACCCAATTGAGCATCTGTGGGACCACCTTGATCGTGTTGTTCGCTATATGAATCCTCCACCACGCACCCTCCAGTAGCTGTCAAATGCAGTGCAGTCAGCATGGCTCCCTATATCTGTGAACACCTGCCAGCACCTTATGGATTCACTCCCAGCTCGCCTAGCTGCTGTTCTCGCTGCACAGTGCGATTACTCTTGATATGAACTGGTGATAAGAATAATGGGGCTCGCCCGTGTATTATTCAATATTGTGCTATGCTGCTTCAGCATTTGATAATTTTGTAGTTTAGCGTCCTAAATTTTTTATTTTTTTCAAATATTCGGCTGAAAATTTTGAAAAAAATAAAAAAAAAGGATATACATATTTTAAAGTGTGTAATTTGATGTGAAATGGTTTTCAATTTCAGCTTTGCAATGCATTTGAAAGACTTTTACCGTACAATGCATTTTAAATAATTTTACCGTAAAATATAACTGCATGTACGGAGATGTGAACACGCACATGCCGCGGCCATTTTATGAACGGACAACAACGATACAAAGCAAGTCTTTTCATCTTACAGCAATATGCTTTGCTCTGGAAGTTCTAAAATTAGCATTATTGACAGTAGAGAGAGTGCTGCAACGCAGATTTTAAGTGAACTTAATATACACTGGCGTGCAAAAATTAGGGACGAGATGGTTTTTCGAATGTAACATCGTGCCGAAGTGCTCCACATCGACTTAAATCATACCATAAGATCACCAAGATGTTAGAATATGGGACAAGTAAGCAAAAGCGTCCAAACAAGGAATCCAAAAGATACAAAGGTACTTTATTGAAAAGGTAACTTCGACCACAACTGGACAAAAGGCAGAAACGACCATGTGACAGGCGGTTGCCAAAAAAAATCCAGTCTTTAAATGGAGATATGATTACCCCTGACTGCGTTTCAGGATTTACATTGTCTGTCCATGCTGAGAACACGGTTGTCAAGATGCCGTTGAAGCATCGTGGCCCATTCCTGTTGTAGCGCCAATCGCAGCTGCGGAATCGTTGCGGTCGGTGGATGACGTGCAGCTAAGCGTCTCCCGAGAAGATCCCACACGTGTTCAACTGATTTTAGGTCCGGGGACTTTGAGCGCCAATCCATACGTTAAATATCTTTACTCTCCAACAGCTCTGCGACAGCCACCGTACGTCTAGGTGTAGCGTTGTCGTCCATGAAGAGGAACTCAGGACCCGCAGCACCTCTAAACAGACGCACGTGAGGCAGGATAATATTGGTACAAAAGCGGACACAAGTGACTGAAACTCCTTGGAAGATGTGGAGGTCAGTACGGCTTCCAAGCATGATACTGCCCCAAACGAAAACTCCTTCCCCTCCAAACCGGTCCCTTTCGATGATGTTGGAGGTGAGATTGCGTGTTCCCTGCTCTCTCCAGATGTGCATACGTCCAGAATCGCTCATCAGACTAAATCGGCTCTTACCCGTAAAGAGAACTCGACCCCATTGCTGATGTGTCCAGTTCCTAGTTCTTGCGTTTCTGGCACCACAGAAACCGCCGTCTCCGATGAGCAAGCGTTAATAGCACACACAGAACTGGTCGTCGTGCAAATAGACCACCTTTGTGCAGCCTCCTGGCCACGGTAAAACGCGATAACGGACGTCCAGTTGTCTGTTGCATGTGCCTTGGAATTTCTCCCGCTGTCTGCAGTCTATCTCTTCTCACCTGTAGGACAATATACTGGTCGTCCGCCGCAGTGGTTGCTCGTGGACGACCACTGCTAAACTCTTGGACAGCTGTGCCTGTCGTTTGAAATGCTCTCCAAGCTCGTGAAACGATGCTGTGAGCGATCCCGGACTCCTCGGCCACACTAGTTACACTTAGTCATTCTTCCAACTTCCCAATGACGCGACCTCGGGTAAAGTCATCCAGATGTCGTCTACTGAATTGCCTGTTGGCAATATCACACAGTGGCAGCAACTCGAGGTCGTTCAAACCGATGTACACCGTGCAATAGCTTTCACAGAATTGCTGAGCGTACACCGCCCGTGTGCTTTATACCCTTCCAACATCCCTCTCCCCTTACGTTATGTTGCATATATTCGCATGCCCTACCTTACCGGACCCTAGTCTATCTCCTGGGTGGTCTTTCGGTCCGTTCTGCCTGCTCGTTCCGCTGTTATGCTAATTTCTCCTCTTCGTGCCTAATTTTTGCACACCAGTGTATAAATAAATAACAATATTGGTCTTTGTTTCTGCAGATCCACAAAATTGCCATATGGCTGCCGCAACTGCATGAAAACTTTTCTTATAATTCTCCTTTTATCATGGTGCTGGTCTTGCGAGAACGTTTCGCATGTCAGGTTTGATGCTTGTGACATCAGGCACGAAAACTAAAAGTCTAATCACTGTGTCGACTGTTGTATGAGAACTACCAAATAGCATTTCCGCTTGACAAAGAATTTGTTTTTTCTCTCCTCCAGTAATAAAGGAAATTTGGAAGCCAAAACCCCACTAAATTTAAAAATAAAATTACAGTCCCGTTTATTAAACAACGTGGTTTCAACGTTGTTTCAGCAATTTAGCCACGTGACATGGCACAAAGCAGAAATTAGCATTATGTTTCAAGCTGATCCCCCACACTATAGGGATAATTCAATTTTTGAACGTAGATATCTTTTGAAATGTAAACAGTATACTTCAAGTTTAGAATTCCATAAAATACACAACTGTGGATCCACAGAAATTTTTGTCTTTCGCCATGTGAATTCTATTATCATCCTGTTTAATTTAAACATTCCGCTTCAAATGTCTTCAAAACTAACTCAGGCAAGAGTACAGCACTACAATGTCTATTATATATAGCTCGCAGTGTTAAATTTGTTAGAAAATCTTAATATCTGTGCAAATAAATTTATTATTCCCGGGTTTACATACCTATTCATTGGTAGCTAAGAACGTGTGTCCTCATAATAAATATACTTATTCGACAGCCACCGAATGACCTAATTCTTCTAGTAAAAGTTAATATCATAAGAGATATTTTATTTCAATTACAGATGCACTGCTGAAACTTTGTGTGATTTTAAAACTTGTAGTTTATATGGATTTCAGAAAGTATACAAATTTTTTGCAAAAATTTCCGGATATTTCGGCAGAAATGTGTTAGTAGTTAAATCCTGTGCAGAAAAACTAGGCAACTGCTGTGTTAAACAACAAAGATACGAAATGTATCTCATGAATTTTAAAAATGAACTGGGTAATATTCCATGCACTTTTCAGGTGAAAGGCTTGTTCATCTGACAATTTCGATGAGCTACATTATTTAACCCTGTAAAAACGATATGACAACCAGGGCCAAAATGCGATACGCTTTAGCAGGTATAATATTTGCTGCTCCAGATGTTTACAAAATAATAGGATGGGAGGTATATCTTAATTTCTGGATGTGTGAATATTTTGCTGCTACTAAATAGTTTGCTTCTATTAAGTGATTCAGTACCTCGTGAGCCTGGCATGACAACATTATCAAGTTTAAGTGATGAACATAACCATGTAGGGGCAGTCCATTCTTTGTCAGCATCTAGCTCTATTTCTTCTTATACGACTGAGGCTCAAGTACCACCAGTACGAGGACGAGCAGCACACAAAAGAAACTTCCCAGCTCATTGGATTACTTCATTTCCATGGCGTGTATACGATGACACCAAACATACTGCTTCTTGTAAGATATGCAAAGCAGCTTATACTAATCAGCTCCTACAGTTCTCAACTAAATTTGAGGTACCCTTCATACTGACTGCTTTTCAAAATTAGAAGGAAGCGCTTGAAATATTCAGAAAGCACGAAAAGTCAGAATGTCACCAAGAATCTGTTTTAAATATTAGTACCATTACTGAAACAATAAATACTTCTTGCAAATTGTCAAATAGAAAGAAACATCGAATGGAAGAGAACAGGTTTGCATTATTGAAAATATTTTCTTCCCAGCAGTTTCTGGTTCGCCAAGGAATTCTGGTAAGAGGCCATATAGATGAAACTAGCAATTTATTAAATCTGTTACACCTAAGAAGTGAAGACTGTGCGGAGCTAAAACGTTGGATGAACGTGATTCATTCAAATGGTATTCTCGTGACATACGCAACAAAATGTTAGAACTTATTAACCACTCTGTGTTGAAACAACTTATCACACGTATCAGCGATTTAAGACATTGTGCAATCATTGTGGATGAAACATCAGATATTTCTATCCAAGAGCAAGTTTCCATTTGTTACAGAATGGTCACAAATGAACTGGAAGTTGAAGAAGTATTTCCAGGCTTTTAATCAACAAACAATGCTCAAGTGGAGATTGTAGAGGATTGTCTATGATGGCCTTCAAAGATTCAGCATCTGTTTGAGTGACTGCAGGGTCCAATGTTGCGATGGTGCATTCAAAAGGGCTGTCATTTAACCTCGTGTCCAAGCCAAAATCTCTGAAATAGCACCAAGAGCGCTCTTTGTTCATTGTTCGGCACACTTACTGAATCCGTGTGTGCAAAATAGAGTGAAAAACAACACGGGATGCCTAAGCGCTCTCAGCTGGGTACGAGAGATAATAGTTTTTGTAAGACAGTCACCCAAGAGACCGGCTGTCATCAATCAATTGCAAAATAAAGTTGAAGAAAGTGTAAACTTGCGATCTTTCTGTCTGACTAGGTGGACGCTCGCTTCTTATCATTTTCGTCATGTTACTCAAACTAAGAAGAACGTACAAACTTCATGTTTGAGTAGTCACAGACGGACCGTTCTGATGCAAGTGCAAAAGCTAACAGTTTTCACATTCAAATGCAATCCACTGTTTTTTTGCTTCCACTTTGCTTTGTAAACTAAGGTATTCAGTCATATTTATACAATGCATAGGGCTTTACAGAATGAAATTTTATGCTTTCAAGAAGCTTCAGCTATGATTGTTACTATGGTGCAGACATTGATAGACTTTCGGACACATTTTTATTTGATGCATTTTGGGAGGACGTTGATTGCAAAGTAAATGACCTAGGCTTACCAGAACCACAACAACCTCGTAAGAGACGCATTCCAAAACGCATTGGTGATGGGAGCATTGATCGTGATACTCATTATTTCAGTAGCATCAAAGATATGTACCAGCGGGTTTTCTTTGAAGTAACCGACACCTCGGTTCAGTGCATAATTACTAGAACTGAATCAAAAGTTTCCGATTTCCTAACCAAGGCTGAGTAGTTTGTTATTGGTGCTACTAATGGCTATTGAAATTGCTGCGTTTTATATGGATGACATTGATCCTGAAAGAAGGTTTCCGCACCTAAACATGATGATATATTTAACAACAGCTCTCAAACGCAATTACAAATTGGACCGGTTGGCATCTGTGCTAGAGATTTTTAAAATGAACACTTACATGAATGATATGCTCCCAGAAATGGTGAAGTTGATTTTAATGTTGCTGACGATCCCGGTATCAACTTGCACAGCTGAAAGATCTTTCTCAAGTCTTAAGATGCTCAAGACATACTTGAGTTCATCAATGATTCGAAGACGCCTAAATTCTACTGCTATTTTGAACTTTCATTGAACTCTCACAGCATCACTAGATCTGGATGAAACAGCGAACGAGTTCATCTCAAGAGTGGGCGTAACCCGCCAAACATTTTCATTCGAAAAGAAATAAGAACTTTCATGAGCTGAAGTTAGATAAATTTCATACACTGTTTTCCAATTAAAATCAATTAAAATATAGTACTAGGTTAGGTTTTGAAATGACATTACAAAAATAAAATATTTTTGAGAATTTCTATCAGTTTTGATATTTTAGGTATGAGCATTTTATGCTTTTTCGTGCCAAAGTTTCATTGTTAAATAGTTAAGTAGTTCAAAACTGTTACAGCACTTTAATTATAATATTAGTAATAATAATAATAATAATTTAACATCAAATAAACAATATTCCTTGATTATGTATACACCGTTGCCCCTGAAAGCTAGAATTTTTTTATATTGCATGTTCTGTAAAAACCTATCCATAGGGCCCTCCCCCAATAATTTGCGCAATTCGGAGCTTATGACTTCCCATGTTTCGTTCCAGTAATGTCTGGTTTTCACCTTACCCTCGATGATCTCAAGCATGCATTCCTCATAAATTATTTTTCAAATAAGCAAATTGCAAATCTCTTATGGTGTGTTACGTTTAGAAGGCTGACCTGACTATCACTCTCACCAAAATGCTATTTTAACTCTATATTGGCAGTTCATTGAAATAAATTGCATGGAGCAGAACGCACAAAGGCGACTGATTGATGTTATTAGGCAAATGTATTTCTATCACAAACACAAAGTAAGTAATGGACAGATCTTTCCCTGAGGGATAGATAATATATAAGACACCTAAGGGTAGAACTCAGAGAAAAAAATCATATAAAAGATACTCAAATGTCTCCAACATTGTGTTCTTCCGACTTCCATTTACTGCTTTCAAATATTTGCTGATGAATGTTTTCTGTTCGCTTGTCCTCAAAGATAAGTGAATTTTGCTAACGGTATGTTCCTCCGTCAACAAGAACAAACAATTGTTCCGTTACATCCAAACTATCAGGGATATCGAATTTAAATAATGCAATGAAGCTTGAGAAACTTAAAGATAAAATTAAAATAGATGCCTTTCGAAAACCTGTGAAATACCTTACCAAACTTGCAACCCAAATTGGAAGCACACCTTTAGGAAATAAGCAACGTAAGTCTACGAAACGCTATATATATGACTGGAGGAAAATATCATTGAGTTGTATTACTCATAAGAAATCGCGTGTTTGGACATCAAGGATATGCTTTTATAACAGAGTTCACTGCTAACGTTGACTCGAGAGCCATCTAGCGGTGCAGCAGTCGAAGTTGAATTCATGATTGAAATGATCCAAAACAAATGTTCGTTCTTCAACATAATGGATCACTTCATACTCTGAAAGTTTTTGTCCACTCTTTCACTGCACGAAATCCTTATACAATGCCCTCTAAACCTGACACTTTATGTTTTCCAAATCTTCTGCGACATGAGTGTCTGGTATATGGTCTCACCCTAGCAGCGGAAAATTATTACTTCTGTGGAGCGAGTGGAAAGTGGAAGATAATACCGCTAAACACCAAAGTCTGATCATAAATACAAACGCCAGCCATTAAAATATTGTAATTTAAATACACATTTTACCAACACATAAAAATGGTAATGTTGCGCTTGATTTTCTTAAAAATGTATGTAAACTTCCGACTTGTGTCGTACGTTATGAAACGCTCATATCTATTCTCAATATTTTATATTTGTCGAGAACACCGTCCGTGTAAAAGAAAGGTTGAGTAAAGGTCCAGCCAAATCCTTGCGATCTGTATTTTAGACCAACTCAATACCCATGCCTCACCAAGACGTGAACCACTACTCATTTGGGTCAAATGGTCAGATGCCAGAGCTTAACAACTGCTCAACCAGGGTGGCTCACTCGGTTGAAGAACGGATTCTTTTGCTAGAGTGAATGCAATGACATGCAGTTAGTTAACAGCTGCTGAGTGTTGTCACTTGAAAAACGATGCAGGTCCCAATCCTGCTTGCATTTTCCACGGTAAGAGTGAGCGGTTTCTACACCTCCCCCAAGCTTTATGGAAAGCAGTGACAGGTTTTCGTGGTACCTTGCTCAGTGGAAGTGCGCACTGGCTAACATCAGACGGTTGAGGTCGTCTACTGCTTGAGACATTGTCCTTCGTTTCGCAGCCATAGCGAAATTTCTGGAGATATTTCTTTGTAGTTGTGTCACTTATCACGCCAGCCAAAAGGTTGCGAGGATCCGTTTCGTTTGGCATTCATGTTTAGTAAATCTGGAGGTTAAGAATCCTATCCCGTATTGCCCGGAGGAACAGACAAATCATGAAAGGAATGCGTTATTGCACCATGTAATACAAATTTTGAAGATGACAGTCCGTATTTTGGTGTAAATCTGACAAGGATGATAAGTCAGATAATATCCGAAAACTTGAAAATTACAGCGTCCTGGGCCGAGACCCGAACCCGCGTCTCCCGGTAACTCCCAGGTTTGCTAACCACTACACCAACTAGAACGACTAGGTCTCAAGATTCAGATTAATTTGAATATAACCATGACACGATTTGCTAGTCGAAGTAACCGTCATTCATGTTTAGCGAATCTAGAAGTTAAGAGTCCTATTCCGTGATTGACCTGAGGAGCAGATAAATCATGAGAGAAATAAGGGATTACACCATATAATAAATATTTTGAAGATGACAATCCGATTGTTGGTGTAAATGTGACATGGATGGCAAGTCAGATAATATTCGAAAGCTGGAAAATTTCATCGTCGTGGAGCGGGACCCCAAACCGCGTCTACCAGATAGCAAACGGGTATGCTAACCACTTAAAACTGTCTTCTTCAAAATTGGTATTATATGGTGTAATATCGTATTTCTTTCATAACTTAAATTATTTTTGTTTCATTACATGGAGTAGTTGTACTGAACATATGTATTTTTCAGTGGAGAAGAAATTACACTTACAGAAAATGTCACATAACTCGTTACTATGAGCACCAAGTTTAGTTTTCGAAAAATCATAAACATATTGAATACAGTATAACATTGATTACCTCATTAAGAAATCTGCCAACTTAAAATGCAAAACGCTTGAAAAGGCGTTCAGTATATCACCAAACTGTCTGGTTCTTGTACTTTCTCCACAATTGTGTGGCATGTCTTCTGTTATTTGCTACTAAGTACACTGAGTTCGCTTTGCATGAGGAAGTGCCCCATTCTACTATGCGGAGTGATAACGAAATACCACATGATATTAATGCAACTATAAATTGTGCATGCCTATCCTCTGTGCGTAATCAATAAAGGTTTGCCAGTAATGGCAAACGTACTGACGAAAATATTAAGAGACCCATCCTGAAACATATTTTTAAGTTAAATCATTTTCGGTCTTTAAGTTTCGCTAAAGAGAGATTTTTCTTTATTGGAAAAGAAATTTCCCTTAGAATAAATGCTACTGTAACTCCTTTCCAGTAGCAATGCGATTGGTATTTGAAAAATCTTAAATATTTAGAACATAGTATGAAAGAAATTTTTGATGTAAAAATTACAGTGACTTCGCAAAACGCTTGAAAAAGAGTAAAATGTGGCAGTAAATTGTTCGGTCGATGTCCATATGCCCCAGGTATATATCATATCTTGAGCTTTGCACTAAGAAGAGTCTCATTTCACTATTGCTAGCGATAGCTAAATACCAAGTAATATTGACATTATGCTATGAGTTACTAAATTGTGAAATTTTATAATATTTATTTAATAAATAAATTATTGAAAGAAATCGGAAATGTTGTGACCTAAGTCAATTTGATCGCGGCCAGATGTTTCGCGCTAAGAGAGGAGGTGCCAATACAGTAAACGGCGCTAATTGGGGCTAATTGGAGAGGGGTGGGACACCTGTCCAGAATAATGTAATTCCTGATTAACTGAAATATACTAAATAATGGCAGTAGGTACATTTGACACCAGTTCATTGAAAAAAGGAATACATGGTCATTTTGCTTTTAAAGCATAGATACAGAACATAACATGTAAATTAAAGCACTGTACATGTATACATACAGCACCGTTGCAATGGTGAGTATTTGCTTGACGGACGTAGTTTTGCGACTATCTGGCATAAAAGACGTGTTTATCTTCAGTTGTGATACTTTGGAGTTCATTGTCTTCGCTAATATTTCGTGGAGTTGTGGTAAGAGTTGCAGCATATATTTCCTTATTTTTGCTTTAATAAACAAACTTGATTACACAGTTCAAATGCTTTTTTAGGCCACGAAGCTTCATTTTGGCAAACTACTGTATTGTTGTTTTTCTACTTGATCCTCAGGACTTGCTGTTGCCGTCACCCTGTCCATAATTTCTTCTGTCAAACTTTTATGACCTGGATCATCATCTGAATTCCCATTGATTGCTTCATTTACCAATAAACATCATATCTAATCTATGAATATGGGTGCATCGGAAGAAGCATTTACTCTACGAATCAATTTCTTATAGTCTACATTTCTGAATGCGGCGCTAAAATTTTACTTTTATCACAGGGAAGTTAAACATATGTAGTGTTTTTGCGCTTTATTATTTTTATTAATTCAGTGTTAAACCCGCAGTTCATATATCTCTTATGACGTTCAACTCCATTATTGTTTTCAAAAGTCTGAATGTCCAATACTAGAAGTGAAATTGTCGAGTTCGTGAAATTCTTTGAAAAAATGCAATTAATTTTTCTGCACCGTCGAACTGAGTACTAGGAGTTACTGTAAAAAGCTTAGAACATTTTTTTAAAATGACTCTTTACTAAATTTTACCCCAATACGCCATCCACTGCAAATTGTCCGTTGTTCCGTTTTTCAAATTTCATTATTTGTTTTTAAATCACATCTAATTCCGACAACACGTAATTCCGAATTCCGCCATATCATTTCCAGTACTTTCGATAGAATACATTTCCTTTAAATTCATGATTTTATTATTCAAAGAAACGGAAGTCTGTTTTCATTCATCAGTAATTTCAACTTACGTAGTGTAACTGTTTATGACAATTTCTTTCAACTGAATTTGAAAGTTCGTACATGAACCACATGTCGATCGATCAGCTTCGTTCTTATGCTGAAGAATATAGAGCATGTCGATAATTTTGTCTAAATACTAACATGTATTATAGATACGATTTTAGATTACATTTCTGTCCTCATTCTTCAGGTACAGAGTCGAAGAATCAGGACTGAAAGCAAAACAAAGGTGAATTATATAAGCACGCAGTTTGTATGATAAAAGTGTATTAAATATAAATGTCGGTCATCATTTACTCGACACCAGATTTTAAATCATCACTGGGCACCCCGGAAGGAAAACAATCCTACAGGATATTGCTGAAAAGGAGACACAATTGTTAAACTTTTGGAAGAAGAAATTCAAAATTAAATTGGAAGCAAAACATATCAGACACCGCTATACTTTCCACGGAAACTGTTATATTTGAAAAAAGCTGTAAAATGAAAGCTCCTCGTAATCGTTTCCAATTCCTTTATGCAGCATGAAACTTTTCTTGTATATTTTATCCGTATTTCCACTTCAATGAACTATTGATGAGTCTGCCTCCTCCATTTTACTCCGACATGCTTTCGAATTATTATTTATGTAAGCATGGTAAATTAAACTACATCACAGCTTTCCCATTGGCTTCAGATTATTTTATGAAGCTTTGGAATGTTCCACACAAACTTCAATTTTTTAATTGCCAGCAATTCAATTCTAGGTGACGAAAAATACTATTTCTAATAGAAATGTAAAGGAATTTCTTTTTTCGATGTTTAACGTTACCAAAAGTTGTGTAATGCTACTGGTAAAATTCGATTGCTCGTATATGGAAGATTTGGCATCATTACTTGCATTATTTCCTGAACCAATGTCACTAAAGCATAGAATAATTACAAGCTACAGAAATGACATTGATTTTTCTTGAACGTAACATCTTTTGTAGAAATTAATTAATTGTTGGTCAGTTCTAGACATGTAAAGTGCAAAAGCCTTTTAATGAATCATCTTCAGAAAATTTCTTCGGCTTTATTCGTATCAGAAGAGTCATTTTATTCAGTCATTCGTATCAGAAGAGTCTTTTTAAACGATACCTTTGTCAAACAATTTCGGAAATCTAAAGGTTTTTGCAAACTTTTGTTCACCTAGACGAATTCATCTTAAAATTAAGCTTTTTATTTGAACAATTTGGATCGGTTGATTTTATTAAATTTATCTTTTCAGAATCGTCTACGTTTTCTCTCTCGTTTGTCTAACAAAGGTGAATTATATAACATCGTTTCGTCGGAAAAAAATCCTCTCCTTATTCAATAAATTGGAGTTTAAAATGGATACTTCATATAAAAAGTTGTCGTTACGAATTAAAACACCGATTGTTAAATCATGTCTGAGGCTTTTCAAAACTGAAACTTTACACTTTGTAAGTTGAATCAGCCTGTTCAAAAACTCCGTCTGCACTTCAGAATATTAATATGCCACCAAACAAAATGGAGACCTGACCAGAGAAAAACGTATTCGCACATTTTTTCAAGATATTTATGAGACCTCTGCAGAAAGACCGGAACGAAAATATTTAAAATTGTTGTTTCATACTCTAAGACGGTTTGTGTTAATTTATATATAAAACAGCAAGAAGACGAAATTGCGACATGAAAACAGTAAATATGTTTTCGAAATGTACAGTATGTTGAAAATTCAAAAACTTTGTACTATAAAATCGAATTATTAAATCAATTTTTTTCATTCAAACTCGTATTGCAAAATATGAGTTTCACCTTGTGGATTCCACACTGAATGTAATTTTTTTTATTATTTCCTATTAAACGTTGTGTAAAACGTCTTTTCATCTTTAATAAACAACAGGATATGTCTTTTCTTATAGTTGTATTTTTGGCGCGGTTAAGTTCTTATATATGTTTCCCTACAAAACTTTCAGAAACAAACGTCTTATTCTTAAATTACTTTTCTCGTAATTGAAATATCACGATTATCATCTGTACAGGATTTTAATATGGACTCTTTTGAATATACAGTCTGTTAGTTTCATTTTCACACTTCTGTTCTTTATCTGAGGCGGAAGTATTTAGAAGTTTTTCATCAGAGTATGCATCCCTATGGTTCTCAGAGAAAAATGAAGTAAGATCTCAAGAGAAATCAATCCCATCATTCCGTAATACTAATTTTGCGTGTTTCGACACGCTGCCTAATGCAAGAGATCACCCGCGATGATATCATTTGTATGATTTGCGTAGATAATTAAGCGGGAAAAAACCTACTTTAGAGATCAAAATGCACTCACTTGGACAACGATAATATTGGTCGGTTCTCTTAATTTAGTCCTATAATTTTTTTGATCTTTCAGAAATTATGTTTCGGGGGAAAATATATGTTTTTCCACACCATTAAAACTACCTTCACTTTTTCATCAAGGATATCATATTCTCCACAGTCGAACTACATTTCTTTGATAAGCAATTAACCCACAATGGACATTTTTGTAGTTCAAGCACAACTCCAAGCAAAAGTAATTTTTGAGATAAAGTTATTTTCAAATTCACGTCAGTATGGTCATTATTACGTGTTACTAAAAATACATATTATACACATAAGTTAATTTACTTCTTTTCTGTAAGGTTTTTCACTGCATAGATATTGCAGGCATTACTCAACAATTTATGTGCTCTAAGATTTCTGTGCTCTTCTAAATGCGGTGTCCTAGCTGTGGGAGAATAAAAGGTTCTCTCTAGTTCATATTTTTTTTCGAGTACAAAACATTCGCATTTTTAACAAGGAAAGTGGGCTTTCCTTGTTAAATATGTATAGATTTGGCATAGTTTCATGTGTCACTAGAATGGTAAAGTAAGAAATGTACAAAACATCTTAACACGTTATTAAATTGGTGAAACGATGTTTGATCTGTTTCGAGAAAGTAGCGAAGTTATTTGCAAATTCGGTCTTTTTGCGCGAAACTGTTTCTTTAGTTTTACTCTTGCGTGCATGGGAAAGCCGTTCTACCTAAGGAATTGAACCTCGTTGTTTGTTTCATAGTCTATATACAGCATGTTTTATTTCGGGCTATTGAAAAGCAGGTTATTTCACAGTTGAAAATACGAAACTATTTTTTAATTTGCTCTAATGAATATCGGATTGTTTCTTTCTAATGACACAATAGGAGCATTTATTTGATAGATCAGCCAGTGAGCTTGTGACTGTCTTATAATTAAGTCGAACAGTTAGAAATTTGTGTGAATATAATAGTGTCGCGTTAATGGACGCTGCCTTTTTGATAGGATTATAATTGCTTTTAAAATAGTTATAAATCTTATTATTTTTAGGCACATTTTTTAAGAAACATCACATTTTAATGTGTTGCAATAACACATTCATCATGTATCCCAAGCTTACAACTTGATAACTACCATCAACACAATTTACTTGAAAAATAGTTGATATAAAGCGTACTTAAGCTACTTTGTCAAAAATAATCGGTAACTTTCTTTCCTTTCTGCATTTTGTAAGCAACTTTAGCGAATTAAACACATGATTAGGTTGGTCAATCCGTTTTGTTGTTATTCTGTAGAGCAGGGCTGGCCAAACCGTGGATGATTATAAGTGGTGCATTGCATCCTTGCGCCTACTTATTCTTTTGAAGTAGGCGCCATAACTGAATTTATCCATTTTCATATTTTCAGCACCTGAGTGCTCTCAGTTCAATTCATACAGCCTTCTTACTCATCAGTTCAGCCGATTTTTTTGACAGTTTACAATTGAAGGATGTGAACAGTGTCTGTGTGTGTGTGTGTATAAGAGAGAGAGAGAGAAACTGCGTGAGTGAGATGTTGAACGATTGAAAATGGCGCCATTCACCCAATAAAACGCTATCGCAAAAACTCTGCTTCAAACTCCACGCCGTGCCGTGGGTGGCTGACCTTGGCAGGTCGCAAGTAAACATCGCTAAGAAACATTACTTTAGAGCATTTTTTCCCACGAGTGCTACGCCCTGTGGCAGAAAAAAGTGAGTGAGCCATCTCTTCCAGCCACCTCAGTATAGTGGCTGGAAGAGATGGTGTGCCGTGCTTAATTCCTCACTGTTGAAAGTTTAGTTTTGCGTGAAACCGCGAGATGGCGCTAAGGCAAGCTTTGATGCTATTATGTTTTAGCATTAACATGCTTTTCTATAAGGGGCTGTCCATGAAGAACGTCCGAGATCACAGGGGGAGTATTAACGTGGACTTAACAAGATTTTCAATGAGAATTTTCGGTTTTTCAAGCGTTATGGGAAAGAAAAGGTTCATATCTTCTGAAATAAAATCAGTTTGTAAATATAATTATGTTTGTTTTTAGATGAATTACTGCAAACGAGATGAATTACGGAATAAAGGGATAGCTGTGTTGTTATTGTACGACAAATGAAAACAAACAGCAATTAAACATTACGTGTCAATGGTATTACGTGAAGGGCGAATGCCAAAAATTTACTGGGAAGTTTTAGCGAACACAGCATTTGTTGCTTTGCCTCCTCAGAGTACCGAAGCTGTTAGACGGCAACGAAGTTACTTCCATGTGTCTATGATTTTCAATTACCATATTTCGCTGTTTCACTGATGTATTTTAGAAAATTTAAAAAATATCTGAAAACATTTAAAGTGAGGAAGATGTAATAGTTCTTACTTTTTCATATGAGCAGAAAAGTTTGTTTTGTTTTATTTCTGCTCATATGTCTTCCCTATCAGAGAGTTATCACTTAAAACAACAGGTTGAAAAATTCAGGGAATTTACATTTCTTTAAAGTAATACAATTTTTGTAAAAAAAGAAACATGTGGCTTACATATCATTGCATTCTGACGGAAATGTTTTTCTGATTAAACAATTTTTTCCTGGAATATATTGTTTTTGTTTCATACCTAGCTATTATGTGGAGCAGTTGGAAATGCAATTTGCAGAAAAAATATGTTTAACGTAATATTTTTTTTGCAAAAAAGGGACATGCTTTTTCAGAATAGCAACTATGTCCAACGAAGGGGATTCAGATCCCAGGTTGTATTTTCGATAATTCTTCTTCATCACAACATGTTTCCCCAACATTCATTCTTTACGCCCAGTGGCACTACGTGCAAACGTAAGATAAAAACAACGATAACATGTTTCATTTCCAGATAATATTTCATTTACACATTTCTCCCACAAGCTGATCTAAAATTAAATATTTTATAAATATGTCCAATGCTAAAATTCTGTTGAAAGATCTTCTTGCTGTAGACTCGTACGCTTTACAGGGCTAATCATAAAAGCATGGTAAAACAATACAGCAGTATAGATGTTGGAGGGTATATACTTGTTTTGTTTCCCATCCTGAACTTTATTCCAGCAGTATCATGAGGTAGACAAATTTCAGTATCGTAGAGCCCTAAGGGAAAACACAATGCAGATACGTTTTCTTCTTGCATGTTGCAAATTAATTTTTTTCTCCAGAGTAAAATTTCCAATTCCACAGATCGGAGTGAACAAATCCATTATCCGGTCATACACCTTTAAATATGAAGGGCATATGTTTCCCTCAACGGCGGACAGTTCTCTGGAACGGCTTTATGTATTTTTGGTTTCGTTTTCTATGGGATATATGCAGCGCGAACTTCGATTCGAAAAATTCTTTGCAGATCTGTCATTCTACTTCCCTCTTCGTTTGTCTGTTCGAGCGTCGGGACCCAATTCACATACTGTCGGTAGTCATTGTTCTCCACTGCTGCATATCTTTAACAGTTCACATGATTTGTGCAACGGATAGATTTTTGAGAGTTTTTATATTAACCATAAATCTATCTGTGGGACATCCTCTTGTTCTTTGCCATCGATTTTTCCCTGCATTTAAAGTTTCTCTAAATCGTGTAGCTGGATTATATGACCGAAGAAGGTTTGTATCTTCTTCAGTCATATCATCCAGCTAGATTATTGTTGGAAGAAATCGCTTTTTCGCGTCTACACCGAGCTATCTCTACATTGATGCATTTGTTCTATGCACAGCCCGGATATTCTTAGCATGAGTCTGTGGCATATCATTTCAAATGCCTCAATTCTTCTGCCACGTGCTGCATTTAAGGTTCAAGTTTCAGAACCGTAAGTCGCTATGGGGAACACGATAGCCTTGACCAGCCTCAGCTTGGGGGTTTTACTGATATGGCAATCCCTCCAGATTTTTGTATGCCGTGCCAGGAAAGATTTGGGCATACCGATCCTCCTTCCGATCTCGCTTTCGTAATTGCCGTTGTTGGTTATGCTGGAGCCCCAGATACATGACTTCTGATTTTTGGTCAATACCGCGTATCTGTTCGAAGTTTTGAGGAAACACTTTGGACTTGTCAACTACAAAAAACTCTGCTCTATTCAATTTGAGACCAGCATCGGCGCTGTATTCTTCGATGCGTTTGAGAAATTGCAATTTCTCCTCGTCTGAACCAGCTATTTTTGTGGTGTCTTTCGCATAGCGTAGGTTTGATATTTTCCTACCGCCTTTCGACGCTCGACCACATCAGTTTTCCGTCGATTTCCTGATTATCCATTCTCCATATGTATTAAAATGTATGGATGAGAGAACGCATCCCTGGGGAATTCCATTTTCTACGCTGAATGTGTCAGATGCTTCGCCGTTATTTGTGACGGAGACTTTATTGGCTTTGTAGAGTGATATAATGAGAACGATAAGATGACCACCTCTCCAAGAACTCGCCAGAGCCAACCCCATTGAACGGTATCAAATGACTTTGAATAATCTAGGAAATGGTAAATATCTGGTAGGGGAAGGAGTGGTCAAATACCGGCAGAAACCGAGTTTATTCCTGAGCATATTTCGTCAGCTCTACGGATTCATTACAGTAATACAGAGGACATTCACATATTTTAGATCGTCTTTAATAAGGAGTTACAGAAAATGAAACAAGTTCAAAAGAACTGAAACTGGCAACAGTGTGTTAGAAGAACGTTGAAGAAACATCTGCAGCAGTTAAATATAATGTACTGAGAAAATGGCGCACGTAAACCACCCGTGGATAAAAGGATGCGTTTTTTTCCCATTTCGAAGATAAATTTCCACATTCTGTAATTAAAGTACGCTGTGAAGGACATAGAATCAGCTTTTCCAGATGCATAATAAGCAACATGATTAATAATAGAGGGAAAATCGTCAAGCGTTAGTTTAAACAGAAAACGAACATCAAACGAATATACAAATATGGTACGTACTTTTCGAATACTTCAAAAGTACGTTGCCTTGTCTTTAAAGGAAATGAACCGAAACAAAAACCAATCGCTAAGTCGTCGAAAACAGCTGTATCAACTGTAAAGAAAGTATTAAACAAAGATTTGAGTCTGAAGAAAAAATGATCACCTGCTTTTGCCATGGCTCACCGCATGACACGGTACAGACTTCCCTATTAAAATAACTTATCTGGTGCTCAATTAAACTTTATTCTGACTTGAGATGAAGCATGATCTTCCTAATATATATATATATATATATATATATATATATATATATATATATATATATATATATATATATATATATATATGGTTTCTTGTACAATGGGAAATTAAAGTTAAGATTTGAGATATTAAGTTTCATTACTGTTGCTGTTAATAGCAACAACACAAATCAAAGCGAACATCGCGAGAAAGAAAAATACAATGCGGAAAAATGTTTGCTTCCTTAACTTCCGATATCGTAAAGTTTCCTGCACCATTTAGCTTTCAAGACATGAAAGTAAATGATATTTTACACCAATGTAAGACATATCTACCAGTGCAAAAAATAAATTGCCTCCCAGAAGAAATCGTCGTTTGCATCAGCTTTCATGGTCGGAACTTTTGCTTTCAAGTTTTAAGCACAAACATTTCTGCAAAAAGGAAAATGTATGGACAACAATATTTGGGAAGTGGGAACATCCGGGAAAAACAATGTACGATTACGGAAGAAATAGTATTTCCGTCTAACTGCAGTTTTCGGAAAAGTTTTCCTTCACTTTTAAGCTCAAATACAAATAATTACGGAATAAAACATTTAACAATACAGAACGGAGGGCATAAATTATAGGATTACAGCGCGCCGTCTATATTCCGTTTTGGGAAATTGTTGCAAGTATGTTCAAACTGAAATTCAAATATTTTTTATGCAACATAATGGTATTTCAAAATGACACAGACAAAGAGAACATCTCGTGCAAGTGAG
The DNA here is from genome assembly GCA_039090855.1 of Macrothele yani. Classification (NCBI taxonomy): domain Eukaryota; kingdom Metazoa; phylum Arthropoda; class Arachnida; order Araneae; family Macrothelidae; genus Macrothele; species Macrothele yani. The sequence continues at coordinate 215,452,157 of CM077034.1, forward strand.
GAACTACGATTACTAAAGAAATCTTTACTTCGTTTAACCTCCGTTGTACAAAATGTTTGAAGGCAAAAATTCTGTCCCGAGATGGAAAACAATCATACATGTTCGAGATTCCGCAAGAAAGGTATAAAACATGTTCTGGAGATGTAGATATTTTATGCAGGACAATAATAAGGATCCTGGGGATATCGTTCCTGTCTGTAGGAACAAAATACATTAGAATCTGCGACGCTCGTTGCCGCGATTCCGCTACGAGAGTTTGAAAAATAGAGACGCAAAAAGGGACTAACTATAGAAAGTACGCTAGCTTATTTTTACTAACAAAATTTCTTAACAAACGCGGTACTTGTACATTTTGAAGATGCTTGAACAAAGTTTTGTCTTCAAGATTGCAATACCTCAGTTTATATTGACGACAATTGATAATAAAATCAAAACTCGAGACCCTAAACTTAAACATCACGATTGTTTGCGGAAAACAAATGTTTACAACTCTAGAAAACATCTTATGTCTCCATACCCTCATTTCTGTTCCAGTACAGGTGTTTAGGTCCCATAAATGGAGTTTCACATTGCTGTCAACGATACTGATCAGAATAACGCTTTACAAATGCTCACTCACCCCACTCCTTGACAAAACAGTAACATTACTAAGCTGTTTAAAATACCTCATTCTAAAGATTTTAAGTGCAGTGCGGCAATTTATTACCCTAAGCATATCGTTTGCTCACTTTTATGCAGGTCCTATTAGTTCCCAGAAGGATAATAGATTCGAGATCCTGCACGAAAATCCCAAAACCAGATTTAGTATTAAAAAATATTCCCCATTTCTGTTACCTTGGATTTTAGACGCATTCTTATGTTTCAAATACACTGGCGGAAAGTGAAAAAAGAACACCAAGAAGGAATTGGCGGACAATCATGAAATTTACATATATTAATGGGGTCGAGTCTAAGTAAGTGTGATGTTAATTTCGAGACCAACCGGTGAGCACTTATGCCACAGCTCGGCATAATATGCAAATTATCGTCGGTGGTATTTAAGGAGTACGGCAAAATAAATGTAATCAGTCGTCGGAGTACGGACACGTGCGAAGACCCTGAAGAAACTGCAATGCCTGGACATGGAAGACGTGTAGGATTTCAGCAGTTATCGGACTTTGAGCGAGGTCGTCTAGTCGGACTCCGCGAGGTAGGATGGTTGTATCGTCGTAATGCGGAGCGAATTGGACGGGAAGTATCGGTGGTTGTATGATGGTGGCGTAGATGGTCCGAGGAACATTCCCACAGGAGAAGACGTGGAACAGGGAGTCACAGACGGACTGATGAGCAGACCAATCAACGCATAAGAAGAGCGGCGTTGTCAAGCAGAACATCCAGTGCGAGGCAAATCCGAGCTGCCGTTGCAGCTGAGGTGTTTGTGCGAACAATCCGCAACCTTCTACTGGATGCAGGACTACGTGCACGTGTGCCTCTGGCATGTGTACCTCCGACTCCAGACCACCGTCAGGAACGGCTGGAGGGTTGTCGCCAGCGTCTGCACTGAAGAACACAATGGCGATCTGTCGTGTTCAGCGATGAAAGCAGAGTCTGCTTAGGAGCATTCGATGGCTGTATGCGTGTTCGTAGAGGCACAGGGGAGCGTCTACACCTTTCTTGCATCATCCAGCAACACAAGGGCCTACACCTAGTCTCCTGGTGTGGCGAGCGATCAGCTATCACTCCCGTACACAACTGGTGTTTGTACCGGGTACGTTAAACAGCACCTCCTTCATCAACAACATCATTCAGCCCGTTGTTGTGCCATTTGTAAGGTCGGTCCATCGTGGTGTTTTCCAGCAAGATAACGCACGCCCACACACGGCACGTGCAACACAACATACACTTCAGGGAGTGAGAAAACTTCCGTGGTCTGCGCATTCACCGGATTTTTCCTCCATTGAACACGTGTGGGATTTTATGGGACAACGACTTATCCGGTCTCCACGGCCAGCCACAACCATCCCCGATTTACGCGTCCAGGTTGAGTCTGCTTGGAACTAAATACCCCAAACTTACATCCAACATCTGTACGGCAGACTCCATGCCAGAACTGCACAGTGTGAATCAGTTCATGGCGGTTCAACCTTGTACTAACCATGTTACATGGAAATGTTATTTTTCAGTTTACCAGAAAATACAGTTATATTTTGCCATAATGTTTTGATCACGTTGTCCTCTGTATTCGGTTATTATGCTGTATAAATTTCGTTGGTATAAGACGTCTCCTTCTTGGTGTTCTTTTTTCACTTTCCGCCAGTGTATTATACTCGAGGAATTTATAATAAAAACATTTCGCATTGGAAACACTATCCAACAATGGAGGAATTTTTCAAATTGGACTTTTAGAAGTAGAGATATTGACAAAAATAAAATATATATCTTCGCCCCCTGGCGTAGAAACCATGCATTATTTCAAGAAGAAAGTGTTCCTAAAAGGTTTGTCGACATGAGTAGCATCGGCCAACAAAAGACATTTTTTTCAATAGAAATTTTTAAAGCTCATATTTTGCCGCAAATGCAACAGAAGCGTAAATTAAGACTTACGCCACCTGGTGGCCATACCTTTTAATTACAAAAATTACAAATTACGTGCAAACGATTTCCCATTAGCAGCTGTATCCGGTGCAGAAATAATTTTTCAAATCGGAGGTTTAGAAGCAGAGAAATAGTGGGAAACGCAATTTACCCTTTCGCCCCCTAGCAGAAAGTCTATGAACTGCTTGAAAATTTTGAATTTATAGGGAAAACATGTTACACTAGAAACACTATCCGACAAAGAAGACATTTTTTAAATCGGACTCCTAGAAGTCGAGATATTGACAAAAATAAGATATACATCTACACCCTTGGCGCAGAAACCATGCAATATTTTACGAAGAAAATATTTCTAAAAGGTTTGTCGACATGAGTAGCATCGGTCTACAGACGACGTTTTTTCAATCGAGAATTTAGAAGCTCATACTTTGCTGCAAATACATCAAAAGCGGAAATTAAGATTTACGCCCCCTTGTGGCCAAACCATTTTTTTTTACAAAAATTAGGAATTATGTGCAAACGATTTCCCATCAGGAGCTGTATCCGGTGCAGAAAGAAATTTTCAAATCGGAGATTTAGAAGCAGAGGTATAGGGAGAAACACAATTTAACATTACGCCCCTAGCGGAAAGTCTACGAATTACTTGAAAATTTTGAAATTATATGAAAACATATCACACGGTAAACACTATCCAACAAAGAAGGAATTTTTCAAATCGGACTCCCAGAAGGTGAGATATTGAGAAAAATAAGATATACGTCTACGCCCCGTGGCGTAGAAACCGTGCACTATTTTATGAAGAAAATGTTCCTAAAAGGTTTGTCGACATGAGTAGTATCGGTCTACAAACGACGTTTTTTATCGAGAATTTAGCTCACATTTTGCTGCAAATACATCAGAAGCGGAAATAAAGATTTACGCCCCCTGGTGGCCAAACCATTTTTTTACAAAAATTAGAAATTATGTACAAACGATTTCCCATCAGGAACTGTATCCGGTGCAGAAAGAATTTTTGAAATCGGAGGTTTAGAAGCAGTGATATAGGGAGAAATGCAATTTACCTTTACGCCCCCTAGCAGAAAGTCTATGAAGTACTCGAAAATTTTGAAATTATATGAAAACATATCATACGGGAAACACTATCCAACAAAGAAGGAATTTTTCAAATCGGACTCCCAGAAGGTGAGATATTGAGAAAAATAAGATAAACGTCTACGCCCCCCGGCGGAGAAACTGGGATTCTTAAGGAAGAAAATATTCCTAAAAGGTTTATCGATGTGAGTGGCATCAGTCCACGAAAGAATTTTTTCAATCGATATTTTAGAAGCTCAGATTTTATGGCAAATACATCAGAAGCCAAAATTAACACTTACGCCCCTTGGTGGTCAAAGTATTCTTTACCAAAAAATCGAAATCATATGCAAAAGATTTTCCATCAGGAGATGTATCCGCTCAAAAAAATAAATTCAAATCGGAGTTTTAGGAGAAGAGTCATCGGGAAAAAATGTTATTTACTTTTACGCACCCTAGCGGAAACTCTATGCGTAATTTGAAAAGGAAACTATATCTAAAACACTCTTCGACATAAATGGAATCGAAAGATCTAAGAATTTTTTCAATCGGATGTTTGGAAGCAAATATGGGGATCAAAACGTAATTTTGAATTCGACATCATCTGCATTTACGCCCTCTAGCGGCAAAATTGTACATCGTAAAAGAAGAACGAAATATAGGATCATCATTCGTACATATCAAGGGTTATTGTGCAAAAAATAATATTTTTCAATAATTAATAGAAAAAGTTTTGGGGAGAACATTCAATGTCTGATTATGTCGCCTTTAATTTGGCTGTGTTTTGCAAAAATAAGATTTACCCCTTAGCCGAAATTTAGAGATGGAATTTTCTATTTCAAAGTACGTAGTACTATATGTATTTGCAAGATTAGAGTATAAGAACAGTTATAAATTATTGTATGCGTTTGAATAAAACAGCCACAGAAACATACAAAAAGATTAAATCAGCCTATAACGAGATGCTTTTTCCCGTGTAAGAGCTTATGAGTTGCAAAAAAAAAAAAAATATTGTGAATACTGATAGTGTTTGGGAAATTGCACCACGTTCCGGTAGGCCTTCGATATCGAGTACGGAGGTTAACGTGAACTTCATCTACGCACCCGTGCGCGAAGACCACCGAATGACTAATAAGGCAGTGGCCAACATTATGCAGATGTCCGCTGGTTCTGTTGATGATGTTGTGAGAAGCCGGTTGAGGTACCGATGAGTCGCTGCAAAGTGGATTATCTACTTGGTCACGGATGAATACAAGGAAAATCGTGTTATCATTTGTCGCCAATGTAACCGACTGCTACGACGTGAGAAATACTTCGATTAAGTCGTCCCATGTAACGAACACTATTCACATTGGATCCTGAAACAAAACAACAGGGCACCCAGTTAAAAACCCAACAGAATCGCACATCCAAGAAAATAAAGGTTCAGGCAAATTCGAGGAAGTTCATGCACTTGGTTTTCATCTATAAAACGGGAGTTTTGTATGACCATGTTGTTCCATAAGAGAAAATTCTTACCGATTCCTGCTTTTCTGAAGTTCTCAAAGGTCTCCTAAAGAAAACAAATCCCGAAAACGACCAAAATATGCAAAAAAAAAAAAATGGCTGGAATGTGCATCAAAATAATGCCCCTGCACATCGTGCCTTGCTTCTCCAGCAGGTTATCCAAGATCTGGACATCGAAACACTGGTGCTAAATACGTATTCATCGTACTTGGCCCCGTGTGACTTCCACCTGTTTCCTGAAGTGACAAGACAATTTCATGGGCGTGGATTTGCATCACATGCTGAACTGAACAATGCTGTGATGGGTATCCAGAATCACATGACGGGCAATTGCTTCCGAAATACCTTCCGGAACTGAATAGAAAGGTGGTACAGGTGCATTCAGGTAGAGTGAGTATACTTCGATAGTACGTAAGTGTAAGTATGTTTACCGTGTTACACTTCTGGCCAAATAAAATGAGTCTCGTTACTTTTTAAATGCCTCTCGTTTAGTGATTTCATCAAAACGAATAAAAATAAACATTATTTCGAAGGCACATGGTGACAGTGATTTTTTGCAGGGAATTCATCTCCCGTTTTATATACCGTACTTTTTATCAATTGTGAGGAACTTTGATTGAATCTCCGAGTTTATGTAGTCGTGCTAAAAATTGAAAGAGACATTCACACATTAAATCCTTAGTAGCGATGGTGATATTCTCTATTGTAAATTGTGTGAAGTAAAAGCGTTTTAATGTTCAACAGCACTGTTCTACCGCGAAACATCAGAGGTATTTAGCAAGATTTTCCCTGGTGTTTCGCAAGATTTCCATCCGCTTCTTCAACAGCTGGTTTATCATATACGGAGTCAGAATATTGTAAAGACCTCTGTAAAATGATGATTACTTCAAATATTTCCTTAAGGAAATTAAGTAGAATTCAGAAATTTTTTGGGGAAATTCACCAGTCATCCGATTCCAATTGTATCAACTCTTAGGAAATACTATATTCAAGACTGCTATGAAGATGTTAGGTAAGAAAAAATCTGCGGTTTCCAACAATAAGATATGGGTTTCAGTAGATGGAACAAGTGATGTAGATGGAAGATAAATAGCTAATGTTATTATTGGCACTCTGAAATGTGACAAGCCTGGTGAAGTATTCCTTCTAACGTGCGAAAAGGAAACAATTCCACTATTTCAATGCTCTACCACGTTTCAACGAAATTACTCTGTCCAGATGGTGGACAAAGGGAAAACATCCACTTGTTTTTAACAAGTTTTTCTTCATACATGACTAAGGCAGCAAAGGGACTGGAACTACTTTATCCGAATATGGTTCATACCACGTGCAGTACACATGGTTTACAGAAAGTGGCCGAAGAGATTCGAAGCAACTACTCTGATATAGATAAGCTAATTTCAGATGAGAGAACAGTCAAATTACTTTAACAGGACAGTTAAGTAATTTGACTGTTGTGATTCTTCTTCCGTCAAAATTGTGCAAGATTCTTTTTCTTATACCTTGGCTGGAAACTTTGCATATAAAAATGTAACTGTAGGAACGGAACCTAGCGATGAACTAGAAATTGTGAAACAAACTGTGGGTGATTTAAAGCAAGCAAAAGGGAAATTAGCTGAAAAGGTTAGTGACAAACTGTGGGTGATTTAAAGCAAGAAAAAGGGAAATTAGCTGAAAAGGTTAGTGACAAACTGCAAAGAGTGCTACAATCTAATCTGGGTTATTCAACACTTTGCAAAATAAGTGACATTCTTTGTGGAAGTGTAGCAAAAGTTGATGAATTCGAGCCAGAATTTTTACCCGATAAGTTGTCGTTATTCAGATTTGTCCCAGTAAGCTCTTGTGATGTCCAGCGGAGTATCTGTATCTCTAGGTACAAGAAGATACTGACGGGCAACAGAAAGAGTTTTGAGTTTGATAAGCTGAAGATGCACGTAATCATCCAGTGCAATTCTATGATAGACGAAAACTAATTCAGGTATGTGCACTATTCTACTCTCAAAATGTTCATTTGATTCCTTCAACTTGTGCACTTTTGCACTGATTAGTACTAATTGTTTAACTAAAGAGAAGTCATCAAGTTCTAATTATGTAGAAGTGATGAAGAATAAACCTTCTAGTTAAAAACTACAATCCATGTGTGTATTATAACGAAGTAAATTTCTCCGTCATTTCTATCCGCGCCAGGATTCGAACCCGGGTCCCCTCATTCCGGAATAAGTTGCTCTACCAATTGAGCTACGCGGACGTTTTATTCTGATTCCTATCTGCCTTTATGTCGTGTGCGTCCTTCGGGCAGGTACGTCACATCTCCTGGTACGTTACATCATCTCCCCCTTATTTTTTTTTCGAAGTGCTGGATAAAGGATTCTCTTATTTTTCCTATCTCGCGGTGTGGAAATAACATCACACCAATGCGAGATTTTGAACGGTCGGGTCATCCGGATAGTTCGGGCGCTATTACAACGAAGTAAATTTCTCCGTCATTTCTGTCTACGCCAGGATTCGAACCCGGATCCCCTCATTCCGGAATAAGTCACTCTACCAATTGAGCTACGCGGACGTTTTATTCTGATTCCTTTCTGCCTTTATGTCGTGTGCGTCCTTCGGGCAGTTACGTCACATCTCCTGGTACGTTACAGTATAACTACTGAGTTTTAAAAATTGGGTAATAATTTCATAAAATTTCTGGTCATATTTTCGGTATATATGGTGATACGACTTTAAGGTCATTTATGCTTGGCTATTTTTGACATTTTCGGTCATAAAAATCCGCACCTACATATAATGCTCTACACATGGAAATTTACTATGGTTTATTGCAAAGATTTACACATAAACTGCAGCAGAAGTAATATCATGTTACTGTTCCTAACCCTACATTCTGACCAATTCGAAACTTGTTTTGATAATTTTGATCTTGGCTTGTGTTTACTAAAATAATAATTCCACCATTTCAATCAGACAGCTCTTCAAAATGTCTGCTCAAGGCATCTCCATGTAAAATTACTATCTGTGCTTCAATCGTCCGCTTACACTATTCTCATGCATTATTTGATATGGGTGTCGCATACAGCGTGTAAACAAATGAGACACGTGATATATACGTCATTCGGAACCACTTTTAACAGCCAACGTATTGCTGATGATGTTGCGTACCTAACCTTACACGATACCTCTAGTCACCCGCCATACACTGCTTTCCTTCTCTCTTGCTAACAATTCGGGCCACTTTCGATAAAGAATTTTGCTGTCTCATAGACTTGATGCCAAGAAAAAGTTACGTGATAAGACTTAAAAGCACGGGCCCTTACCAGTAGAAAACCTGAGTTTAAATGAACGCGGTCTTTCTACATAAAGCAGAATTCATATGTCTGGTACATTTTTTTCGTGGAGGTCTGACATATTCTTATGTACAATGCAAATGATAAACGGTTTCGTCCATGAGATTGAACTTTTAAAATTCTTATAGAACATTCCTGGGAGAACACAAAGCTGAATTTAAGAGAGTTCATGTTGAGGTTCGAAACAGTCGAGGTATCATCGTTCAATAAATATTGGAATAGTCTTAAATAAATAGTTTGCTAGTGATAAAGCAGTTTTGCTGTATTACCATATTACGAAATGGATCAATATTCGATATGTTCGATTTTACTCTCGTATTTAATTATTTTCATTGAATACCTCACGTTACTTAATATTAATTTCCTGACACTGAGTTTATGAATTTCTTATACCAGCTCATTTCTTAAAACTGGATTCAAAGAAAAAAGGAAATCAACATTTTTGTACGTACACGCTTTCAGATACTCCTTCACTGTTATTTATATCTGTGAGAATTGTACATGAGATTACTTCAATATACCTCTCTTTGAACAATGAAACATAGAATACCTCTCTTTGAACAATGAAACATACATTCTCATATATTTTTGCACTCCGCTTAAACAAAAACGTTTTGAATCCTATTTTGTATATATTTTAAAATCTAGTACATGTATTTATATACACTGAAGAGCCAGAAAAAATGGTACACCAGTCTAATACTTCGTAGGTGACTCACGGCAGCGTAGTACTTCAGAAATACTACAGGGCATGTACTTGACAAGCTTTTGGAAATATGCTGTAGGCACTGCGCACCATACTGCCTGCAGAGCGTTCCAAAATTCGGGTGAATTCCGAGGTCTCGGATTCCTGTGTTTGATAGCGCGTTGCATGGCATCCCAAATGTGTTCTATCACTTTCGGATCTGGGGACTTGGGTGGGGATGGTAGAACTCCAAACTCATATGAATGCCGCTCTAACCATAATGTGGCGTGCCGACACTTGTGTGGAGGTGCATTGTCCAGTTGGAATAGGCCCAACTCATCAGCATGAGTGCAGGACATGAACGGGTGCACCTCGTCAGAAAGGATCCGCACATAAAGTGGGCCGGTCACAGACGTTTGTAGACGTAACAGTGGTCCCAGTGAAGTCTAGCTAAACACACCCCTTACGATTACGGACCCCTCCCCCTACCACCATCAGCCGGTACAATTCCCTGTGGACAGGCGTTATCTATGGCTGCATGAGGTATATGCCACACACGAATCTTTCCATCTGCCCGATACAGTTGCAACCGCGACTCGTCAGACCATGCTACTCGTTTCCAGTCATCAAGTGCCCAGTGCCGCTGTTCCCGTGCCCAAGCGAGGCACATAGCTATGTTTCGTGCACCCATCAAGGGGACTCGAGTTGGGCGTCGGCTCCCAAAGCCCATATCGTGCATGATGGTTGTTGAGGCTCCAGCATTGACTTCCGATGATACCTGTGAGAGTATTGCAAGCCTATTGCGTGAAAGGATTCTTGACAGCCGACGATGATCACGTTCACCCAATGTCTTTTTACGGCCACATTGGTATCGTAATTTGGAGGTTTTGCCGGAATGTTTGTAGTCAAGGTGCACCCTTGCAATGGTGGTCTGTGAAAATCCGAACTCCGTTTCTACCTCTGAAATACTATGGCCTATCTCACGAGCAGCCACTGTGATACCGCGTTGAAATTCGCTTAAATCGTTATTACTTGTCATTATCATGCCGAAAAAGCTCTGACAGCTGGCAAGGATGCCTGTCGTTTTATATTCCCACTGGCGCACGCAACCGAGTACGGGCATCGGTGACGTCGTAATGTATTTTGCATAGGTTAGTCGGTACCAGTTTTTTGGCACTTCAGTGTATGATAGCAAGTTAATCTGTTAATCTAACACCAAAGACTCTGTTTCGTTGCAATAGGACTGGATTGATGCTGTCTGAAAGAGAACACTTATAATAAAAATTGTGAGTTAGGTGAATCTGTGTTGAGATTATGAACAGCCAAAGAGTTTAAGTTTGTTTAATGGTTGAGAGAGGTTTGCTTATTAAACTCTGGAAATAATCGGTATCAGGGAGACTTCTGAGATAACCTCAGAACCGGCTTTGTAGTTAGTTTTTATATTAATGCATGCCACAGGTGTTTTATGGGGAACGAGCTTAGCTAACTGCTTTGCAAACACCCGTAACATAGTATGATAACCGGTGTGCATAATTTTAAAAGGTAATAAATATATCCTACGTTGGGTAAAAGTGTTTTCAAGCCGAAGTAATACGGCAAAATTAATATTAAGTTGAAACTACCCGGTTAAGCAACAAAAGAAATTTCTGTGAAAATAGATTTTGAAATAGAAACTAAATATTATTACTGTAAATGAGTTTTTTAATATTTATCCATGTTATATTTCTGACTGGTTCTGTATGAATGCTGATTTTTCTTATAGAATGTATGGGAGTTATTACAACTATTTAAATCTATCTCCAGATCAGATGTAGATGATTTTAGGAAAGGAGTGTCTGACCCCAGTTTTTAAACAACCCTTAGAAATAGGAAGCTAGGAGATTTGGGCTAGAGTGCACGTTAGGAAAGTGACACAGAAGCGAGGTACAATGACGGAAGACGTCCTTATTTAGTACTGGTGGGACAGCACCCGGAGTCCGACGGCGTAACGTGCCCATCCGACACGCACGGGTATTTAGTGGATCAAACCTGATGTCCTCTCCGTGGCAGTCACGGAAGCTGATCACTAGGCCAACCGCGGTCCAAATCCAAGAACGTTGAAGTAGATACATAACGCATCTTTTATAAGAAAATATTTCATTTAAAAAATCAACGCGTCCATAAAAGTGCACCATTCTTTCAATTCTGTTAGTATATTTTCCAAGAAAAGAAATCTGTAATTTTTAGTGAACAGTGTCGAAAATATATGACATATTAACCAAATTGAAGCATAAAAACTTACATAAAAAGCTACGGATTAGAGAACAATTTTCAGACATTTACAAGATGATCTTAAAGCTCGTCAGAGCAACAGGATTGTTATGCAAAGAACCCGAACAAAATTGCCTTTGTCATTGACTTTTCCTATAAAAGTTGCATATTTATGGGTATATCTTTGAAATCAGAGGCGACTGGTAAAACCAAAATTATAAAAAAAATAATCCGCACGTAATATATTCTGTCATTTAGGCATTTTTATTAAAAATGTTTTTTTGAAATATAGAATACGTTTTTCGGAACTTTCAGTTATATGGGTCAATTGAGAGGAACTATTTTTCAATTACTAACTTCTCCGCGGGTAGCTTTTACTTATATTGAAAGGTTAATTTGAAATCTTACGTGCAATATTCATAAAACTGTCTAAAACATAAAAATTCGAAATAATGTACGAGAAATATTGAACCCTTTACGTATTAGATGTTGTACAGTTTAATAGAAGACTTCTGGGAAGTGGGTGCTAAACAGACATACCAGTACATATGTTTTTGGTCGTTCTCACTCTGCAAACCAGCGGAATGATCATTATCTGGCCATAATAGCAAAGTCGATTAGGAAACATCCCGTTTGATGATTGACTGAGTTTTGCAAAGTGCTAAAACTTCTAAATGCGGGAGGGATACCTTTCCTTAAACTAGTGTCGTCCCTCAATTATCCAGAACCTTTGTGGTGGTGCTCACGTTGACCGATTTTCAGATCGATGGAATTAAAGTAGGATGAACTCAAGGTTAGACTTAACATTTGTGAAAAGTATGTCATTATTTTAATATCCGTATGCTAGATTTCAACTTCTCTTTATTTGCGTTCTTCTTTTTCAGTCCTGGATTTTAATGCATACGAGTAGTTACCTATTGTGAAATACGTTTTATATTCCGAACAGGCCACTGTGTACCTAAATTACCTGATTCTGCTTTAAAAACTGGTCGCTGCCCACAGCATCAAGTGATAGCAGTTTTATATTTTCGTCGGATATGCAAAGTGGTAATTCATTTGGCGGGAGCTTAGGACTGCGTATGGTGCTACAAAACAGCGCTGTAAGGACGACCACAGAGGTCGCGACATTATAGTGCGGGCGGGTATCATGGTCAAAATAAGATCCGAAGTGCAGGTAATTGATCAAGAGAAAATCACCGAGCAGTGATACATCAGCGATAGGATTATTCGCCATGTTCGTCTCTTCCCTGGTGCTACAGTAGCAGATTTCATTTCTATGAACAACGCCATCCGTTTATACACTGAGTGGACACTTTATTACGACCATCTTGCAGTTTTAAGCAAATGAGCTATGTCTACACGCTGTTGCCGTCAGAGGGCGAGGTTAGTATAAAAAGGAAAATCTTGGTGCTTGCGACAGTAGTTGAAGTGATTTTTGGGTGACCAAATGGGTAAAAAATGCGATTTGACGGACTTTCAACGTGGACGGATTGCCGGAGCTCGGAGCCATGGAGCGAGTATCACCGAAACAGCCGCATTCGTGAAATGTTCCAGAGCATCTGTTGTTAAAATGTTTAAAGACTGGACTGCCAGTCAAAAAACTGGGTTTCTCCGTGGAACGTGCGGTCGTCATCGACTAGTGACTGCTCGGCCGGAACGGAGAGTGTCCAGACTGGTAACAGACAACAGGAAGGCAACAGTGCAGCAAATTACAGATCATCTTAATCAAGGATCCCCTCAAACAATCTCTCAACGCGCTGTTCGACGTACACTGCATCGGAAGGGATACTGCAGCCGAAAGCCTGTTCGAACACCTTTGCTGTCAACAGTAAACAAGCGAAAACGTCTCCAGTTCGCTCAGGAGCACAAAGATTGGACAGTCGATAATTGGAAACAAATTATATGGTCCGATGAATCACATTTTCAGTTGCACCATGCCGATGGCAAAGTGAGAATTTGGCGGAAACAGCACGGAAGCATGGACCCCAAATGCATTGCTACAACCATTCAAGCTGGTGGAATCAAAGTTATGGTTTGGGGAATGTTTTCCTGGCATGCTTTGGGCCCTTTAATTCGTGTCGATCAACGTCTGACTGGTACATCATATCTAAACATCGTTTTGGAACAAGTGCATCCTGTCATGTGGAGGGTTTATCCCAATGGCGATGGTTACTTTAAGCAAGATAATGCGTCCTGCCATATTGCTCGTATTGTACAGGATTAGTTTCAGGAATATGCCGGTGTGTTTACTTTGCTTAGGTGGCGCCCACAATCTCCAGATCTGAACCCCATAGAGAATTTGTGGGATGAAGTTGAACGAGCCATCAGACATCTGGATCCACAACTCTGCAATCTCACACTCCTGGAAAGTGCTATTAATCAAGCATGTTCTCAGATTTCACAAACCACCTGTCAACATCTCGTGGAGTCCATGCCAAGAAGAATCGACGCTGTATTAAAGGCAAAAGGTGGCCCAATGAAGTACTGAGGGTTTGGTCTTAATAAAGTGGTCACTCCATGTATAGCACGCCTGCCGTTGTTGAAGACTTCACTAGTGACGACATCCGTCAGATAGAGTATATCGTCCTTGCTTTTACCTCCATACATTGAATACGCATTGGACGATTTGGGAAGAAGTAGTGCTTATTGTATTGTCCCACCAGAAGTCATTCAAGCACAATCATATCAATTCCGCGTTAGTAGGGCAATTTACCCAAAAATAAATAAAACTACTTGCATGACACACTAGTGTCAAATGTGGATTGGGGTGAATGCTGGACATGTCCTTTCTGCGGACTTCGCTCTGTGTCACATGACAAAGGTACGCTTGACGGCAATTATTACGTTCTTCCAAAAAGAAAGCAAACAACAGTGCTTAGGTAAAAACACCTTGTCTACTAAACCGGGTGAGCGAAAACTGTTTAGCAGCAAAGCAGTGGTTACCAGCTACCATTTCCTGCCTATATCATAATTTTCGGAATATCCGTGATGCTGAGGTGTCGGTCCACTTTGGGGTTTGCGCGGGATTACATTCCATCCTGAGCATTATATTTGTAGTTTCCGGACCACTTCCGTGTTAAACTTATCGTGACTTTCAATGGCTTCCTAATTTTCCTTCTTTACAGAGTAATTTCCACTCCCATAGCAAAGAGTTAATAATCTAGAATTCAGAATGACTGAATGAGTATTGCAGTCACGATAGGCTGCAACCCATTGTCATAATTATTCCTATTCTCATACTCAATATGTTTCATGGTTAAAAAAACATTTAAAATATTTGGTTTGTAAATTATTAAACACTATATACACCTCTTCACCAAAAATAATATGACTTCATTTCCAAATTCTAGATATGTCTTATGAAATGTTTGATTATATTTATCAGAACTTACAATTTTTCATTTGAGACTTTTTAAATTTAAATAATGAACGTTTAAGAAGAACTTAAAATGTGGGAAACAAAAACAGCAGAATTTGGAAAGGCCAAATTTCTATCAGCGTTTTACTAAAATATACGCTGATAGGAAACATCGTATTATACCTTTAGGATGCCGTTTTTTAGTGATATGGCTTTTGACGAGCGACTCCGCAAGTTATTTTATTACTTTATTCTTTGCCGGTAAATTTAATCTAATAAATATTTGAGTCAATCCTACAATTTCAGTGTAATGAACCGTTCTATTTTTGCAGGCAGTTCGTTAGATGATCTTTACCTTTGATAGGTTTATAAACCTAAAACAAAGGGCCGTGTTAAAAGAAGAAAAATGAAGAAAAAGTCATTTGAAATTAGCATTGCGCTGAATTTTAACGTAAATTATACAATTATCTTTATATTTTTGTGCTCAATTTGAAATTCCGTCGCTTTCTGTTATTTTTTCTCAGAAGTTGATTTTAGTGATTCTGGAGTATTACCTAAAGCAAAAGATATTTAATTTATCTAAGTGCCTCCTTGTGTGTTTGAATTACCGCCCAGCCAAAAGAATTTTCTGGAGGATCATTGAGCAGAACACATTGCAATGAAAATGTTGAGATACCCAACTCAATACCTTGAGTACCCTTAGTTTCCTAAAGCCTTTCTAAACAAAAATTACCGGTTCACCTTTCATCGTGAATACTACAATGAAGTCCTGCGTAATGGCGTGACAGGAGGGTTTTAGTTTTTCTTTCCGCCTACCGTAAAATTAAGCAAAACTAATCTTTATGAAGAAGAAAGAGGGAAAATAGCATAATATTTTTTTTATCTGGGCTGAAACTTTGTAAGAATTCTTACTTATTTGTAAAGTGCTTAATGTTTACTTATTTATTGAAAAAATATGTGGTATAAAAGAATTTCAATTATAAATATGAACTTTACAAAACCAATTATCATTGGGTTAATAACGACCCAACTCACGCGGTTAGTACCTGCAACGTTTAAACTGAACGAATGATATTTCACATTACAAAGTTGTTATTCTTTCTTTGGATTTTAGCTTTCTCCATTTGTTAATCACAGCTGAATGTCTTTGTTTAAATAATTTGCTCAAGATTTTTTCTATATTTTATCGCCCACAGTGTTTTTTTTCGGTAGCACGCCTTGCTGTCACTTCTTTCCCTATGAGTTTGACATAAAGGCTCAAAGCATTTCCATTTCCTTTCTACGCGTCCATCTTGTGGAAAATTCAAGAGATGCCTTTGAGGTCTTTCTGGCTCATTCGAAAAATGACATGCTATCTATAAAGGGAATATTCTTAATGAAGGTAAATAAACTGGGCTAGTTTTCAGGATTCATCGTGTTAGCTTTTGGAGCTTTTGCGTTTTGACTAGTTTGTCCAAATAGCTTTAGTCCGCTACATTTTCAAACGGAAGAGCAAGAGTAACATTGATTAGGAGAGCTCAGTATCACGTGTTATTTAGACTTAACCGTAATCTGTCGGCGAACAGATTACGATTGCGCATATTTCATTGATTTATCAAAAGCATCTGATACTTTAAATCACAACTTATTATTATCAAAATTGTATACAATTGGTATTCGGGGAACATTACATAATCTTTTTAGAAGCTATCTCACTGGTCGGCAGCAATATACAGAAATTGAACATACCAAATCTAACTTACAATCAGTCATTTCTGGAGTCGCTCAGGGCTCGGTACTTGCTCCATTATTATTTAATATTTATATTAATGACTTCTGTACCTGTCTACACAATTCAGATATTATTTTATATGCAGATGATGCAACCATATTAGTACATGGAAATGATGTTGAGACATTGGTGCGACAACTACAAGTCCGTTTTATATCTATCACTAATTGGTTAGCTAAAAATGATCTGGCTATTAATATTAACAAAACCAGAGTAATGATTTTTTCAAGTACGTCAACCCCTATTTCTTTAATTCAGAATGTTAATTTCCTTGGATCATCTATAGAAGTGGTTCAAAATCATAATTATCTTGGTATCATTATTCAGCATGATTTAAAATCGAATTCACATGTTGACTACTTATCTAATAAGATCTCAAGAAATATAGGGGTTATTAGTAGTGCAGTGGCCAATTTAACCCCAAAACTAATGATTTTATTATACTATACTTTAATTCAGTCTCATCTAATCTATTGTATATCTGTATGGGGATCGACTACCTTATATAATACGAAAAAACATTAGTCGTTACAAAATAGATTCATGAGACTATTACAATTTAAATTACAATATACTCAATTTTCAAATACAGTCTTTCAGGCTAGACTCAGTCCAAATCATTTTAATATACTAACTATTCAACAATTGCATATCTATAGTATAGGTAAACTGATGTTTTTGAGAATAAAAAGTGGTTACTACCGAGATTTAATTTCAATAAGTACTCGTGGTCATAATTATTCCACGAGACAAAAAACAACACTAATCCCCATGTTTCCATTAACAGAACGATTTAGATCATTTGTTAATTATACTGGTCCGACATTATGGAATACATTTCCTACTGATATTGTATCACTTAATAATATTAATATATTTAAACGAAAACTCAGGTATTTCTTACTGACCAAAAGCTCATAATGTATTATTACTTTTATTAATTTATAGTACCACCCTAGCTGTGTTTGATGTTGTGTGGACTTGACTTGCTTATGTTTTTCTTTTTTTTTTTCATGAAAATGTTGATGCTTTGGGAGAAGAGGGCTCGTCAGGCCTATCAGGCCTTTTCCCTCCTCATTCCCTGTCGTTAGAAAAATATAATGTGTGCTATATATTTATGAGTACGTAATACCATGTATGTAACAACTAAAATGCAATAAATGAAATGAAAATGAATTTAATAGAAGTACGCCATGTGAGAAAGAGAAATTATTTAATTTGATAAAACGTGATAATGAGAAAATTTTATTGATCAACACGCAGAAATAAAGTAACAAAATGATGAAAAAGTCTCAGTCTCACTGTTTTCAATATATGCAGTCTACATACTTAATTTTCAGAAATCATAGAATTATACACGAGAATAGATAATATAGGAACAATGCATATGCCAGAAAAAATGATCAAAAAATCGTCAGAGAATGAATGTTTTCCTAAGTGAGTATTAGGTACTGACAGTATGAAATATCTCCTTCGTAATACTTACAAAACGTTAATGGGAGTTGCACATTCCTCAATGATATTTTCCAATTTGCGTGGTAGACTACGAACTGCATGAGAATAAATTTCCGAAGTCCCATAGTACAAGTGTAGGTGTTCTTCAACAAAGAAGATAAATTTAATTAGGTCTTATTATTATATATCAGATTTTATTTTATTTATTTAACTTCAGAAAAAAGTTCGAAATGGGAATGCCCGTAGCTTTTCAGTAGCGTTCACATGATAAAATATACGAAAAGAAAAATCATTATAGGTGAAACTCAAAGGTGAAGATCCATTTTACTTAAAAAAGGTGATTGAAATTCGGTCTACAATTTTTTCTTATCTGTTTCGTTGAAGCATATATGAAATCAGAAAATAAAATGATTAGAAAAATTATTTAATTCCTTATGGCTGGTAGCATTAATACTATTGTTATTCATCAAAGGTAATTCCTATTTGACTGAGATGTTTCCTTGTTAAAATTGGTTTGGCTTATGATTTCATATGGGCCTTGATTATTGTTTGGCTGTCAATTGCAGCTGCATCCAAGGCAGTTGTTTTGCTCTAACTTGAATTCTTGATCTTTTGTTGTTCATAACCTGCATGAGCTTTCCCAAATTCGCTCCGAACTACATAATGCAACAATATGTTTTGAACTGAAAGCAGGCTGAAAATTGCTAGTTCTTGAAAGTTGCTAGTTCTCCTGACCAATGATATTGCGTTTTGGTACAAATGGCGTATCCCTTCATAGTAATTCCGGGGACTCCACGTGTCGATATAATATTGGTATCTCCTTTTCCGTGATTATATTTTGTGTCATCACAATTTCTTTTGTTACTCACATTATCGCCTAGGTATAAATCCAATTTTTTGGTTAAAATTAAGACCATTTTCCACGCAATATTTTCACACAGGGATACCTGCCAATATATAGGTTATTTTAAAAACGTTCACCTCCCACGTCTCTTCTGCGCTCATACTTTACACCATTCCCAAGAAAACTGGTGCAAAGTATGAGAGCCGAAGAGACGAAGAGGAACATAAGAATCACATCCTAGGAAGGTCATTATACAGGCAGAGATCAGCAGGCAAACACAAAAGTGTCAAATGGGCGACGAACTAATTTCTAGAGGGCGAATAAAACTCCGGGACCGTCTCATTAACGTAGCATTCGAAGCGAGATTGCTACTAAAGATTTACGTTAACAGAAGTTAGTAACGATAATGCAACCATCAGTTTGTAATCGGAGAAAATTCCTGTTATGTTTGCCCTGTAATTATAATCAGGTGAAGATGCGATGAGCATTGTACAAATTTACTATGTATATCAGCCCTTAATTACCTTCGTGTGGGAGATTTACGATTTCCTAATTTTTGCGAGACGTAAATTACCCTTGTGATTTGTTTCTGTTTACATGTCTACCTGCTGTTATGTGTTTTCCTTTCAATCGATTTGAATGGTTTCAGGATTTAAATTTTGTACAGCAGGGTACTTCAGGGCTTCCCAGGATAATGAATGATTTCATTTTAATGTATGTTCTGAAAAAGCGAATATGAAATATTGATTCAGCGATAAAAGGCTGTAGAAAAACTGAATGATTTATTCAAGGATTTATCCCACGTGAAATTCTCAGATATTTTCAAGATACCTTTTTTTTAAGTAATTTAAAAGAAAAAGTCTGTGTGCGCAATTTTGAGTTAAAACCCATGATCTATTGATTTGAAAAAAAAAACATTTTTAGTTAAACTCCAGAGACATGAAATGAGAAACTGTAGTGCACAGCTCTGTAAGCCCCTATTTTAGCAGCACTGATGTTAGGATACACGATATCAGAATATTCTGAACATGCTTTCTGAAATGCGATATGAACATGAGACGGCATTTTTAGGAAAACATTTACGCGTAACCACTTCCTACATTGATAACGAACATTTCGATAAATTCATTTAGCATGAATATTTTGGAACGCAAATATTTCTCTGAAATGAAGTAATTAATACAGAATATAACTAATGAAACTCAGAATGCTTTTTCTTATTCTTAGGTCAAAATACAATTTTTGTTTTAGTAAATTATTTGTAAATTGTCTTTCATAAAATTTAAGAAAGGAATCTTTGTATGATATTTCCATTTATGTAGAATCTTTAGAACAGCCAAATGGGCTTGTCTGTGATTTATAATTTTTGGAATGCCTGCTAACTGAGCGAGTTTCAAAAAATTTTTAACACCAAGAGCAAACGTATTATGAAATAATGCAATTCTACTTAATGCACAGCAGACTTGGCATGTACAAAGCAATCTTGAAATAGTTTGACATGTCAGCATGTGAATCGTCGAATTATAATGGAAAGTATTATAAATACTTTCTTCAGTATCAAAAGAATTTAAATTTTGCAGAACAGTTATACTTTACCTATGAACTTATCAATCACAGTATAAAAAAACTGTAGCTTTTCTTAGGGCACAGTGGAATTGGCATATAAGAAACAATCTCGCAGGAATTTGACATAACAGCATGCGAATCGTCGGATTCTAATTGAAAGTATTATAAATATTTTCTTCAGTATCAGAAGAATTTCAATTTTGCAGAAGAGTTATAGTTTACCTTTGAACTTTTCAATTTGTCAGTTTGCATTCATACATGTCAAAAATAATAAAAAAAAATTTGGACAGAAATCCAAAAAATAAGTCTAAATGCTTAATTGGACTTCAAACAAGATTGCAAGAACAAACTTTACTGTACAAAACGTATTGCGTTTTATAGTGGAGCTCAGCGTTGAAGAAACTTTGCGATCTTCTGTCCATTGAGGAGCGTGCGCCAATATGCACATATAAACATACCTATGAAATCAAAATGAAAAGTAAAACTTTTTATGCCGGTTCACATGAAGATACCGTGTTTGGATATCTTACATATTTTGCTAAAATAGTATAACATCAACAATCTATCAATGTGTCAAAGGCTTTACCTTCTATCAGTGATTCTGAAACATTTCGGTGTCAAGTCACACTTCATTTCTAACATGTTTCATGTGCCTCCCTAATAATGTCGCAGGACAACATGCAAATATATTTTTTCTTAGGAAATAGAAATTATCTAAACAAGCACATCTTGTAGAAATGCATTTCTAATAAGGACAACTTTTAATGAACGTATGCACCCGTGTAAAATGAAATACTAATTACCAAAATTAATATTTGCATATGTTAAGGATTTCAAATACCGAATGTGTTGCACGCCAAACAGTACAAATTGTTATTTCAGACTAGCAGTAAGACGAAGTCGCTTTTTTTATTTCAATGTAATATTTTACTGCGTGGAAGGTTTTTGAATATAACAACACTCAATAACATTTCTACGTTTATTTGTGAGCAATATTTCGACTTCAGTACGACTGCTGCAGCAAATATTCTTTACACAAGTAGGAGTTCACCAAAACAATCATTGTTAAATAAAGAAAGTCACTGTGAAAAGCATGAAAAAGGGCTATTGAATTTCAAAGTTCAAATGGATGTCAAAAGTTATGCCATTCGGAGGATGCCACACGATATTTTATGTTCGAGAGCACAACAGGGAGCTTCAAATAAACGATACAGGTAGAGAATTGATGTTTCCCTGTTAAAGGTGTATTAAATTCCCCATCATGTAAAGTATTAAGCTACATTCATAATGGGGAATGTGACAGATTATTTTACCTTTTAGTAAATAAAATCAAATTGGTGCAATATTTTGGCCTAATAATGATCATGGACGGCAAAATAAATAAATATGAAATATTGCCATTTTTCTGCAGTATTTTATTTGAGAAATAAGTTTTATAAAATTAAAAGTTTTAGTTTTTCCAACTCTCTTACCGATGACGTTATTTTCTTAAAAGGCTTGAAAAAGCATTAAAAAATTTAGTGTATACTCCAGTCTTTGTCGTCTGTGGACGTCCTGTTCCTTAGGTTCGCAGTTTGAAAAATGTACTGAAAGCAACTTAATTCCTAATTACACTGCTGGCCACCCAAAATGCAACACCAAGAAGGAAGCATGCGTTGCCTGCGAAAGGACATGCAGACAATGAGCATTGCAGGACATATGCAAATCATGTGCGCCAGGCATGCCACCGAGAAGCACTATAAGTAGTGTGCACAGAAGGCGGGCTGTAAGTATTGGAAGTGTGTTGTGCTGCCGGACATGTGCGTAAGAAGCTTCTTGATTGCTCGTCGCAGAATGCGGCAGTCATTCCAGCACGTTTCGGAGTTCGAAAGAGGACGAATACTGGCTTATCGCGAAAGCGGTTTGTCGTACCGAGACATTGGTGCCCGTGTGGGACGACATCCAGCCACAGTGAGGCGAGTATGGATTCAGTGGGTGCCGAAGGATGGACGGACGGACGTGAGCAATCGCCACAGCCGAGGCACAACACCGAACGAGAGCACCGGCATGTTAAGCGGTGCTCTCGTTATGGGCCTCGCACCACCACATCACGAACGTTAGCCCCGGAAATTGGGTGTGTTGCGCAGCAACCTGTGTCAGCACGTACCATTCGACGTCGTCTGCAGGAGCAAGGACTTGTCGCACGACGCCCATTGCTCTGATTACCATTGACGCTACACCACCGGCGAGTGCGGCTGCAGTGGGCCGTTGAACTCCGCACCTGGACTACGGAATGGCACGATATTTTCTTCTCCGACGAATCCCGCTTCTGCCTGCAACACCACGATTGTCGAATCAGCTTGTGGCGTCATCGCGACGAGAGACTGTATGACGCCTGCATTATGCATTGCCATACAGGTCCGTGACCTGGCGTTATAGTTTAAGGCGCAATTGGATATCACACCCGCAACCCTCTGGTACGCATCGCCGGTACACTCAGCAGTCACCGCTACATCTCCGAAGTCTTGGAGCATGCAGTCCTCCCTTACCTGCAGGAACAGCCAGCTGCCACGTTTCAACAGGACAATACGTGCCCGCACGTGTCACGCATCGTGCAACAATTCTTCACGGCCCACCAGGTGTCACTGCTGCCGTGGCCCGCATGTTCTCCCGATATGTCGCCCATCGAACACGTCTGGTCGCTGATCGGCAACCGAGTGGTCCGACAAGTACCACCCGTGGCTATGCCTGATAAACTGTGGCAACGTGTGGAAGCAGCCTGGACTGACATACCCAAGCCCACATTAAAAGCATCTTTCGTTCGATAACGCGGCGTGTAGCGGCCGTTATTGCCAGCCATGGGAACCATACGAACTATTAATGTCTGCGTGTTCCGCAAGTCGCACGGGCCTATAAGCTTAATCGTTTCATCTTTGTATCTGTTGTTATGTGTCCAGTAAATCTGGCTTTGCTATTTCGTCTCCTTCTTGGTTTTGCATTTTGGGTGGCCAGCAGTGTATAAAAAAAGATACACATTTTTGACGGAAAGAACTGAATTTCAAATGTTTCAGTAAATGTTTTTGAATCTCAGAGCCGATAGAATATCGAACAAAAAGTGTTGATTTTCATGCAGCAGTTAATATTATCTTTTATTTTGGAAATACTACAAAACGTACAGAAAAAATGTTCCTTTTGGTTGTTCCCCAGGTAAGAATTACCCGATAAAATTTAGTGAAAACCTGGTTACAGGAAATACAACCTCATAAGATGCCAAAAAAATATGTTGGGAACGAACCGTAATCAAAACGATTAGTGGCAGGCGATAAGCAAAGTACCACCTTCTGTAACCACGAGGATGTGCCGAAAATATCTCATACTTTCAGGAACTTCTAAACTGTCTTATTTGACAATAATTACTCGGGGTCTAAAAGAAATCGGACAACTTTTCTGTAACAGTATCATCCAAATCTCTGGCCGCGCCCACATGCGAGATGTATCATTTCCGGGAGACAAAAATGTTTGGGTTAAAATTACTTTTCCATCTGGCTAGCTCATAGCCCATGTCATGCACGATCCAAAAACTGTGACTGAAATTTTTATAATAACACTGATTCTTTTTTCAAGAAATTACTCCTCAATTTTTTTCCTTTTTCTGAAATTACTCTGCAATGGGAAGAAAAACAAGGAAGATGACACCAAATTTTCGGGCGTAATAAGCACGTCTTTTGAATCCGTTATGACGCAAATTAAATTTATCAAAGCTATTCAAAGTCAATGGAACCGGTATGGAAAACAATAGTATCTGACGGAAGAAATAAGTTTTTCAATCGGGTCTTTAATCACTCAGATATTGCTGTAAACGGAATCGTGAGCTTGCGAACTCTTAGAAACAGAGGTATCGACAAAAATAAGATGTGACTTTGCGTTCCTTGGTGGGAAAATCATGCATTAGTTTAGGTAGAAAGTATTCACAAAAGGTTTATCCATATGACCGGTATCGGTCCAAGAAAAAAAAATGTGTTTGTAGATTTTGCTACAAACACATCAGAAAGTGGAAATTAACACTTATGACCACTGGTGGCCAAACCATTCTTTACCAAACATTAGAAATTACGTGAAAAATTATTTCCGTCAGGTCTTGTATGCGATACAGGAAGAATTTTTCAAAACGGAGTTTTAGGAGCAGAAAACGCAATTTACCATTGTCCGCCCTAGCGGAAAATCTATGATTTACTTGAAAATTTGGAATTTACAGGAAAAACATTTCGCATCGGAAACACTATCCAACAAAGAAGGAATTTTTCAAATCGGACTTTTAGAAGTACATATATTGACAAAAATAAGATATACATCTACGCCCCTGGCGTAGAAACCATGCATTATTTCAAGAAGAAAATGTTCCTAAAATGTTTGTTAACATGAGTAGTATCGATCCACAAAAGACTTTTTTTTAATGGAGATTTTAGAAGTTCATATTTTGCTGCAAATACATCAGAAGCGGAAATCAAGACTTACGCCATATGGTGGCCAAACAATTTTTTACAAAAATTTGAAATAACGTGCAAACGATTTCCCATCAGGAGTTGTATCCGGTGCAGAGATAATTTTTCAGATCGGAGATTTAGAAGCAGAGATATAGGGCAAAACAATTTACCTTTACGCCCCCTAGCGGAAAGTCTATGAATTACGTGAAAATTTTGAAACTATAATAAAAACATGTCACATGGAAAGCACTATCCAACAAGAAGGAATTTTTCAAATCGGACTTGTAGAAGTCGAGATATTGACAAACATTAGATATACGTCTACGTCCCCTGGCGTAGAAACCGTGCACTATTATAAGCAGAAAATGTTTCTGAAACGTTTGTTGGTATGAGTAGTATCGCTCTACAAACGACGTTATTTTCAATCGAGAATTTAGAAGCTCATATTTTGCTGCAAATACACCAGAAGCGGAAATTAAGGTTTACAACCCCTGGTGGCCAAACCATTTTTTTACAAAAATTAGAAATAATGTGCAAACGATTTCCCACCAGGAGCTGTATTCGGTGCAGAAAGGATTTTTCAGATCGGAGATTTAGAAGCAGAGATATAGGGGAAAGCGCAATTTACCTTTACGCCCCCTAGCTGAAAGTCTATGAATTACTTAAAATTTTTGAAATTAAATGAAAAACATGTCACACGGAAAACACTATCCAACAAAGAAGACATTTTTAAAATCGGACTCCTAGAAGTCGAGATATTGACAAAAATAAGATATACGTCTACGCCTCCTTTCGGAGAAACTGTGGAATATTTTAGGAAGAAAATATTCCGAAAAGGTTTATCTATGTAAGTGGCATCAGTCCACAAAATATTTTTTTCAATCGATATTTTCGAAGCTCAGATTTTATGGCAAATACACCAGAAGCAAAAATTAACATTTACACCCACTGGTGGGAAATGTATTCTTTACCAAAAATTCGAAATTATATGCAAAAGATTGTGCATCAGGAGAAGTATTCGCTGAAAAAAAATTTGAATCGGAGTTTTAGAAGATGAGATATCGGAAAAAATGCAATTTATTTTTACGCCCCTTAGCGGAAAATCTATGCGTAGTTTGAAAAAGAAACTATATCCAAAATACTCTTCGACATAAATTGAATCGAAAGACAAAAATATTTTTTTCAATCGGATGTTTAGAAGCAAATATGTGGAATAAAACGTATTTTTGAATTCGACATCATCTGCATTTACGCCCTCTAGCGGCGAAATTGGTCATCGTAAAAAAACGGAATGAAGGATCATCATTCGCATAGTTTAGGCTTTCGAATGCAAAAATAATTTTTCAAATCGGACTAATAGTTGCAGAGAAACCGTGTGTACAGGCGGACGGACGGACTAACGGACGCACAAACCGATAACATAAGCATGATCTTTTTTTACAAAAGACGTGCTAAAAAACAATACATCACACCTGCGTAACAGAACAAACGTCGCAGACAGTTGTTCAAGCATGTGCATGTTGCCGCAGATGAAGCCGTTTGTCTTACTATCTTTATTTTACTTCCCGGTATCTCTGTTTGATTTTACATATTGTGCGATAGCAGTGAACTTAATTCCGACTTCGGACACCAGATAAAAGCAGTTGTTGCTGCAAGTACTGATTTACTTCAGAGCGTTAAGAACAGGCGTAGCCTATTATACAGGTATTATTCCCCACTTAGGTTGTATAACAAAGGGTTTTTATGAAAACAATTCTTTCTTCTTTTTAAGTACAGGTCGTTCATAAATTTTGCGCTCCCATCTTTGCTGTAGTGGCGTTGCTTTGCATTAACTGCATTTTTTAACAGTTTGTTTCAGTGATTAACATTTTACCTACGAATTCAAAAATAAAGAAAATGCAGCAGTAAGTTTGTTTGTTTTCTTGTAAAACAGAACTTCACAGTTGAGGTTTCTTAAAACAGAATCGAATAAAGAAATGTTTTTTTATGTATTACAGTATTAAGTCCGATATTGCATTTATATGAAAATTGCCATGAAGAACAATTTCATTCTAACGTGGTTTAATTTACCTTTAAGATAGGAGGTTTAACCGTCTTGAACAATCCATTAATCGTATGTTGGTAATAAATTTAAATAAATTTACAATCTGCTGAAAATTCTTTTGAATTTCAGTTATACAAAGTAAATCGAACTGTATTCACAACTTGTCAATTAAAAGGAGTTCAGTGTTTGAAATCTATTAAACAGAAATTTCAACGCACGAATGTTTTGTGAAACATTTCTTAATGGTACTACATACAGAACTGCTGATGCTAGGAACTACCCTCTGGAGGAAAAACAAAACAAAACAAATAGCCTGCGATTCATTGCTTTTGGATATAAAGTTTGTGCAATTTAATGCACTTGCTAGTTTCAAAACAAAGTTTTAAACGAATGTCGAAAAACGAACATCACCCACGTGAAAATTTCTCTTTTTCATTTTTATATTTCAGGAATAACGTTTTTGCCATAAAAGTCGCATTCGACTTCGAATCACTAAATTTTTGTTCTATAAATCAAATCGTGCATCAATGACTGGACTGATGGTTTCCCAGAAGAGCAATAACCAAGGCATTACACTTTTTCGACCTGCAAGTTTTCGTCCCCAAGCTCATCCTCATGCCAACACTTCCCCAGGTGAACGACGCACTTGACTCCATTCGTCCATATGGTAAAACAGGAGAAAAGATTCATAGCACCAGTTGACATACTGTACTTTCAATCATTCAGGTTTATTTTTTATTCTCGCGTTTCCGTTGGAGACATTCTCGGTGGTTAACCGAGGTCAGTATGGGCACTCGAGGGGCCGACTTGTACGGAGCCCCATTTTTAGCAGGATTAGGTGAACTTTGTTTTTTTGAAATAAAACTCCGTTACCAACGCTGAAATTAAAGGAGAGTTGCACTACAGTTCCCCTTTTGTTCGTTGCTACCATACGGAATAGTATTCGTTCTTCTGCAGCATCGATAAGCATTTTTCGGGCACACCTTTGCTGCGGTTCGTGGTTTTGCCGTACCAATTTTTTGAACAATGCTGACAGGGAACATGTCACAAACCTTGCCGACCTGGACTCTGACTCATTTGTTTATCCTTTACAAATTGTCCTTTTTTAAACTCGCTTTAGTCCGTTGCTTTTCCCATGGGAACAAAAAGGATATTAATAAATTAACAGAGCTTACTCTGAGGTGTTATTAAGACCGTTCAATGACCTTAACAGGTGCGGAAGTTTATCTGCAGTTGATACGATTTAAATAAAAACGGGCTGATCATGCTAATTCGGTTCTTTGGTATACATATTTCTTAAGTATGTACTGCTATTTTATAACACCGTGTTTGTTTTACAAAGTGTTTTCGCATGTTTTGTAGTTTTCCGTTGTTCACAGGTCAACCTTCTGAGGCACGTCAGCAAATATTTACCATAAGAAGGGATTGCCCGTTCTTAAGATTCGCTGAGAGACATTTATGTATAGCATACTGTCCATTATAAAGAATCTGTCACTCCATATTTTCTTTAAATAACACACAACTTTATATCTAGGGGACTATATAACCTGCGAATATATATGGCGTTATCTTCCATACCAACTGACCTCATTACTAGTATTAGAGCAAACCTTTCTCCGTGAAAGAATGTTCGAAGTCTAACTTGTCAACAAAAATATTCTTTTTGCCCCTGAAGTTATCTTTTCGTGTCCGGCTTGGTTAAAAAGAAGAACTCGTTATGTCCGGGAATACGATGCCATATTTTTAAAACACTATTTGGCATAAAGAAGTGTTTTATATGTTCACTATAATGTAAATCACATATTTCATCTATTATTCATACCCAGCAATATATTCTTCGCTTTTAGAAATGTGTACTGTAAGAATGTTGATACGAACCTATCGAATTGAAGAGAAAATTTATTTTATTCCCCATGAGTGCCTTATAATATTAAACTAAAATAATTATTTCTACACTATGATACATTTTACAGCGAAATTTCTCTGACATACACTTTTTTCTGAATATAACATACAATGTTTCTTCGGAAGGGTTACTATTTAATTATTATGAAACGTCCGAAACTAAAGGTGCATACTGAAATCACTATTTGCATTAGATACGGTTCAGGAAGGACAATATTTCGCACATAATTTTCATTTTTCCGCAATGAACAGGTTTGCCCGTACCAAATAGGCACCAGGTGATATTTCTGTTTCTGATATATTCGTAGCAGTAAACATTTTGAAAGTCTTAAAAAAATTTATATTTCTTTGATCAAATCCAGGAGGGTCCCGCTTGAGCTGCGCAGTATCCGACGCGGTTAATTTGAAGCGGCGCATGACGTAGGCGTGGACGCCCAGTCTTTCGGCTTTCCGCATCACTGTTTGTTTACAATTGGTGTGATGGAGTTTCCGCTATGAAAGTAATTGATGTGCAACTGCTTGAAGTTTGTATCTCTAGTTTGATGTCTATGTTGTGTTTATTTTAATACTTATTTACCACTGAGATTCATTGTTTGAGTATTTCGTAAGAAGCGCAATAATGCCGGGTTGTACAGTGGCCTGTTTTAGTACGTGCAATAGGAAAACCAAGAACACTGACATAGATTGAGTTCGTCACAATCAAGATTAGGAACTAAGTTTTATGTTCTTGAAAAGTCTATATCGGTATTAAATAAGTCCAAAAACGAAAGCAAGATGTTATATTGCAGTCTCCCGTTGTAGGGTATCTTTATATACTTGCACACCAAATTGAAGTCTAAGGTCCAGTTGACACCTAAAATTATATATAATTTATGACTACAAAACTTGTGGTTTTGAGATAAAATAAAAATACCAACGTTTACCACAATCAAAGGCTTATCATATATCAACTATAGTTTCGCAGAGCTATTGGCTCGGCATCATCAGGGCGAATGGAGCGTAGACATTCAAATCATTGTGAAATTTTATTTTATCAAGAATGCTGACATTATGCACCATGTATTTCCCAAGGATTTATCACTTCAAAAATTGTCAGGATTCCTTCAAAGTTTCTAATGCAAGAGTGTGTTCCCAACATTTCACACATGTTACGAGCGTGACTTAAAGGCAGAGTCACGTCGGGGGACTAGCAGAAAAGTGTTGAAACTTGATGCTGTACGTCCATTAAACATTCCCACAAGCAATAATACTAGAATTAATAAGGTATGTACGAGAACCAATATTGACATTTTAGGACCTGAGACTGCAACTCCAACTGCACTTAGATGTCATTACCGTAGAATTCGGAAGCGTGCATTGGAATCAATTGTTAATCTATCTCCAAAGAAGAGGAGTATTGGGGCGGGGAGGTGAGATTTGGGATATTACACTACAAGACTGTGCAGGTATTCAGGTACCACCTTCTATTCAACTTTTTTTGTTTTTGGTAGGAAAATGCATCTCAAAGGAATGGTGTCATGGAATATTCTGCCATCAGAAAGCTAAGTTCTTATTTATTTCAATTTTTCATTTTTTGTATGAATGCATGCAAATATTTGCAATTTTTCTGATGGCTTTTATATATGCTTATGTGAGAAAGAAAAGTTTTATTTAAATACATCTGTCATGGGAACATTGTCTTAAAGATCAAATCTGGAACGAAAAGTTGTAGAATTAAATTAACACGGTATTAGTGGTAAGGAAAATACCAACTTATTTGCTAGCCATTAATATAAAAAAATTAAATACACACACCACACACACATATACGAGTATATATATATATATCATAATCATTGTCAACCATTATCAATCCCCTGCTGGACGAAGGTCTCCCCAAGTTTCTAATACAACTGTCTGTCTCCCGCATACTTTCGAATTTCATCCACCCATCTCCCATGTGGTCTTCTGGATCTTTTCCTGTCCCTCGGAATCCAATCTAAAATTTCGGCTGTCCATCGATGGACTGTCTTTCTGGCAATATGTCCAGCCCATTGCTATTTCAGGGATTTTACTCTGATCGTGATGTCTTTCACTCTTGTCATTTTTCTGATCCACGAGTTCCTCTTCTTTTTTCTCCCGGTTACACCAAGCATGCACCTCTCCATGCTACTTTGAGTTGTCTGTAGCCTTTGTATGTCTCTTTTAGTTAAGGTCCACGTCTCTGCACCATACGTAAGCACTGGTAGGATGCCTTGATCAAACACTCTTTTTAAGACATAATGGCATATTGTTCTTGAAAATTATACTGTTTCTTCGAAAAGCTCTCCAGGCAAGTTTTATTTGCCAATTAATTTCTTCATCAATGTGACCCTCACTTGATATCTGCTGTCCAAGATGAACGTAGGTATCAGTTATCTCCAGGTTTTCTCCATCTACCGATAAATCTTATTTTCTTGTAAAAGCATTGTACATCACTTTTGTCTTCTGAAAGTTCATTTTTAATCCCACTTCTTTATTCTTGTCAGCAAGTTCCTGGATCATACTCTGCAGCTCTGATGGGGTACTTGCAAAAATGACTACGTCATCAGCAAAACGAAGGTGAGTTATATATATATATATATATATATATATAAGAAAAAAAATGTAAAATTTAATTAAAAAATTGAAAAGATGAAAAATTTTTAATTTTCACCATTCCTGATTCCTTCATGGTGCGTATATATATACATATAGAGAGAGAGGGAGATAGATAGGTAGGAATATTTTTCTTTCAAGATGTCATTTTTTAAGTATTCCATACTTCATGGTGTGTGGGTGCAAATAATTTTAAAAAGAAAAAACCTTTAAAAAAAAAAAATATATATATATATACACTGACGGAAAAAAAATCCCAACACCACGAAAAAATAGTTGTAGATGAATAAAATGGCGGCAATAGATTTGTATAGGTAACATATTTAATCGATTAAGTTTTCAAGATCACAGCTTAATGTAAGCGCGGGAAGAGCCATTTTAAATGTGAAATGCTGGTTCATTAATAACCGGTGTAATCGCCAGAATGTTGAATGCGAGCACGCAAACGTTCATGCATTGTGTTGTACAGGTGCTGGATGTCAGTTTGTGGGATGGGGTTCCAAGCCCGTTGCACTTGGTCGGTTAATACAGGGACGGTTAATGCTGGTTGGGGGTGACGCTGGAGTTGTCGTCCAATGATGTCCCATACGTGCTCGATTGGTGAAAAATCTGGTGATCTAGTAGGCCTCGGCAACATGTCGACACTCTGTAGAGCATGATGGGTTACAACAGCGGTATGCGAGCGAGCGTTATCCTGTTGGAAAACACCCCCTGGAATGCTGTTCATGAATGGCAGCACATCAGGTTGAATCACCAGACCGACGTACAACTGTGCCGTCAGGGTGCGTGGGATAACCACGAGAGTGCTCCTGCTGTCATAGGAAATTGCTCCCCAGACCATAACTCCAGGCGTAGGTCCAGTGTGTCTCGGCCGCAGACAGGTTGGTTGCAGATGCTTACCTGGCCTCCGTCTAACTAACACACGGCCATCACTGGCACCCAGGCAGAACCGGCTTTCATCAGAAAACACAACAGATCTCCACTCCGTCCTCCAATGAGCTCTATCTTGTCACCACTGACGTCGCAAACGGCAATGGTTGGGAGTAAATGGAATGTACGCTACAGGGCGTCTGGCTCGGAGCTGTCCTTCAAATAACCGATTTATAACAGTTCGTTGTGTCACTGTGGTGGCAACTGCAGCTCGAATTGCTGCCGCAGACGCGGTACGATGCGCAACAGCCATACGCCGTACACAGCGGTCTTCCCTCTCAGTAGTGCGGCGTGGCCGGCCGGAACCCGATCTTCTTGAGGCAGTACCTTCCCTTGACCACCGCAGCCAACAATCATGCACAGTGGCTACATTCCTGCCAAGTCGTTCTGCGATATTGCGGAAAGAAAATCCACCTTCTCGTAGCCCTATTACACGACCTCGTTCAAACTCCGTGAGCTGTTGATAATGGCTTCTTCGTCTTCTTAGAGGCATTCTTGACTAACATCAACACACTACGTCGAATCTCAACGATAACTAACGCTCACGAATGTTTCAGCGCGTATTTACTGCAAACCTGCTTTGAATTTTCCGAGAGGCGCTACTAGTGCCACACGTATGCGCCAAGCGCGAAATTTGCATAGACGTCATCTTACAGATGTACTCTCACCGCTTACCAACTGTCGTTTATCTAACACAACCCCTTCTTGGTGTTGGGATTTTTTCCGTCAGTGTATATAGAAGAATATAAGAACCAAGTCACCAAGCTATATTGTCCCTTTGATGAGGGCAAAAACTAAAAAACAGTAACCCATAAAATTTTGAGTTCATAAAAGAAGACATGTACAAATTTGTAACGTAAAACATGTTGAGAATAATCACTTATAGCTTCTTTAGGGTCAAACAGAAATGCTACCTCTCTCATTTCTACAAAGACCTGAAAGTGGGTTTCTGCTGTATTATTATACATCTGCTTAAGTGCATTAAAAACAAATTTTGTAAGTTAATAAAATCCTTGAACATTAAATTCCACTAAACCTGTTAACTACTAAAACAACCAGCTAGCACATATGCTGGTAGAAAAGGTTTAAAGTGAAAACCATATTCTTAAACTTGAGCAAAATAGGCTTAATACACATTACAGGAAAAAAATAATTTTGAAAAAAAGAGACATATAATAACAATTAACTCTCTCCTTTTATCTTGGTTTTCTTGCGGTTAAATTTGTTTTTAGCCTGCTTATGTGTTATATATATACACACCATGAAGGAATGTTGAAAAATCTTTCAAGAATGAATGTATGAAGAGAGACAGAATAGTTTTCGTGTTGTTCCTAGTACGGAAATGAATGATATAGCTGCGATACGTATTGCCGCCTTTGTTGGCATTTTTTGAATTAAGTTTCAGAACTAATTTAAGTATCAGTGTCTAACCTTAATACTTGTAGCTGTTTTATTTGTAGTGGCTTGGCTACCAATTTCGTTATTCAGTAAGTATTAAAATGTGAATTCACATATATGCAAATATATTTGGAAATGTTGCGCTTCAAGTAAGATAAATGCTTTGAATTTAATGAGATTTATTTATGTGTGAGCAGTTTTTTGCAGTTTTATTTCGTTATTATCATAATAAGTGTGATTATCACGATCGTTTCGTATGCCGTAACCCCACGCCACAAGACACTCAAAGCTGCCATGCGTCCAGCGTTCACGCCGACGTCATTTCAGCAGCCAATGAGAGGCTGACATCGTAGCGAGCCCAACCTTATACCATGAGATATATCTAAAGACCTTGGATCAAATCCCTTTGGTACAAACAACGCTAACCCGTATTTCTTAATCATAATAAAACACAGTTCCTCCATAATGAGTCACGGACACTTATTCTGTGTCTGGACGTGTGTACTTTTGACATCTAGTTACGATATATTTTTGTTCTTTCGGACATCATTCTATTTCAAGAATGTTTTGTTAATCTTTCCATTATGTCTTAACGCACAATTACATCGACAGAGAGCGTGGATGCATTGCATCCCGATTCCACGATGGTCTAAGCGGTGGCATTTGAGTGTTCGTTCAAATGGGCCAGATATCGACCCCCTGGGGAGGCATGGATGGTGTGCCAGCCGGACATCACTAGCTCCCCCTCTCTCTCTCTTGAACCAGCGGCCGCAAAATAAGGATGGCCGATCCGTCGTATTCCTTAGAGTTGCTAACCGTGATAATTTAACTAATAACTAATGAAAAATATAAGCCGGTATATCTATTAGCAATATACACGGTCGAGTCACATTATTGTTACCGCCAGCTAATATCTAGACTAACAGCCTTGTGCAGCGCGGACAGCAGCTAGACGGGCTGGTAGTGACAGAGTAAGGTGCTGGAAGGTGTTTACAAGTATGTGGAGCAACGCTGAATGCAGTGCATCTGGTAGCTGCTGGAGGGTGCGTGTTGGAGGATCCATAGAGCGAACAACACGAATCAAGGTGGTCCCACAGATGCCCAATTGGGTTTACGTTTGGAGAATTAGTGGGGCAGGAAGTACTATGATGTCTTCATCGTGCTCTTCCTATCACTCTCGGACATTTCTAGCTGTGTAAACCGTCGCATTGTCGTTCTGGAAGATCCCATCAGCCCCAGGATAGACAATCAGCATGTATGGGTGTACGTGATCGGCAAGGATGGATTCATAACTAAATCCATTTATAGTGCCTTCTAAACTATGAGTGGACCAAGATAATGTTACGAAAACATTACTCAGATCATGCCATTGCCCCCACCTGCTTGCGTTCTCCCAGCGATGGCTAAAGAGTGTTTTTCCGCCGATGTTTCTCACTTAAAAGACGCAAGCGTCCATCCGTTCGATGATGCAGAAGACGTACCTCATAGGAGAAGGCAATCATTTGCCAATCAGCAGAAGTCCAATTCCGATACTGCCGTACAAATATAAACCTTTTCTGCTGATGCACATTCGTTAGCATAGAATCAATGACAATCCGTCTGCAGCGGAGCCCCATACACAGAAGGATCTGCTGAACTAATATTTTAGACACACTTCTGGTAGACCGCTGGTTCATTCGGCCAGTGCGTTGCTCCACTGAAATATGCCGATCCGCCCCTACCCACCGTCCAAGCCGACGTTCACCTCTCACATTAATGGCTCCTGGTTCACCACAGTTTGCACGTCGTTTATTAGGAATGGTGCCATTTCTCCAATAATGATACACTTTAACCACAGCAACACGTGAACAGTTAAAAAAATTGGGCTGTTTTTTTTTTGATTGAAGGATTAACGACCGCCGTGAGCAACTCAATGGGCTATAAGCAGTCGCCCGTCCCTAATTTAGGGTCACTGGTTCCATGGAAGGTAGAGAGCCAGTGCCGTAAGACAAACACAAAATCCATGCCTCACCGGGATTCGAACCCGGACCCCGTTCGGACGAATGATCAGAGGCCATCGCTCAGACCACTGCGCCACCGGGGCGGCGGGGCTGTTTTTGTTGCACTGTAGATGTCCATTAGATAAATAACACAGTTTTCGGCGGTGCTTCTCTCTCATGATCAATTCGCATCTTTCCACTAACATGTGTGTTCTCGTTATCCATTCGTCAGCAATTATGGCTGTTGTAAGTGTGTCCGAAAAAGTACTGACTGTAGAGGAAACGAATATCTTAACCCTTTAACCGGCCGGTCTACGGGAACAAAATGTCGCCAAAAATCACCCGAAGCTTGAACGCGTATTGTCTCCAAATTCACCTTCCTCTTCCGAAAGAACTGGTCCCATTGCGACGGGATTTCAGCTTTTCCAACATAGCGATTGTTGTCCCCCTGCTCACCTCAGCGGGTCGAAACAAGGTACTTAGAAAGAGGAGGTGGAACGCAAGCCTGTGACAGGGATTATGCTCCGTTCTATGACCCACTGCGAGAACAGGAAGGACAGTTTCCTCCCACACAATTCTTGCTGAGTTGGTCGGAAGAAAAACAATTAAAGGAAAGAATTAACATGTAAAGACAGTGATGCACACTACATTGGGAAAAAAAGAAAACAGTTTTACATCCGCATACATTGGATTTAACCATAGTGGTTGAATCGTATGTAGACGGGAACACGCGTTCCCCTCAAATTCTGTTATCGAGAACACACCCTGAATTTTTGAATAAAGTTTTTCAC
Organism: Macrothele yani; assembly: GCA_039090855.1. Taxonomy (NCBI): domain Eukaryota; kingdom Metazoa; phylum Arthropoda; class Arachnida; order Araneae; family Macrothelidae; genus Macrothele; species Macrothele yani. The sequence goes on from CM077034.1 coordinate 215,488,707, forward strand.
ATAACATATTACTCTTTCCTATTTTTTTTAATTTCGAAACTTTGTATTTAAAAAATTTAAATTTAATTCAAAATAAATGTGTTCTATATTTTTTTAAAACCAATTATATCGATATGAAATTACTTTTGTTTTCATACCACTGTGTGTTATGAGTGGCGCACACCCGGGCAATACCCATAAGGTCCGTCCCCTTTCCCCACCCTTCCAAAAATTCTTGTCTATTGCTCAGATGAAGGAACAAAAATTACTTTTAAATTACCTTATTCCAACGGATCCAGAAAAACTCGCACACTTTCTCATGCCGCTGAGAAAAGTGCAAAGGGCGGAAAACTCGTACACCCTTTCAAGTAAGGGGATATACACAAATTGCGTTTCGATCCGAGATTTTGACAAAGTGTACGAGTTTTCCTAGCTGAACAAAATGGAATGTACCAGTTTTTCTAGGGATCTCAATAGGTATGTAAGATCAAAATGGCTCAAGGTTTATGTAGAACCTTTCTGACTCCTTTAATCTTGAGTTATGATTTTAATATCTCCCATGTGATAACAAGCAATAAAAGCTAATTAACAGGCGCTCAACGAATCGCTATTCAGGTGCTGATCTTTTTAGAAGATTTTAAATTACAACCTTGATATTCCGTATTTCTAAACATTTTATAAAACCTAATAAAACGCCTTAAATGGATTACTACTCTCCTATTCACAAGTCACCTAGGCCGCGGGCCCTTTTAGAAGATTTTAAATTATAACCTAGAAATTTCGTATTTGTAAGCATTTTATTGAACCTAATGAAAGGCACACAACGGATTATTTCTCACCTATTTACAAGCCACCTAGGCCGCGGGCCTTTTGAAAAGATTTTAAGTTGCAACCTAGATATTTCGTATTTGTAAATTAAACAGTGACAAACGGTACTAATTTTGACATTTCTGCATTAGTATAAATTCCACAAGAACCGTAGCTCTTAGAGTATGCAAACGATGTACGTGTAAAAATATCTCATTCCCTTCTTAACCTTCCCCTTTATTTTCTTTCTTTAGAGAAAGAATTATGTTATTGTACCTTAATGAAAAAGAAACAGTTCCAACCCGTCTTAAGAAACCACAATATACATTTCAGGAAAACATTTTTTTCTTTTACTTGTAGTGGGGGGATTAATCTCTAGTGGGACTCCGAAGTGTAAGGGGTACCCAGAATTACCTATGCTGTTTTCCGGGAAACGATCACACCATATCATATCAGTAAACGGTAAAAATACCCCCCCCCCCCGCCTGAAAATACCCATGAAAATTGAAAAGCGGTAAAAATACCACTGAAAGAAATACCCACAGAACAAACGGTTCACTGAAGACTCCCACACAGGAACACTGATGTGTGGCAGTGTTCCGGTGTTGCGATTTACCGGCAACCCTGCCACACATCTTTCAGCAACTTGGAAAATTTCCATCGAGGAAAATTGCCACGTTTTCATTAAAGGGTCGGGTACAAATTGCTGTCCCTCCGAAGAACACTTTGAATGTGTGACAATTTTTCCAGTGTGGCAGTTTTCTAAATTCCCGAGTTATGTGTGGCAGGGTTGCCTGTAAATTGCCACACCGGAACACTGCCACACATCAGTGTTCCTGTGTAGCAGTTTACAGTGAACAGTTTGTTCTGTGGGTATTTCCTTCAGGGGAATTTTTTCCTAGGGTATTTTTACCGCTTTTATGTTTTGAGGACTATTTTCTCCGGGAATATTTTTTCCAGGGGTTAATTTTACCCAAATCCTATCATATTATATGCAGAGGTTTTTAGGAAAGGAGTGCCGGACCACATTTCTTAAACAACCCATAGAAATAGGAAGCTAGGAGATTTGGGCTAGAGTGCCCGATAGGAAAGTTACACGGAAGCGGGGTAGAAAAGGGGAGAAAAACGCCCTTATTTATTACTGGGGGTCCAGTACCCAGAGTCTGATGGTTTACGTGCCCATTGACGCGTCCGTGAAGGGCTTGGGTTTGAATCCCGCCCGGGGAGGCGTGAACGTTGCGTTTGTCTTACGGCACTGGCCACATTCTGATTTATCTATTCAACACTGGCATGAGATCATTCTGATTTCATGCCACTGTTCTCTTCCCTGGAATCAGTGGCCTTAAATTTGGAACGGGCGACAGCTTGTAGCCCATCGAGTTGCTCACGGTAGTCGTTAAACCTTCAATCAAAGAAAGAAAGAAAAGAAATATCAGAATTGTCGTTCTTTTGTTTTCTTTAAAATTTACACTTTTAGGACAAACGGCAATATAATATCACAGGAAAAAGAACTGAGGAAGAGTCTCACATCTCTATAATACACAAAATATCTCAATTAAAAGGAACACAAAATTATGAAGGTCGTTATAAGTCACAACTAGGAATGTTTACATGGAGCAGTCAAATGGACGATTATACGGTCCCTTTATATATTTATGTTCAGTTCTCTGGGTGGCCAATCTCCGGTGGCCATTTCTCTTGCACCTATATCAGCATTGTCAACCGTTATCATCCACTGTTGGATGTAGGTCTCCCTAGCTTTCCTCCATAACGATCTGCCTCGAGCCAGTCTCCTCCATGTCCCTCCCGCATGCTTTCGAATTTCATTTATCCATCTCCCATGCGGTGTCCTTCTGGGTCTTTTCTAGTCCTGTGGAGTCCAGTCTAAAATTTCAGTTCTGCGTCGGTGGTCCGTTCCTCTGGCAATATATCCAGGCCATTGCCATTTCAGGAATTTTACCCTGATCAAGCTGTCTTCCACTCACGTCATTTTCCTTATTCATAAGATCCTCTTCTTTTGTTTCCTGGTTACATCAAGCTTCTTTTTCAGTTGTCCGTATTTTTGTAAGCCTTTTTTCGTTAAGGTTCAGGTCTCCACTCCATATGTAAGCACTGGAAGGATGCATTAATTAAACATATTTCTTTTAAAACATAATAGCATATTGCTCTTTAAAAATTTTTTTGTTTCTTTCAAAAGCACGCCGACTTAGTTTTATACGCAGATAAATTTATTCATCAAAGGGACCATCGCTTGATATCTACAATCGAAGGTGAATGTAGGTATCCGTTATCTAAAGTTTCTCCCTATCAATCAGTAATTCTTTATTTCTTGTAAAAGCATTGTACATCATGAATGGAATACAACATTACACCATACAATACAAATCTAGAAAATGTGAATCCGTTTTTTGGTGCAAATATGGCATGGATGGTAAGTCAGATAATATGCGAAAACTTGAAAATGTCGTCCTCAAGCGGGAATTAAATCCGCGTCTCCCGGATAGACTCGGGCGCTATTCGGGTGACGCGGGTTCGATTCATCAGGAAACGCAGGATCGATTCATCAGAAGACGTGGCTTCGATTCATCAGGAAACGCAGGATCGATTCATCAGAAGACGTGGGTTCGATTCCCACTTCAGGACGACGAAATTTTCAAGTTTTCGGATATTAGCTGACTTACCATCCACGTTGTATTTACACCAAAAAAAGACTCATATCTTCAAAATTTGCTTTGTACATCAGTTTTTCCTCCTGCAAGTTCATTTTTAATTCCACTTCTTCACTCTTGTCAGCAAGTTCTTGGAACATACTCTGCAGTTTTAAAGTGCCAGTTCCAAAAATGACTACGTCTTCAGCAAAACGAAGGTGGATTAAATAATCTCCATTAATCTTTATCTCTTTGTTTTCCCAGTTCAGTGACTGCAAGACATTTGCAATGTGGCATTAAAGAGTTTGAGAGATACAAACACCTGATGACTGATATATTGTTTCAAACATACGATGACTGATATGTTGATATCCATTTACCACTTTTTCTTATTTATTTAAACACATCAAGCATTATGATTGCAACAAAAATTCTGCTGAAAAATCCTAGGGGCTTTGCACGAGTTTCATGTGTAGCACAATTTTTTTATTGGTAATTGTCATTCGTATACAAAAATGAAATATCAAGCATTTAACGGAAAACGTCGTAAAAAGAGCTTAGGTCTTTTTGTTCATGCAGGCTTCTAAGGATTGATGTACTACTTCTCCTATCCCAATTTTAGAATGTATATTTGAACACACCTCACCTTAAAACTCCAATGTAAAAGCTAAATTTTGTTGAAAAGTCCAAGGCATAGGAATTTTGTAAGCTTTTTAAAAAAAGTTCAGCGCGTCCTTGCTTCTTAATAACATTTGATTGCAAGTTCACACTTACGGGATATTAAAATTGCTGAGTTTCTTCGACAAGACTGTTGTGAAATTTTCAGAACTGTTCAATTTCCTTGTAATGCTAGGTAAAGTTCTGCCGCTCAGCAGAGGAAATTATCTGACTAGTTTCGTCGATTGCTTAGTTAAAATCAAGATATTTCTTCGTGAAATTAAAAATGACCTCTTGTTTCTAACAGACGTAAGAAAACAACACACATCTGAGTATTATCTTATTTTCTAGACGTGGGCATTCTTTTCTTATTTTCGAGGAGTGCGATTTTTTCTGTGAGCAAAATTTCTGTGCGCATTCGTTATTCACATCGGATTAAACATAACAGTCACGAGATTGTGCATTAGGAGACGTTGGCTGTTTTTAAAATAAATGCAAGTGTTTACTTGACTGTATTTATGAAAAAACTAATCCAGTCTGATCTCGCTTCTCAAAATATGCAGGTTCAAAAAATCCAACTATGGGCAACTCGATATTAAGCTTTCCGATAAGCATAGCTTGTAATATTATTGAATTCTAAATAACATACAATGAATGATAGTCTGACTGGACTTCTGCAAGGATAGCGCGATTTTTTCTAGCTAACCGTTTTCCATCTCGAATCCGAAATCATATGTGTTCAAAAGAATTAGATCAACTGTCTTCGTACAAAGCATGCTGATTGACAACCGACTTACTATTTCCTCCTGTTAAATTAAAGAAAATCGTCTTTGTGTCTTGTGTGTTTTATCTACTTTTTATTGCTCACACTTATATGTAACTATCTGTTCTCACTAATAGTTCAAATCGTTACAGTTTTCATTTAAAATAGCAAAGCACTTTTGAGAAATCTTAAAATAAAGTAATTTTTGAAATTTAAATTTTGTTTTTCAACATTTTTTGTACCACCTAATGACAAATTTCATGTAAAAAAATTCATGTCATATTATTTAAATTATTTTTAGGTTGCTGTTGCAAACCGAAAAATCAGTTTCACAGTGGATTTCCTATTTCTTTAAATAAAATCGCGTTAATAAAATATTTTAAAATTAAAAGATTGTGTTCCCGAAAGTAATATTTTTTCTTGCCAAGTTGATTACAGAGAATTACTGAAATACTCTAAAGGTTTTCCTTCAGTTTTAATTGTCGCATAACTACAGTTCAAGCTTCGTGAATTTATCTTTCCAAGACAAATGTAGAAACTGCAATGACATCCAAACGTCTCTCCTTTTAGATTCAGTGCCATTGTCCGAACCCTTTTAGCAGGTAATCAATCAGAAAGGATTAGTGTCAACAGTCCCCGTAAACGAGCAGTTTGAATAACAAAGCAAAGGGAGAATGCAATGTTCACTGTTAACCGGAGTTCGAGGTCACTCGGGTGAGCTGGGCAGTGGACAGATTGCGTACGCCGAGTTATTTCGTGCCAGCCGCTATGGGCCACTGAAACATACCCCGAGTTATTTCGTGCCAGCCGTTATGGGCCACAGAAACGTACCCCGAGTTACTTCGTTCGAGCCGCTTAAAGGGTTAATACTATTTGCCGTCTTGCAAGAAAAACTATTTAGTACTGCAATATTATCAAAAGTGTAACGCTATTGTTTTGGGGCTGTACAGTCCACTTTTATTAATCGGTTGGAATACAACTTTCGCAGTATTTAGATGTTCTTGTTTGAAATTTAGTTTAGTCGGAGGAAAAAGTGGATTATATGTTTCACCAAATGTTTTTTTAAACCGTGACCCACATTGTGAGGTTGTTGTTGATGTTATTCTTTGGTGGTGTAATGTTAACACACTAAGTGTAATGTTAAATTAACTGTAGTATTTTATTGCGAATTAGCTAATGGTAAATTATTTAATTCATTAAATTTATTAGGATGTTGCAGAGAAATTAAAATATTTTTTATTGTATTTCAGGGGTTTAAAAAGCAAGTTTCAAAATCTTCAAAGAGAATTGCCAATCTGCTGTCCGGCTTCTGCTTCCTGGTAAGTAGGCCATGCACGCAGTGTCAGCGAACAACCAATCAGAATACAGTTTTTCCCCAATTGGCCTAGTTTCTTATTCGTGAATTGTGATTGGTACAGAGATATTGTCACTTTTTAAGTTTGACATTTCACCATAAATGCGTCTTATTTTGCCAGTTTGATTTTAACAATTCTTTTTGGTATCATTACATAATCTGTACTAATACACTGGCGGAAAGTGAAAAAAGAACACCAAGAAGGAGACGTCTGATACCAAAGAAATTTATACAGCATAATAACGGAAAACAGAGGATAACGTGATCAAAACATTATGGCGAAATACAGCTGTATTTCCTGGTAGACTGAAAAATAATATTTCCATGTAACATGGTTAGTACGAGGTTGAACAGCCATGAACTGCGTCATACTGTGCATTTCTGGCATGGAGTCTGTCGTAGAGATGTTGGATGTAAGTTTGGGGTATTAAGTTCCAAGCATCCTCAACCTGGATGCGTAAATCAGGGGTGGTCGTGGCTGACCGTTGAGACCAGATAAGTCGTTGTCCCATAAAATCCTACACGTGCTCAATGGGGGACAAATCCGGTGAACGTGAAGGCCATGGAAATTATCTCACACCCTGAAGTGCATGTTGCGTTGCACGTGCCGTGTGTGGGAGTGCGTTATCTTGCTGGAAAACACCACGATCGACCGACCTTACAAATGGCACAACAACGGGCTGAATGATGCTGTTGATGTAGGAGGTGCTGTTTAACGTACCCGGTACAAACACTAGTTGTGTACGGGAGTGATAGCTGATCGCTCCCCACACCAAGAGACCAGGTGTAGGCCCTGTGTGTTGCTGGCGGATTCAAGAAGGGTGGAGATGCTCCCCCGTGCGTCTGCGAACCCGCATACGGCCATCGGAGGTTCCCAAGCAGAATCTGCTTTCATTGCTGAACAGGACAGATCGCCATTGCGTTCTCCAGTGCAGACGTTGGCGACACCACTGCAGCCGTTCCTGACGGTGGGCTGGAGTCAGAGGTTCACATGCCAGAGGCACACGTGCACGTAGTCCTGCATCCAGTAGACGGTTGCGGATTGTTCGCACAGTCACCTCAGGTGCAACGGCAGCTCAGATTTGCGCCACAGTGGATGCTCTTCTTGACAACGCCGCTCTTCTTATGCGTCGATCGGTTCACTAATCAGTCCGTCTGTGACTCCCGGTTCCACGTCTTCTCGTGTGAGAATGTTCCTCGGACCATCTACGCCACCATTATACCACCGCCGATACGTTCCGTCAAATTCGCTCCGCAATACGACGATACGACCACCCGGCCTCCCGGAGTCTGACTAGACGACTTTGCCTAAAGTCCGATAACTGCTGAAATCGTACACGTCTTCCATTTCCATGCATTGCAGCTTCTTCAGGGTCTTCTCACGTGTCCGTACGCCGACGACTGATTACATTCACTTCGCCGTACTCCTTAAATACCAACGACGATAATTTGCATAGTATGCCGTGCTGTGGCGTAGGTGCTCACCGGTTGGTTCCGACATTAACATCACACCTACGTAAACTCGACCCCATTAACATATGTATGTTTCATGATCGTCCGCCAATTCGTTCTTGGTGTTCTTTTTTCACTTTCCGCCAGTGTATGTAAAGAGAGAAACTTTCTGTGTTTGAGGTAATCTCGAAAACTACTAAACCTACATATATATATATTTTTTATTGGAGGTTTAACGACCCTTGTGATCAACTCAATGTGTCCTAAACAATCGCCCGTCCCTAATTTAGGGTAACTCGTTCCAGGGAAGAGAGAGCCAGTGCCGTAGGACAAACAAAACATCCATATCTCACCGGTATTAGAACCCGGACCCCTTTCAGACGAATTACCGGAGACCGAACCTCTTTGGATAATTCTTTCACCGTTCGGGAAAGCTTATTATTTCCGGTTGACATAGGCTATGTCTTTTATTTTTTATTAATATTTATTTATTTATTTTTTTAAATTTTTTGCTGTACTACCGAATCAGACGGCTTTCAGATATCCCGTGTATTGTTCCGCATTGTTTACACAAACCTGAAAGAAAGTAGTTCTTAATAATATACGGAATTATTTTACTAATCTCGAAAACTACGGGACCAATTTGGGTAATTACAACTACTTAGTTGCTAGCGGAGGGATTATTTCCATCTCCGATCATCACAGAAAGGCAGATGGCGATACAAGTACTGCTGCGAGAACAAACTACAGAATAAAGAACGGCAGAATGTACAAAAAAAAATTAGATAGCAATATAAAAAAAATTACTTATTGACAATAAAAATTAGAGATGACAAATCTGTGGGTCAGTACATTTCATTTAAAAAAATCATGAAAATCGCTGCAGTGGTTGGCTGTGGCGGACTGTAGAAAGAAACGGCCTACAGTTTGAATTATATAGATATGACTTCAACCATCGCCTGATGGAGGGCCAGCTGCTGGCGTGAAAGGTCTCTTGTGCTGTTTCAATCAATATTTACACTTTCAATATCAGTTCATAGCTTTAATACCACTGCGCATGCTTGTTACCTCATCTGACCTCTTGGTCTTCTGCATATAAAAGTGCAGCAGTGGTTCATGGAAACGTTTAGGGAAACCAGCTGCTGGCGCGAAAGATCTCGTGTGCTGTTTCTAAATGCCTAAATATAGTCGGGTCTACGAACTTGTGAATTTTGTGGTGTATCACATGAAGCACAGACTTTCTACATGCTGTTAAATAATATAGATTTATGAAAACAATGTAGAACTGAAGCATTTCAAACATGCCTTCAATAACCATTATACAAGTGAGTTGAGAAGTGATCCTCCACCAGTATCATATTTGAGGCACTGGTATCTTCGAATGTGATTGCCATTGTTGGTGAAGCAACAAATCTATTTCTTCTGAGTTGTAGTAAAGATCTTAGATTAAGATCTTCCGATTGATTTCTTGAATGATGTCCGTAAGATAGATAGTAGGAGCTCGCTGTCACGTGGTTCCTTAATGATTAATCCTGACCTATTAAGAAGCACTTCAAGTCCTAAAGTTACTCCAGTTGATCGGCCCATCGCAGCAGGCTGGTGGCCTAGTGGTCACCGTTTGGGGCTGCCATGAATATAACATCAGGTTCGATCCTGGGAAGGTACGAACGTTCGAACAACTAAATACCCGCTGTGCGTCGGATAGACACGTTAAGCTGTCGGACCTGGGTACTGGCCAACCGGTAATAAATAAGGGCGTCTTCCTCCCCCTTACTATTTCGCTTCCGTCTCAGTCTCCTATCGGGCACTCTAACCCAAATCTCCTATCTTCCTACCTCTAAGGGTTGTTTATGACCTGGTGTCAGACACTCCCTTCCTGAAATCCTCTACATATGATCTGATCTGATCTGATTTTTGGTGGTATCCGTAGTCGACGAATTACTTAAAAGCGCTTGTGAAGGCGTTCAATAACTCGTGTTGATTGAAAGCACCTACGTCGTACAATAGCAAGCGCTCCATTAAGTTAGCGCGATTTAATAAACTACATTTAACAACGTTGATGTGCAAATGTAATAAGCAATGTTGAAAAATTTATGCTTTGGGATCACAAAAACAATTTAAAAAGGTATAATTTATATTTACTTATACATCACAGATTTCTGTTTTCCGTCGACCTTTGAAATTTTCACACGCATCATTTTGAACAAAACAGATATCTGTCTAATTTGGAGGAGACACTGCATTTCAAAGTATTGAAAATTGGTCTGAATATTAAAGAAAAAACAAGCATATTTGATGTTTTAAATCATTAACCGCAAAATCAACTTCAAGTCTTAACAGAGCTTAAGTTCATCAGTAAAAAAAATAACGATGCCAAACCAAACATATTACAAAACAAGAACTGGAGATATATATTTTCGAACTCTGTCTGGGTTAATTTATGCTGCAATTAACCGATTATTTTCCTAGTTTTGAAGAAAGAAAAAGTATGGTTAAGATCGAAACAGCACTCACACTATAAAATTTTACTATCGTGATAGAGTTAGAATGGAAGATATCCAGCAAGTACCTCTCGCGATTATAGCTCTGCAGATGAACATCAAACACGGAAAGTTACATTTCTACGTAAGAGATAAACAAGAAACTTCGAAAACATGATTCTGCAATTATGCATGGAGGAGTTTAATATTTGTAGGACGAACTTTGGGAAAAGAAGCTAAATTTAATTGAACATTTTCTGTTATGTTTGTAATTGTTAAAAAATGCAAACTTATATTTCACTTTAATCCACAATTACAGAATCGTGTCCAACTAAGATAAATTTACACCATCTACTCTTGGAAGTAGAGTATAAATATACTGGTTTTCGTCTTAATATTTAGTAATTGGCTTTCGGTTTTGAAAGTTGTTTCGAACGAAATAATTCGATGAGGTCGTGGCGCACTGCAATATCGGTCACTTGATGACAGACAAATGAATGAAAATAATGTCCTTCCTTGGACATACCTGTGAGCTAAAAAACATGATTCTGCCACTCACTTGAGTAATTTGTAAATATAGGTTTGTGAATTGCAGTACAGGGTGAGTTCCGGCATGATAGAGTTCCCTAGGAACTGTTTTGACGAAAAGATGATAATTTCGACTGCAGTTCAACTGTGCTGTTATTTACGTTGCCGTGGTCTTCGGTTTCCTTTCTACAATCCATGCCACTTTTACAATACCCATGTTTAACATCTTATTGTGGCATTCACAATTTTCAGATTTAGAGACAGCGCCGTTTTATTTATAATAGGTAGTCAAAATATCCGATGCACTTTCTCGTGTTGCACAAACCATTTCTGACGTTCTTGTTAGTGAATCTTCTGCAGGACACATTTCTGAAGTCACTGAGTTTTGACATTATTACAGCTTTCTCATTGCAGATGATGATCTCGGACTGCCTCACAGCTACGTGACTGCCGACAGCGTATTGCACCATTTTATATATCGCAAGTAGCGGCTGACTTCGTACCTGTGATTTACATGCGGCATATTGCGTGTACAACAGCCGCCGTCATTGTGTCTATTATATTGAAACTCCATGGAGCTAGCGATGAAGTTCACTTCGCCACCTGATTTCGCAAACGCCAGTGTTGTACAGTCAAAAGTAGCCGAAGGAATGGGATCCGTGCAAAAATTTCCCTCCGCGGCAGACTACATCGAACAGTCCGTGCGGAGACTGGGTGTTATGACACACACCGAAACTTTTGAGGTACGGTGGTCGATGTGGCTGTACGTTCCGTCAGATCCATGCACACCATATGTCATCCCTGTCGTTTGGGAGTATGAAAGGTGGTTGGGATATCGTGCATAGGTGGCATTGTTCCTGCGCTACCGACTGACGCTATATTCTCCCCACCGTATCCGCGTGCTGCCCCACCCGAGCACCGATGTCTCGGAGTGATAATCCGCAATCCCGATATGCTGCAACTCTCCCACGATCGAAGTGGGAAACCTGATGGTAGAGATGCCGTTGTCTTTGGTCTTCGGCATGGCATAGTGCAGCTCTTCGTGGCCATTAAGGATGAAAAACACATTTCGAGTACCTAATACCGGTTAGTTGTTCACTCCTGTTATACGACTTCTGTGGGGCGTTTCTGTCGCAATTGATTTCTATATATGCTGCCCGGTTAATAAATTACATTTGCTCCCGTGTTCTGCTCTTCTGCCAATTTCGTGCCCCTGGGATGCGATCTTTCCTGGTGTTTCACTTTTGTTGGCCGGAAGTGAATTTCAGTAAAACGTTTCGTGTACAAATTCATTTCTGTCTTTATTTCCTTTAAAAACCACATATAGCCCATTTTCTTCATAGTTTTTCTACTTTTCCTTGACCTATTTTCTTTTCAACATAATTTGATTTCGCGCAAAAAAAACAACATAAGCCGACGTTTTGCAAAATGTTTTAGGTAATTTTAGGAGCAATTAAAGCTAAAGCATTTTGAAATCTTAGTTTATAAAATAATTTTCGCAGATTATTTTTTCTCTTCTCCTGAAAATAGAACTCACTGATTTTTTTTTAATTGACGCATGCAAGGAAAGACCAAAGCATTATGACAGCGCGACTTTACATAAATAGAAACGACTGCCAGAAAAAACGGCGGGTTCGGTCAAGATATTCTCTGTGTGTTATACCTAATACTGAGCTTTGTATATCAGCGTTATTCCTGTTCTTCTGATGAGAAAGGCAGCGGACTTTCGCCTTTGACAAAGGCCAATTGTTGGTTTCTCCTGAGTTAGAGCACATCGCAGTTGTGTCAGAGTACACAATCAGTTATTCCGCGCAGTTAATTGTAGACACTTGTTATCATTATAGTTTTTAGCTTTGCCTTCTACGTAGCAACGGAAATCTGATCGAATATATTGAAATTGGTTTAACAATCCGCAGAACGTAGAAGGACTCACGTGCCGGCATAATGAAAATTCCACATGACTTAGGCCAGCTTCTACTTTTCCAATCGTTCTCCTCCTCAGTCCATCTCTTAAATGATAACTCGCACCTACTACAGTACATCGGCTATCTCAAAATCCTTTTTTTACAACCCGCAAACGATGAGAGGCACAGTTATGTAAATATCCCTTCTATATATTCCCTTTGAATAAACGGATACTTTAGCTACTTATTTCCATAATGTTTCCTTCATTCCGTATGGCATTTCACAATATACACCCAAATTTCGTGTATTTTTTAAATCATTTTATTCAAATAATCGCAACGGAATTGAGACTACTTGAAAACAAAAACAATGCCCCAAATTCATGGAAACCAGTTTATTTTGTGTTCGTATAGAAGCTCAATGGACTGTTTTATGGCCACTGAGCTCGTAAAATCACCTTGTTTTATTTTATGTCAGGAGTAACACTTTTCTGGAGTTACATCACTGTAGTGTTAAAAATATTCTTTAATTGTTATTGCTATTAAAACTGAATACGAACTATAAATACAAATTTTAAAGATGACAATCCAATTTTGGAGTAAATATGACAAGGATGGTAAGTCAGATAATATCTGAAAACTTGAACATTTTGTTTTCCTGGAGCGAAAATCGAATACTTGTCTTCCAATGTGCGCCCGAGTATGCTCAATAAAAATAAAACTTGAAAATTTTCAAATTTTCGTATAATTTCAATATTACCATTTTTGTCATATTTCCACAAAAACACGGATTGTCATCTTCAAAATTTTTACTGTATGGTGTAATCCGTATTTTATTCCTTACGAAATATAAAATTAATATTAATTTTTATGCGCAGTATTTAAATAAAAAAAAATAGATATTACGAAAAGAAAATGTTTTGATTTGCGTCTATTAAGAATGGCATTTGTTCTTACAGGAACGAGGGTTAATCTTCAAATTAGTGAATTTGGTTGTCAAAACATTTAACGTGCACATTCTGCTTAACAAATATTGTTTTTAAAATTCGACATGCAGCTTTTTTATTTTTTGATATCTAGAGGATTTTAGGAAGGGAGTGTCTGACCCCAGGTCTTAAACTACCCTTAAAAAAAGAAAGCTATGAGATTTGAGCTAGAGTGCCCGATAGAAAAGTGACACGGAAGCGAAGTAGGAAGGGGAAGGAACACAACTTTATTTATTACCGGGGACCTAGTACCCGGGTCCGACGGCTTAACTTGCCAATCCAACGCACGGTGGATATTTAGTGGATCGAACCTGAGGTCCTTTCAGCTGCCGTCACGAACGTTAAGCAGTAGTCCATCTGTGGCCCAACATGCAGCATTTAAATAGAATTGTTCCAAAATAATAAGTGGCAAAAAACCAGTGGTCCAAACAGCTGTATTGTTATACAGAAAACTTATTGATTTCCTCATATATACACGGAGGACAAAAAAAAAAAATCCCAACACCACGAAAAAATAGTTGTAGAGAATTGAAATGGCGGCAATACATTTGTATAGGTAACATATTTAATCGATTAAGGTTTCGAGATCACAGCTTAATGTAAACGCGAGAAGAGCCATTTTAAATGTGAAATGCTGGTACATTAATAACCGGTGTAACCACCAGAATGTTGAATGCAAGCACGCAAACATTCATGCATTGTGTCGTACAGGTGCTGGATGTCAGTTTGTGGAATGGAGCTCCATGCCTGTTGCAATTGGTCGGTCAATACAGGGACGGCTAATCCTGGTTGGGGTGACGCTGGAGTTGTCGTCCAAAGATATCCCATACGTGCTCGATTGGTGAAAGATCTGGTGATCTAGCAGGCCACGGCAACATGTCGACACTCTGTAGAGCATGTTGGGTTACAACAGCGGTATGCGGGCGAGCGTTATCCTGTTGGAAAACACCCCCTGGAATGCTGTTCATGAATGGCAGCACAACAGGTTGAATCACCAGACCGACGTACAACTGTGCCGTCAGGGTGCGTGGGATAACCACGAGAGTGCTCCTGCTGTCATAGGAAATTGCTCCCCAGATCATAACTCCAGGTGTAGATCCAGTGTGTCTCGGCCGCTGACAGGTTGGTTGCAGACGCTCACCTTGCATCCTTCTAACCAACACACGGCCATCACTGGCACCCAGGCAGAACCGGCTTTCATCAGAAAACAGAACAGATCTCCACCCCGTCCTCCAATGAGCTCTAGCTTGACATCACTAACGTCGCAAACGTGGCAGTAGTTTCGAGTAAGTGGAATGCACGCTACAGGGCGTCTGGCTCGGAGCTGTCCTTCAAGTAACCGATTTGTAACAGTTCGTTGTGTCACTGTGGTGGCAACTGCAGCTCGAATTGCTGCCGCAGACGCAGTACGATGCGCCACGGCCATACGCCGTACACGGCGGTCTTCCCTCTCAGCAGTGCCACGTGGCCGGCCAGAAATCGGTCTTCTTCAGGCAGTACCTTCCCTTGACCACCGCTGCCAACAATCATTCACAGTGGCTACATTTCTGCCAAGTCGTTCTGCATTATTGCGGAAAGAAGCTCCACCTTCTCGTAGCCCTATTACACGACCTCGTTCAAACTCCGTGAGCTGTTGATAATGGCTTCTTCGTCTACTTAAAGGTATTCTTGACTAACATCAACACACTACGTCGAATACCAACGATAACTAACGCTCACGAACGTTACAGCGCATATTTACAGCAAACCTGCTTTGCATGTTCCGAGGGGCGTCACTAGCGCCACACGTATGCGCCGAGCGCGAAATTTGCATAGACGTCATGTTACAGATGTACCCTCACCGCCTACCAACTGTCGTTTATCTAACACAACCCCTTCTTGGTGCTTGGTGTTGGGATTTTTTTCTGTCAGTGTATATCCTAAATGGAATGATCAGAATTTTTTTTTACTGGAAATCAGAATTTTACCATGATGTCTCGTTGAGTTTCATGTTCTGGTCAGAAAATCTTACTTTATTGAGAAGTGTGCAAATGCAATACATTACGTGAACCTTTTGGAAACAAACTTAGAGAAAAACCAAGTAGCTAAAACTACGTGTAAGAAATAGAGCCAAATATAATCTTAAAAGGAGTCCATTAATCCAGAGGTGTCAACCATGGGGGAAGATCCAAGATGAACATACCACCGTGGAGTCATCTCTCAAAGAACAAAAGGATCCAACTCAAAATCGATCCCTTGACAAAATCCTTTCTCTGAATTGGAAGTATCATCGAACTGATCATTTTAGTGAGTCGAATCTAAATAATCGATTCTTCCGAAAGGATCGATTTTCCCATCGCTACCTAAAACCACTGGATCATTGTGATCACCGTCCAAAGAAGATTGCGTGAGTGAGTGTGCTTTAGAATGTATTTTATCTTGTCCTTATTTATCCTCCATGTAAATTTATTTTTTAATTACATTTCTCACTTTCCGTGAAAATTTTATTTTACTAGGTTCAAATTACGTCGAATGATCACTGAATTATGACCACTTCTAAAAATTAGATGCCGCGCGTATACCATTTGATTACCTAACAGGAGCTAGTAGTCGATCAACGTTGGTCTAACAAAGCCAGCAAAGTTTTGACAGCATCCTCCAATTCGATGAAGAGGAACACTTTGAATCTAAATCCTTAGATTGACACCAGGTTTGTACTGGGTAGCATTTGATTTTTAAGACGCTCTCGTGCTTCTTTTTGAAAACAAAACAATGGTTCTGACTTTTTCAAGCAACGCCACATTTTTGTTAGAGTCTAGCAGATTCAATGTGTGAACGAAACAAATAAAATGATTCCATTTCAAGATATTTTGTATTGCATTTTTTTTAGTTTGCGGCGTTATTGGACTTTGCTATGATAATTTTAGTCCCGGTATCCCATTTTCCAGCGACACATTTTATACATTGCCTAAGTTCTCACTCCTGTGAGGACCGCGGAAACAAATGCAGCGTAATAAGACATATTTCACTGGCAAATTTTCATCGATCTAGGGCGATGTAACATTTGCAACGGCACCGTTAGTTATTAATGTCCAGCAACCTGCCGTCACTGGGTCCGGGATATTATCTTTCAAGGCAGTTTCTATGAAAACGTTTTAATGCTCAAACGTTAACGGCAGAATCGATTTCAATGTCGTCTTCCTGTCAGGCAGATTATATTGAGAATTCAGTGCATTGAAAAATGACCAAAATACTGCATCCTCAACAAGAGAAAACTGTTGAGGATGCTATATTTTGAATTAAGCAGATATCATGTTTTTTCTTTACATTTACAGATGCTTTCTTTGGTACAAAGGCATGAAATGTGTGTTCTCTGCTTTTTCACAAAAGTCCAGGTAGGAGCGTTAGGCGCTGCGCTACCGAGGCGCCTCTAATCTACCTAAAATATAATTTGAGAAACATTTTGAAGCTCGTTCTGAGTGACATTGTCGAGAAGACCCCAACTCACTGGGGTTTCTTCCAGAATCCTTAGATTGAAGAACAAACTGGATAGGTTGAAGAAAACAAATTGGAACCGTCAGGTGAGGGCTAATTCTTTACAGTTGTGTGCTTTCTTGATTAAAAAGACACAAAGAAAATTTCTAAAGGACTCTGGTATGGAGATATGCTGGAGCTTTTGCACTTGAGAAGGATGGTCCACCAGGAAACGATGCGGAAATGACAAAAGGCGTATGTGAAAGAGATCGCGGCTGAGTGAGTGTAAGATTGGTGTATGAAATACTAGAGGTATGAAGGGGAATATGAATGAGTTGATTGAAGAAAAAAATAGGTACATATCTTATGTGCTGTGTGTAAGTGAAGCCACGGGCCTAGGAAAATTTGGGATAGGTAAAGTGAATGGAACGGTGAGGGTGTTGTCTAGAGTATTCGATAATGTGAGAGGACAGGGTGGTATAGGGGTGATTTTTATTTAAAATGATGAAGAACAACTTGATTCACTATATCTGCATAAGTGAGAGTATAATCTGGATTCGTTTCAAAGTAAAACATCAGAACATAGCAATTGTTGCAGTGTATGTTCCTTGTGACACGGAACCTTCTGATAGAGATAGAAGTCTCTACCTCTATGAGTTGATTGAAGAAAAAAATAGGTACAGATCTTATGTGCTGTGTGTAAGTGAAGCCACGGGCCTAGGAAAATTTGGGATAGGTAAAGTGAATGGAACGGTGAGGGTGTTGTCTAGAGTATTCGATAATGTGAGAGGACAGGGTGGTATAGGGGTGATTTTTATTTAAAATGATGAAGAACAACTTGATTCACTATATCTGCATAAGTGAGAGTATAATCTGGATTCGTTTCAAAGTAAAACATCAGAACATAGCAATTGTTGCAGTGTATGTTCCTTGTGACACGGAACCTTCTGATAGAGATAGAAGTCTCTACCTCTATCACTTCTTCTTTCGAGCCACAGGACAGCTGATGACAACTGAGCGGATATCTCGGATGACGCAAGCCACCACCTTTCCCGACCAAGGAAAGCCGACTCCGGTGTTACGCGCGGGCTTGTGAATATGTTTACTTGTCCCAGTGAAGGTCAAGGAGCAGTGATACAGGTGCGCAGAAAAAATAAAGTGTGTAGTGCTTCATAGGTAACTGCACTGAGTATATTTGACACGTCAACGAACTTGTAAGTACCTGTTTCTCTTTATTGGCATGCCGATCGTATATGTTGAAGTTAACATTAACGCAACGGCCTGAAGTGTGACGGACTAAACTTTCTTGTACGGGTGAACTGAGCTCGACGGCAGAACTTTATCTGTCTAAGTGCAACCGGACATTGCGATAAGGCGTGCCATAACTATATTCCGGCCTGGTAGGTAAATTGAAGGGCGGGACCGGATCGGAGACACCCTCCGTTCCTTTGCTTTTTAAGTGTTGTTTACTGGCGTCCTGTGCCTTAGGTTTGAAGGTTATATAAATATTTCCATGTATATTAAGAACCTGAATGCTCTATTATCTATTACCTGGCTATGCATGCAGTTAACACCTGGTCCGCTAATGATATATGATCTGTCTGTCTGCGATCTGTACAAGCCTCCCGATAATGTCTTGGAGAATGAAAAGCTCCTCACGCTGACGATGAATAGTAAAATTAAACCGCACAGAAACGCATAAATATGTTCATGAAAATGTAAAAAATGCAGAAAGAAGGAAAATATTTACTTGTACAGCTGAAATTGTGCTATGTTTCTCAAGTATTTTCCTGTTGTTTTTTCTCACAATAAGAAAATTTTGCAAAACAAACAATGGGATACATTGTTTTTATTCCTAGAATAAATGAATATCCCCAGTAGATCAAAATGGGTGTGTATGTTTTGATGGCTGTGTGGATAAGAAAAATATATCATTTTTCGCCCACAAAAATGATTTTCCTAAAATGATTTTTTCATAACCAGATTTATAAGTATGACTTCCCGTGAGAGGCCTACACTTCTAGGAGTTTTCAGCGAAATCATTCGGAGCAGTGCGCTTTGTAATAAGATTTTTGTGTATGATTCCATACCCCAATGAGAGGGTTAACAGGTCTCACATATCTTTACCCAAAGATAGGGTATCATTAAAAAGAATATGTACTTCTCCGGGAAACTGTTTATTTATTGCAACTGGGAAGATACTCTTTTCAGTAGGCTTTCTAGAAGAAATTAATATTCCAAGGAGATGAAAATGAGTGCTTATGTTTTGAAGAATGCGAACTGGGATGTCCAGTTTTTAACCTTTTTTCCTTCAGATGAATCAAACTAAAGCTTTCAAAGAGAGAGTAGTTAACGACATAAAAATCACAGATTTGAAAGTAAATTGTATGATTAAAATATTTCAGTACATTATACGAAAGAAATATGAAATATAAAATATTATTTCAGAAAACCGAAATTTCAGAATTTAAGCTGCGTTCTATTTTTACATTCCTACTAACTCCTGCAAATTACTGGAGTATGTAAATTTTGATATCTTATCAGTTACTCCTCTCCCGAAACACATTAAGTTGTGAAATTAATCTGAAATAAATCTAAAGAAATTCAACGAGAAAGGACATCATATCGGATGGCGTTTCAACCATTCATTTAAAGAATTTCTGCATGTTTCTGCATGCTTTCAACCCGATTTCCCCATGTTTCATCAAGTATTTTCAAGATCACCTCAGTTAGAAATCAATCCCATAGGAATCCCACATCTATGAACGAATTATTATGGTCATCTTCAACACGAGAACCCAATAAGAAAACTTCGTGCTAGGAGTACCAAGAAAAAAATGTACCGTCTAATGCACGATAGGTTAAAAACTTTAATTAAAATATTTACCGGCTAAAAGTACGTCATTACATTACTTATTAAAAGCACTCTCTCATAGTTAAAAACACAACTTTATGCCTTTCCGGCCTACTTTAGGCCCTTCTTCAGACGCACTTCACATAAATGCTACAATCTGTATATACACAGGATAATACAAACCTAAATCACAAATCATTAAATCACAGGGTCATACAAAATCATAAATCTCCGTGTTATGCAAAATCATAAATCACAGAATAATACAATGATTTAGGTAAACCTAAATTATTGTATTACCCTGTGTATATAAATATTGTTGCATTAATGGAAACTACGTGTTAAGAAAGGCTTAAAGTAGGCCTGAAAGGTAAAACATTGTGTTTTTAACTGTGCGAGAGTGTTTCTAATTGGTAATATAATGAAGTACTTTTATGCCTGTAAATATTGTTATTAAAGTTTTTAACCTATCGTATATAAGACGGCAAATTATTTCCTTAGTAGTCAGCATGAGAGTGCAGCTAGTTGTGGCATTTATAACTCCTACTTTCTGGAACGAATTATCATGGTCATTTTTGATCCGACTTATCGCCATCTATAAATGTTTCCGATGAGTTGAAACCCGGTGAAGAACGGCAGACACCAAACACTGATGCCAATATTTTACATAGCTCGCATGATATCCAATAGCATTTACATAAATTGATTTTGACAATTGACACTATACATTGGATCATCGGCAGCAGGAAAATTAGAGGAAGAGAATTTCCCTGCAGTGTTTGACAGACTCATACGCAAAATAGAACCTACATCTAGCTTTTATGAAAAAGTTTGATTTCTTATTTAATATTGCGTTTGTACCAGCTTATTTAATTTAATGGAACTACATATGTTTTTCTATTTGAAATATTCGAAAACATCACTCTGAAGACATACAAATATTACATGGCAAATAATAATAGGACAGGTTTTGTAATAGTTTTCTTGAACCAGACAGCTCATATCCAGTTTTTGTGAATCAGTCAGCTCATTATCAATTTTCGTGAACTAATCTACTCATACGTGTGGACAAGAAGTTCATATTTTTATAGAAGATACAAAAATATCACATTTCTCACTTTGAAAGAGTTGCCAAGAAATATAATGCTAAAATAACTGCGAACTTCATATCACAGTATTATTCTTAGCTACCGTTACTGTGAGGATGCATGTAAATCAGAATATACATACTTTCATTTAGAAGTGTAGGAATTTTGTGGCTCGGGTTTCAGGAATTTATGGATAAAATCCATAGGTGACTTAACCAACTTATAAATTTCGATTAATATTAACTGAAAGGAATTTCTAGTCAACTCAGTTGTATTTACTTTATACTCGGAACGTTATGTTGTTTGCTTTAATAAAATTTCGTCCTTGAAATTCATACACAGCATTACTCTTAGCGACACTGACTGTAAGGATACTTGCAAGTCAGAATTTAAATTCTATTAACTTACAAATATAGGAATTTTCCAACTCTAGATTCAGTATTTTGGAATTTATTCTGCAAATGTAAGGGCAAACAGTTTATTAATTAATATAATTATTTTCTCAAAGAAATTTCTGTATTTTTTTTATTTCTATGGTGTGTGATAGAATTAGTTAACACAGTGCTTTGAAGTTTTTGTACGGACGTTATGAAAATTGTGTCATGGCTAATATGCATCGAACTTGGGAAGCAACTTTCAAAATTTTAGTTAGAAACAGTGTGATAAATTTGTATAGGGTCTTCGTTATTATAAGTGCAAAATTTATTGAGATTATTATTTTCAGTTGCACTGGAGCCTGCTTTTGCATAATTTCTTTCTGCAATATACATTTTATAAAAAAAGAAGTAACATTTTCTTCTGATGGGCACATTGCCGATATCGTGGAATATTCCTGTGTTGACATGTTGAAAAAAAAAATAACGCATCTAGTTCCTCAAGGTTCCACAATCATAAAAATGCATCAGTTGTTTAAGTTATTCACTTTTCATCAAATTAATACTTACGCGTGCGGTATCCGCATTTTGTGATGTTCGACAAGAAAGTTATGCGCACATTTACACCTCAATGCTATCTACTCTACATACTGTAACAAAAGCTTCAATAATAAGCATCAGCTCCTTTCAAGTACTTCGATATCACAAGGAAACCCATAGTGTGTGTGACATTCCATTGTACACACACCATGGTTTGTAAAATCGCATTTAAAATGCTGGATATTGTTGCTGCTTCCGAAAACCCAAAATTTTCCAGTCAAAATGTTGATGTAAAATTTTATCTCAAAACAGAATCTTGTGCTATCAGACTGCCGTAATTCGTTTTCCCTGCCTTCGTTATCAAAAGAAATCTTCTCTTTCGTACGTATGGTAGAGAGTTGCAAATCGTTTGCCCCAAGTTTGGGCATTTTCAGTGGTGTCGCCCATAAGTGCTATTTCTTTCATTTATTTGACGGGTTACAACATTTCATTCCTTGCTGTATAGCAAGGCAAAATGATAGTGTGCACTAAGTATCGCACTCTCCTGGAGCGTGAAGATCATCCGAATGGTGAACTGTATCTTGCAGTAGACATTCAAAATATACTTCATAGTGTTCGCAAAATATACGAAGGTTCAGACCATACCACACTGCAGCACAACATTCTACCGGCAGTGGTCAACAAACGCGTAGTTTGTTTTGTGGCCTGTATGATTCAGTATGCTGTTCATTAAAAATTTTGAACTTCTTGGTATGCAAAGAATATCAAAGACGTATGTCATTTCATATGCTATGGAATAACACAGGTTTCGAATTAAAGAATTTACTCATATGAAAGTTTTCCTTGTTGAAATGAAGTTTAACACCAATATTATTGTAGAAGCATATTATACCATTTTATTGTATAATATTGTATTTTAACAATATTTTTGTAGAAATATTATTGTTATTGTAGATATTATTGAAGAATATTCTGTCCTAAATGGTAAATTCTTCAGTAATTATTATTTCCGAATTTATAATTTTTATTTTTTTCACAAACTTTTAAGAATCGCATTCCTGAGGATACTACAGCTTATCCGGCTTGTAGAAATTAAGATATGCTTATGAAGTGTAGCAGAGTCAGCCTTATTTCATACTCTTCAGAAGCTTCTTTAACATTTGTTAGACACCGTTGGCGTGACCAAGGGTCTTGAAACTCAGAGGATCCGAAAATATTAAATAAAACTTAGAATATTTAAAAAAAATATTAATAAAAAATAATCAAATATTAAAATAAAATAATATTAATGAGAAGAACGCAAATAAATTTCAGAATGATATCAAAAAAGTATTTTGCCGCGGTCTTATACCGTACATTCTCCTTGTACATCTAAATCAATAGATTCTAAATAAAGCAAAAATATGGTGACAGCAATTTAAGATATAATGTTGTCTGTATGTTGATTTATATGTACATGTGTAGTTTTCTGTATGTAGTTAGGTAAACACAGCATTCTCTTCTCACGTTGCGTTTTCAATCAGACGTTCATTTATAAATGTAAATTACGATTATGTACGTGTTTATGAAAATAAGCAACAGGTGCTGTTTTGCCGACAATAAGAAGATAATTGTTAGTAGAAAAAATATTAATGTATAATCTGTGGGTTTCACTCAGGTTTCCGTGATCTATATTGATGGAATAACTTCCAGGAACTGACTGCGTTATTAGGTCTTGTGTGCGTTGATTTGATGCAGGCATTTTTCTCTACTAAAATTATATCTTTACTGGATGCTTAGGGCTCCGTGCAAAACCCTGCTTAGTGGAATACTCGTTCAACAGCTTTGCTTTTCTATGAACGATATTCGTTCTCATCTGAGTGCTAGATTGGTGGTCTCGGTCATTTCAGTAAACTGAGATCATTGACTGGGCTCGTTCGGCAAATCTTGCCAAGGAGATCGCCCTTTTTGAAGTATTCGGTTGATAATAGACCTTTGTGGCTAAGTGGCAATGCGCTGAAATCATTGGACTCACAAAGTGGTGTTGACGATCTCAGGTTGTGCCGGTGGCTCTCCGTAACAGAACCACATGTGGTGGTATCTAAGAACAATTCTTCTGATATTTAAAAGCACTTTCAGTAATATTTCATCGACTTTGTATATTTCGAATTTTTCAGGTGATGTTTGGGAACCTCCCTTCGTCACTGATCACATTTTTCTCTACTAAAAATATGTCTTTACTGATTAAGATCATATCTTGTGATTTATTTGCAATTGCGGTGCACAAAAACTTTTCCTATTATTTCTTTTTCTGTATTCAGTGCCAGCGTATTTGATTTAAGTGGCATTATTTTGGATTCCATTTCGCCTGCAAGAATAATACTTCTTTCGAAAAATAATATCTCCCAACGAGTTGATCTCATCTTATTTTAGTGCAAAATAAACATTTTCTCTTCTGTCGTTAATTTACTTTACTCTGTTATTATTCCTTGTGTAAACGCTTCAAGTAATTCAAATATTGCCGGGCTACCAAATTATCATAAATTATTTTTCATGCTTGTTCTCTAGATTTCTTTTAGGTGTCTGTAGCTAATTTTAACATTTATGCGATTGGTGGTTTCTTGCAAATTTCCTTCTATTTGCTTAAAAAACATACTTTAGTGATGTTAATTGTTTTTTATCTGGGGTAGAACAATTATTTTATGTCTTACTTTATTTGCATAACATCTATGAAAATTCAAGAGCAAAGATTCGGCAACTTGAGAATACAGCACTCATAAAAATTGGAAGGGGGGGTGAGACAAAGAGACGCTATATATCCCAAACTCGTTAATGCCACTTTGGAAAATGTCTTTCAATCACTGAACTGGGAAAACAAAGGAATAAAGGTTAATGGAGATTATCTAACTCACCTTTGTTTTGCTGATGACGTAGTCATCTTTGCAACTATCCCATGAAAGCTGCAGAATATGATCCAAGAACTTGCTGACAAGAGTAAAGAAGTGGGATTAAAAATGAACTTTCAATAGACAAAAGTGATGTACACTGCTTTAACAAAAAATGAAGATTTATCGATTGATGGAGGAAAGCTGGAGATAACCAATACCTTCATTTATCTTGGACAGCAGATATCAAGTGAGGGTCACATTGATGAAGAAATTAATCGGCGTATAAAACTTGCAAGAAGAGCTTTTGGAAGAAACAGTATAATTTTCAAGAGCAATATGCAATTATGTCTTAAAAGTAAAGTGTTTGATCAATGCATCCTTCCAGTGCCTACGTAGGGTGCAGAGACGAGGATCTTAACTAAAAGAGACATACAAAGGCTTCAGACAACCCAAAGAAGCATGGAGAGATTCATGCTTGGTGTAACCAGGAGAGATGAGAAGAGGAACTCGTGGATCAGAAAAATGACAAGAGTGGAAGACATCATGATCAAAGCAAAATCCTTGAAATGGCAATGGGCTGGACATACTGCCAGAAGGACAGACTATAGATGAACAGCCGACATTTTAGACTGGATTCCAAGGGACAGGAAAAGACCCAGAAGAAGACCACATGGGAGATGGGTGGATGAAATTCGAAAGTATGCTGAAGTAACATGGAGGAGACTTGCACTAGACAGACCGTTGTGGAAGAAACTTGGGGAGACCTTCCTCCAGCAGTGGATTAATAATTGTTGACAATTTTAATTATGATGATTTTGTTTCTCTACTCGGTTTTGTGTTAAGTAATTTTCTAACACTAACTTTGTGTTGTGCCAGCTCTTTTCTCAGATTTTTGTTTTAAGTGATCTTATTCATGTTTAGTATGATTTATTCAGTTATTCATCTGTTTTCACAGTCAACAGCATATTGTACAGCACTCCATTTAGCAATATTTTCACACTCTTATTCATCTGCGTTTTCAGTTATCATTCTCATTTGCCTCTAAATAAAAATTTCTGGACTTTTTATGTCGGCACTTAATAATTTTACGTTCCTACTTCCTGATTTATTGCTCTTTAAACGGATTGTTATCGCCTGAAATTATTAACATGCTTAGTTTATCCACGCTCATCGCCACTTGCGTAAGAAATCCACTTTATTTTCAAGCACATTTTTCTTTTTATAAGGAAATTTCAAAAATCATGACTTTACTTTGCTTTTTTCATGCCAGTTGCTTTCTGGAACCGTATTTCAGTATTTAATACACTACAATATATACATCCAGCATATATAGCAGAGGGGTGCGTTACTAATCGTGTAAAGGTTCCATAGACTGGCTCTCAGATCGAAAGGTAAACAGCCCATTTAACATACACTGACGGGGAAAAAATCCCAACACCAAGAAGGGGTTGTGTTAGATAAACGACAGTTGGTAGGCCGTGAGAATACATCTGTAACATGACGTCTATGCAAATTTCGCGCTCGGCGCATACGAGTGACGCTAATAGCGCTCCTCGGAACTTGCAAAGCAGGTTTGCTGTAAATACGCGCTGTAACGTACGTGAGCTTTAGTTATCGTTGAGAATCGACGTAGTGTATTGATGTTAGTCAAGAATGCCTTTAAGAAGACAAAGAAACCATTATCAACAGCTCAAGGAGTTTCAACGAGGTCGTGTAATAGGGCTACGAGAAGGTGGATTTTCTTTCCGCAATATTGCAGAACAACTTGGCAGAAAGGTAGCCACTGTGAATGATTGTTGGCAGCGGTGGTCAAGGGAAGGTACTGCCTCAAGAAGACCCGATTCCGGCTAGCCACGTGGCACTACTGAGAGGGAAGGCCGCCGTGTACGGCGTATGGCCGTGGCGCATCGTACTGCGTTTGCGGCAGCAATTCGAGCTGCAGTTGCCGCCACAGTGATACAACGAACTGTTACAAATCGGTTACTTGAAGGACAGCTCCGAGCCAGACGCCCTGTAGCGTGCATTCCACTTACTTCAAACCACTGCCGTTTGCGACGTCAGTGGTGTGAAGCTAGAGCTCATTGGAGGACGCAGTGTATATCTGTTGTGTTTTCTGATGAACTCCGGTTCTGCCTGGGTGCCAGTGATGGCCGTGTGTTGGTTAGAAGGATGACAGGTGAGCGCCAGCAACCAACCTGTCTGCGGCCGAGACACACTGGACCTACACCTGGAGTTATGGTCTAGGGAGCAATTTCCTATGGCAGCAGGAGCACTCTCGTGGTTATCCCACGCACCCTGACGGCACAGTTGTACGTCGGTCTGGTGATTCAACCTGTTGTGCTGCCATTCATGAACAGCATTCCAGGGGTGTTTTCCAACAGGATAACGCTCGCCCGCATACCGGTGTTGTAACCCAACATGCTCTACAGAGTGTCGACATGTTGCCGTGGCCTTCTAGGTCACCAGATCTTTCCTCCAATCGAGAACGTATGGGACATCATTGGACGATAACTCAATCGTCACCCCCAACCAGCATTAACCGTCCCTGTATTGACCGACCAAGTGCAACAGGCATGGAACTCCATCCCACAAACTGACATCCACCACCTGTACGACACAATGCATGAGCGTTTGCGTGCTTGCATTCAACATTCTGGCGGTTTCGCCGGTTATTAATGTACCAGCATTTCACATTTAAAATGGCTCTTCTCGCGCTTACATTAAGCTGTGATCTTGAAACCTTAATCGATCAAATATGTTACCTATACAAATGTATTGCCGCCATTTCAATTCTCTACAACTATTTTTTCGTGGTGTTGGGATTTTTTCCGTCAGTGTATATAGCTCGCCTTATCGCCAATTTACCTTGTCTTAAGTCTATTGAAAGGGGAAATTAGTTATTAATATGGATATGCTACTGAATTGAAGTCACCTACACTACTTTTCCCATTTTTAAATTTTTTATCGAACAATGAAGTGCAAAATATTTCTAAGACATATGGTTTTGAAACAGATCTTAAGAGTGGTTATCATTGTAAAGAAAATTTCACGTCCATATATTTTGTGAAAGTACTATTTTATGAGTTATGGTGACCACGTTTATTGTTATCGGCATAGAAGTGGCGTTAAATGTAGCTGTAGGGAAACTAGACGATAGATATACTGGCGTTTTCCCTAAATAGTTAGGAAATTCACATTTCTGAGAAATGTAACGTTAGCCTGTCTAGAAACTTGCAACATACGGTATGAACATTATCTCCAGAAAGCTTTGAAATATAAGTACGCTTAATATCTTTCGACCTTTGCCATTTTCCTTGGAAATGCCGTGAAAATATTGCCTTTTAAATAAAATGCAGCCTGAAGGCAGGCACATTTTTTCTAAAACTTATTTTAGTGATAAAATGTCACAGGGATAAAAATTTCAGAAATGTGAGTCACGATGAAAATAAAAAAATAATAACAGCTGATTTTTGCAGTTTTCTGAAATATGACAAATTAGGGATACACAAGATTTGTTTTCGTTATGCAATTAACAGAAAGAGTAATTTTTATTTCAAAATTTCGATTTTCAGATGTAGAGAGAAAATAAATGTCTTTCGACAAGGAATAGTTGCTTTGAAAACGCAGTAGGGTCGTTTCCTTCAATAAATGAATGATAATCCGAAGACAGTGAGGTTCCATGTATCTCACCGCTGTTTTTACCGCAAGGGAGTAATTTTCACGAGCGGTATTAATACATTTTTTATACCGCTCGTGAAACTTGGTATTTTAACCGGAAGGAAACATTTTCATGTGAGACAAACATTGAAAACAAAGAACGATTGTTTCTGCAGAAAAAGATATCAAAATTTATTTACCTTCTAAGCGATACTTTGACATTTGACTTTTTTGTAAAACGCTTAATACTTTTGCAAAGATTTGGGAAAATCTCTGTGCGTTTCTGAGAGATTTGGCTAGATTTGAACGTTTAAGCTTAAACGTGACAAATGACGTAGCAGCACAGTGAAAGGAAACTTTTATAAACTTTAAATACGCATTTTCATTTTTAAGTAAAGGCTTTATCGACCGTAGGAAAAAAGGTGTTACAGAAAAAATTAGTAAGGATGGGTGCTTCCATTTTTCTCAAAATATCATAATGAACCATTATTAATCCACAACCTAGAAGGCAATTCGCAGAACTCTCATTGTTAGAATGGAGCTGGTCTCCATGTCATTCCAATATGCTTTCTTATTTCAAACACTATCTCCCACATTCTGTTTCTTTTAGTATTTTTGTTCCTTATATATGACCTATTAGTCCAGTTGTCTAACGGAGATAAATGTTTCTAGCAATATTTAAAGCATTTTGCCACTTTACGGTTTTGTTTCTATCATAATGTCACCAAACCTCGTCATTTTCTATACCCACAACGGTCTTTACATATTGTTACACGCTTCTTTCAATTGGCTAGAGTCTCTCTGGGTCTTATTTAGTTTAGGCTCATATCTCTGATCCATAAGGAAGAAATGGAAGATGCATTCCTAAACACTTTGCTCTTAAGACATAAAGTTAAATTTCTCTTGACGATCGTATTTTTTCTGCCCTATGATCTCCAGTTGAGCTTCATACGAATATCAATTTCTTCACTAATCTCCTTTAATACATTTTGTCCTCCTTCTATACATTTTGTCCAAAATAGATGGAAGCATCGAGTACTTATGGAATTGCTGGATTAAGAGCATGCCTTAAAATTCATTCGTCACTACAATGGTTTGTAATCTTGGCCCTAAAAATCGCTTGGTCATTCCTGTATGACTTCATGTGTTAATCTTAATAGCAGGCGAAAATAGCGTGAACTCCCGCTTTGTCGCCAGTGTCGTATTTCAATTTGCTCTTTTCTGAAATGAAAAGTACTAACGGTTTATTAAGAATTAAATGCAGCTAGGGAAGAAGAATATTTACCAATTTTTAAAAGTATTACTTTCTACATTCATCAATTAATTTATAGAAACCATGTTACACTACCAACCTAAAGCTATGCCGAATTTAGAGGGTCCTAACCTCTTTTATCCTATGACAGAAAAAAACTGTCATTTCCGAAGCAAGATTTAGAAGATCATACGCTATCTATTTGGACGCTGAGGCAACAAGGGACGGGTTTTCAAGAGTTATAACGCAAAGTATGTTGGTAGGGTACATTCAGAGCTGACTAACTAATATTAATAAAATGAAACAGTAAAAAAATCTAAAAACAAATTGCTGTTTGTTCAAGACATTCCGTCGAATAATGTTTGTACACTTAAGGAAACGCAGTTCTTAAAGTCCGGTGCATGACGCATCTCTTCCCGTATTCATTCCACCAAGTTCAACTACCGACTACATCCAGACCGAAGACGGGAGAGATAACGTGATATGATGCCCTCATAAAATTTGAATCACTGCACATTATTCAATTTTGCATATATTTTTTACCTTGGACCAACTTCTTACTGGGAAAATCATTTTTTAGTGTTGACACCCAACAGTTCCGTTTCAAATATGAAAATAAAATGAGAACCTATAGCACTCTCCTTTAAGAAACAGCATTCCATAATAAAACGCACCTAAAGTTTATTAAGAGTAAGAAATGGCTCATACTTTAGAAAAGACCTGTGAAGCAGACCAGTTTTGTTCAAAATTGCATAAAATAGCTTCAATGATTTTCAAACATTTTAGGAATAATTCAATTACAAATATTTTTAACCTATGTTGCGACATTCGGTGCCTTGAAAGAACATAAAGCAACGGTAATCTAATTTTATCAAAATAGCGAGATCTGTTTCTTAATTTTTTGTGACGGTCTGTAAGTTCTCCTAGACGCGTAAAAAACTACTGTTAAATTTTGGAAAATGCGGAAGATGAACCTCACTATACATTTTTTATTATTTCTTTATTTTTTATGAATTCCATTTAGAAACAGAGATATCATTGTGTTGGTACTGTCAAATTGCGAGGGAAACCAAATAAGCTCCGGGACAGCAAATGTCTAACATTGATTGTGGAGGGCGATTCTGGCCATTGAATAGATCTGTATAAAAGGAAATCATCTTGTGTCATCAAGCATTTCGCAATTATTATATTCCCTCAAGGTATTATGATGCTCATCTACAGACAGGAGGCTACAGGTTTAGGAATGA
Organism: Macrothele yani; assembly: GCA_039090855.1. Taxonomy (NCBI): domain Eukaryota; kingdom Metazoa; phylum Arthropoda; class Arachnida; order Araneae; family Macrothelidae; genus Macrothele; species Macrothele yani. The sequence goes on from CM077034.1 coordinate 215,519,597, forward strand.
AAGGAAAGACTGACAGACATATTTAAATCAACTAGGCTCTGCACTATTTGAAGATCATAGATGGAACATGAATTTTTTATATCGTAGCCCTGGTTTCAGGGCTATGATAGGAAGAAATCTATGTATGAAATCCCTGGTTTCAGGGCTATGATAGGAAGAAATCTATCTATAAAATCCCTGGTTTCAGAAATATGAGAGGAAGAAATCTATCTATAAAATTCTAACCTTGAGTTCTCCTGTCATAGTTTCCGGATCTGTTTCTGCGCCACATTTTCATCTAAGTTTCAGCACCCGAGTAATCACTTATGCACTACTATATATGAAAATTCACACGCAAAGGTAAAACCGTCCTATTCAAATAAAATTTATATGACAGATTCCTCATGTTACCGGAGATAACAGACTACATTTGTAGACCTTTGCAAGATTATTTCGATTCAAAACTGAGTAACGTTTAAGTCACTAGTGTTATTGCCTGACTGATTGCTTCAATACGAGATCAGTTTTAATTTGTGGTGACTGAGTACGATGGTGTTGCTTGACGCTCCAGTGGCCCAGCTATCATGTCCCAGGTGTTTGGTCCATTTCACCGAAAACCACTTGACCGAAGGGTCACTTCACCGAAAAGTTCATTTCATCAAAAAGTTCATTTCACCGAAAGTTTATTTTACCGAAAGGTTCATTTCACCGAAAGGTCGTTTCACCGAAAAGTTCACTTCATCGAAAGTTAATTTCATCAAAAAGTTCATTTCGCCGAAAGGTCGTTTTGCCGAAAAGTTCACTTCACCGAAAGATCACTTTGTCGAATGTTCACTTCATCGAAATATCATTTTAACCAGCTGCTAACTTCGATCGAAAGGTAATATTCTTTGAATTTGAAACTCAAATTTATTTATTGATTTTCGTGAGATGCAACCTAATGTCGATCTAATCCACAGATTTGTCTCCTAATACCTCAAATATTAGTACTACTCTATAAACGTGTATTTCGGTAAAATCTCACGTGTGGAACATTTGCCCATGTTTAATCTTATGAAGAATAAATTACGTAGGTTTTTATATGTATTGAACTTATTTAGCGCACTAAGTCTAAAGTCTAATGAACCGAAGTCTGCAGGTAGAGTCTCACATTGAACCTTTAGATGATATGGACCGTTATTAACCCCCCCACCTTTTTTTTTTAATTGAAGGTTTAACGATCACCATGAGCAACTCAATGGGCTATAAGCAGTCAACTGTTAATAATTTAAGGTCACTGGCTCCAGGAAAGGGAGAGAGCCAGTAACGTAAGACAAACACAACATCCACGCCTAACGTGATTCGAACGCGGACCACTTCACAGACTAATGATCATAAGCCAGCGCTTAGACCACTACGCCACCTAGGCGGCGAACTCCTTTACACTAAGATGTGACATTATTTGTGTTAATTATTACCATGTCCTTACAGGTGTAAGAGAAGTGGCCGCAAAAATTTTAAGGGGCCCGAACCCCAGAGTTTGGTTATCTGAGTCATATAAAGTTTCCGTAATTTCGTCTTTTTTTTAATTGCGATAATTAATGTAATTCTTTATGAAAAATGTTTATGATCTACAACTCAACAATATATTTCAGGGTTTATAAACTAAACTTACAAACTACAAGTCTGCAAATTGTCTGAGGCCATGTGCTGACTCATAACACCGGTCAGGGGGGGGTGACAAAGGTTTAAATACGAAACATTTTTGGTCCGATCGGTAGATTTTCAGCATTTACAAGCTACAACTCAACAAATTATCTGAGGGCATGTCAGCAAACCTGTCGGGGAGGGGGGGGGTTATAGCAAATGTGCAAAACCAATAATTTTTCTCATTCGAACGGGAGATTTTCAGCATTTACAAACTACAACTCGACCAATTTTCTGAGGACACTTTCCTACTGAAGCAACTTGTGTGTGCGCGCGTACGTGTGTGTGTGTGTGTGTGTTTGGGGGGGGGAGGGGGTACTTAAAGTATGAAATATTTCTGGTCCAACAGGAAGATTTTCAGCTTTTACAACGCTACAACTCAACAAATTATCTGAGGGCATATACCTACTCAGGAAACCTGTCGGAGGGTGGGGTGGGGATGGGGGGGGGGTGGTAAATACCAAAGGTGTAATATGTAAAAAGTCTCTGCCGATCGGAAGATTTTCAGCATTTGCAACCTACAAGTCAACAAATTATCTTATGGCATGTGCTGCCTCAGGAAACCTGTTTGCCAAAATTGTGAAATATAAAGAATTTCTAGTCCGATCGGGAGATTTTCACCATTTACAAGCTATAACTCGACACGTTATCTGAGGGCATGTGCCTACTCAGCAAACCTGTCGCGGAGGGGTTAGGGGGTATTAGCAAATGTGCAAAACAAAGAATTTTTCTCGTCCGAACGGGAGATTTTCAGCATTTACAAGCTACAACTTGACCAATTTTCTGAGGACATGTTCCTACGAAGCAACCTGTGTGTGCGCACGCGTGTGTGTGGGGTGGGGGGGAGGCATACCTAAAGTATGAAGAATTTCTGGTCCGACAGGGACATTTTCAGCTTTTACAACGCTGCAACTGAACAAATTATCTGAGGGCATGTACCTACTCAGGAAACCTGGTGGGGGGGGAATACCAAATGTGTAATATGTAAAGAAATTATCTTCCGATCGGGAGATTTTCAGCATTTGCAACTTACAAGTCAACAAATTATCTTAGGGCATGTGCTGCCTCAGGAAACCTGTCGGGGGTGGGGTGGGTACCAAATTTGTGATATATAAAAAAATTCTGGTCCGATCGGAAGATTTTCAGCATTTACAAGCTATGACTCGACACATTACCTGAGGGTATGTGCCTACTCAGCAAACGCAGTGGGAGGGGGTGGATACCAAAAGTGCAAAATGTAATGAATTTCTCGTCCGAACGGGAGATCTTCTTCAGCATTTACAGGCTACAACTCGACAAAATTTCTGAAGGCATGTGCCTCCTGAGGCAGCCTGTGTGTTTAGGGGGTGGAACAATACCTAAAATATAAAATAAAAAGTATTTCTGGTCCGATCGGGAGATTTTCAGCATTTACGACCTATATCTCAACAAACTCCCTGAGCGCATGTACTGACTCAGGAAATCTGTCGGGGGGAGGGGGGGTATACCAAAAGTGTAAAATATAAAACCTTTCTCGTCCGATCGGGAGATTTTTAGCATTGACAACCTACATCTCAACAAGCTCCCTGAGAGCATTTGCTGACTCATGAAACCTGTTGGGGGGGGGGTTATACCAAAAGTGTAAAATATAAAGAATTTCTGGTCCGATCGGAAGATTTTCAGTATTTACAAGCTATAGCTCGACACATTATCTGAGGGCATGTGCCTACTCAGCAAACGTGGTGTGTGTGTGTGTGTGGAGGGATACCAAAATTGCAAAATTATAACGAATTTCTCGTCCGGACGGGAGTTTTTCAGCATTTACAAACTATAACTCGGCACATTATCTGAGGGCATGTGCTTACACGGTAAACCTGTGGGGGATATACATGGTATTACAATTTTGGAATCCCCCCTTCCAGAGACATTTTTCCGAGTTAGCTCATGTTCGCAGAGAGTTTGTTGAGATGTAGTTTGCAAACGCTCAAAATCTTCTGATCTGACCAGATCAGAAGATTCGACCTTCTTCCAACTTCCCAATGACTCGACCTCGGGTAAAGTTATCCAGATGTCGTCTACTGGGTTGCCTGTTGGTCATATCATACGGTGGCATCCACTCGACGTCGTTCAAACCGATGAACACCGTGCAATGGCTTTCACCGAATTGCTGAGCGCACAGCGCCTGTGAGCTTTATATCCTTCCGACACTACCCCCCTACGTCATGATATATATATGCGCATGCCCTACCGTACCGGCTAGTCGTAGGAGCGCAATGGATCCCGATCTTATGTCCTGACCTTTGGCCCCATTTAGTTCACTTTCAATAGGGTTCCTTCCCAGGTGGTTCCCTACCATATACTAAAATCTCATCGAAATCGAATGATTGTTACGCGAGCTATCGTGCTGACGGGCATACGCACACAACGCGGGACGTAATGAGGCAGATGGGAATCGCGACCATATGCTCGAAAGAGTGTGACGTCATAAAACTTTAATAGGATCCACACAGAACGCATGACGTAATGAGACAGATGGCGTGACCGCGCGTCATAATCTCAATCGCGAGCTTGTGACGTCATAAGATTTCTAACCATGGGTTACATTAATGGAACGACGCCATTACACTGAAAACGTGGTAATTTGGGTGGTTATGTAACCCACTAAACGAATTTTCCTGAAGTCGAGATCAAGCTAAATCGTTTTCTAGTACTAGTAAACGGTAGGTTAACGACTTTCATCAAAATCCTTAGAGCCGTTTTCAAAGTAAAATTTTCATAGATAGAACAATTGCTCTTTTAAGGTGGATGTCAAGTAATTTTGCTTTCTATACTTCGAATGGAAAACTTCTGTACACGTTTTCTTCAAAATTAATGCGTTCCTAATGATGAAAATTTGAGCATCGATTAAAATAGCTTCATTTTATATCTTGGAATACTTCATATTTTCTAAAACATAACCATAATTATGCAATCCAAGATTTATTTGTTTACTGACGTCTTCAAAGTACAGGTCGCGTCATCTTTTTTCTGGTTTCAACACCACCAAAAGAAACGTTACTTTTTTTAATATAATTATGATTATGTTTTTAAAATGTTAAGTATTCCAAGTTATAATATAAAGTTATTTTAATCGATGTTCAAATTCCCATGCTTGGGAGCACACTAATTTTAAAGGAAATATGTACAAAACTTTTTCTATTGAAAATATAGGAAGCAAAATTACTTGACCTTCACCTTAATAGTATGGGATAAGAGCGATGGAATGGATCCCGATCCTATGTCCCGACCTTTGTCGCCATTTTTCCTATTTTCAATAGGGTTCCTCTTCAGGTGGTCCCCTACCACTTACTAAAATTTCGTCGAATTCGAACCATTTTTACGCACGTTTTGTCGCATAAGGGCAATGTAATGCATCCCGCTCCTATGTCCTGACCTTTGACCCCACTTCACTATTTTCAATAGAGTTCGTCCCTAGGCGGTCCCCTACCACATACTAAATTTCATAGAAGTTGAACCATATTTACGCAAGTTATGAGGCATAAGGGCAATGGAATGATCCCCCTCCTATGTCGTAACCTTTAACCACATTTGTCCCATTTTCAATAGGATTCGTCCCCACGTGATCCCCTACCACATACTAAAATTTCCTCGCAATCGAACCATTTTTACGGGAGTTATCGTGCCGACAGACGGACGGACGGAAAAAGCTGGACTACATACGCTTCTTCTACCTACGGTTGGAAAACGTAAAAAAAGTAATGGGGTTGACGCTCCTCAACCTCACTACTTTTGTTTAATGAGCCTACGATTACTCAAATAAAGTGAGAAAGCCTGAAAAACGCAAAAATATCCGCGTAACCAACATTGAACGGCATAAAATTAAAGCAAAAAGGAGAGCAGGAATTCAGAATACACTTGCGGGAACTCCCCACCCCGGGAAAGTCTCAGGGATTAGAGTGCACGGAGAAATCTTCTTATTTAGGAGGACTCGGTACGACTGCCTTGAATAATCCTGTTGTCGTCTGGGAGGTGCAGCAGGTATGCTGAGATGTTCATGTGAAGAAGAAACACCGATGTATAGGATTTATTCCTACAATCCAGCACACAAATACACACAGAAAAACTGGCCGTGATGTCCGTGAAAGTAAATCAATGTATAGCCAGTAATATCAAAATATATTAAGATATAGATTTCAGTAAAAAAACATTTTGTTTCCAAATTCACAAATCTGAACAAAATTTTCATTTGATATCTGTTTAAGGAGATGGTTTTTCAATGCATGTAAGTGTAAATCACCATGGTGTAAATTATTCAGCTTCCACCGCTAGCTTTGATGACTGGCGATGACAGTGCGAAACTAAAGTTAACTGTAACTCAGCAGTGTTTGTGATTCATAGAGTTTATCATCAATATCATCATTGTCAACCATTATCAATCAACTGCTGGACAAAAGTCTGACCAAGTTTACCTCCACAATGGTCTGTCTTGTGCCAGTCTCATCCATGTCACTCCCGCATACTTTCGAATTTAATCCACCCATATACCATGTGGTCTTCTTCTGCGTCTTTTCCTATCCCTTGGAATCCAATCTAAAATTTCGGCTGTCCATCGATGGTCTGTAGTTCTGGCAGTATGTCCAGCCCATTGCCATTTCAGGAATTTTACTCTGATCATGATGTCTTCCACTCTTGTCATTTTTCGGATCCACGAGTTCCTCTTCTTATCTCTGATGGTTACACGTAAGCACTGGAAGGATGCATTGATCAAACACTTTTCTTTTAAGACATAATGGCGTATTGCTCTTGAAAATTATGCTGTTTTTTCCAAAAGCTCTCCAGGCAAGTTTTGTGCGCCGACTTATTTCTTCATAAATGTGACCCTCACTTGATATCTGCTGTCCAAGATAAACGTACGTGTCTGTTATCTCCAGTTTTTCTCCATCAATCGTTAAATCTTCATTTCTTGTAAAAGCATTGAACATCACTTTTGTCTTCTGAAAGTTCATTTTTAATCCCACTTCTTTACTCTTGTCGGCAAGTTCCTGGATCATACTCTGCAGCTCTGATGGGGTAGTTGCAAAATAGTTTACATCATCAGCAAAACGAAGGTGGGTTAAATAATCGCCATTAATCTTTATCCCCTTGTTTTTCCAGCTCAGCGACTGAAAGACACCCTCGAATGTTGCATTAAAGAGCTTCGGAGATATGGAAAGACACCCTCGAATGTTGCATTAAAAGTCACCTTGTCTCACTTCCTTTCCAATTCTTATGTGCGTTGTATTTTCAAACAGCCGAATCTTTTCACTTCCATTTTCATAGATGTTATTAATAATAATAATGTATGCATCTTCAATACCGCAGGATTTCAGAGCAATTGTAACTACTGATGGTTTCGCCGAATCAAAGGCTTTTTCATAATTGATAAAAGCCATGCACAATGGAAGTTCATAGTCCCTCGATCTTTTAGTTAGATCTCTCAGTACGTGGATCTATTGTGCTGTAGCCACTCCTGAATCCAACTTGCTCTCTCGGTTGAGCCATGTCCAGTGTTACCTTCAAGCGGTGTGAAAGAACTTTAGTGAAGATTTTATAAACCACTGATAGGAGGCTTATAGGTCTGTAGTTCCCTGAGATCCTAAATGTCACCTTTTTTACGTAGCAGGATCATTGTAGCGTTGTTCCAATCCTCAGGAATCTTCCCTGCATTAAAGCATCGAGTGAAAATTTGGGCGAGTACTGTTTCGATTTCTCCACTTGCTTCTTGTATGATGTCTACAGTAATTCCATCTTCTCCTGGAGCTTTTCCCCACTTCATGTTTTTGATTGCATGTGCAATCAAGAACATGAGTTTATATATAACTAAAATAGAGTTTATATACTCCACATAATGTCAGATCCCCCACATTCTTTGTGGCAATCAATGAGGCATATTGTTTTCCGATGTTTCATCCTGCATATTTATATATACTAAATGCATGAGCTAATTTCACATTAGTAACAAAATGTAAGATTAGAGGTGCAAGTACTATCGATGGCACTATCGCTATTATCGATAGTTTTCTACAACTTAGTACATCGATATTGCACCGATAGTTTCACGTTTTTCAATGCTGTAAGTGTGAATCACTATGGTGTAAATTATTCACCTTCCACCGATGGCTTTGATGACTGGCGCTCATTTTCACCTCATTTACATTGAGGCCATCCATGCTGAAACATGATGAGAGTCCGGAACTGAGGTTAACTGTAACTCAGCAGTGTTTGTGATTTATAGAATATATTCCACATATATTCCACATAATGTCAGATCACCCACATTCTTTGACAATCAATGAAGCATATCGTCGTCCGGGGATTCATCCTGCATATTTATACTAAATGCATGAGCTAATTTCACACTAGTAACAAAATGTAAGATTAGAGGTACTATGAATGGCACTATCGATAGTTTTGTTCAACTTAGTACATCGATAGTGCATTGATAGTTTTTCGTAACTATCGATTGTTTTACGTTTTTCAATGCTGTAAATGTTAATCACTATGGTGTAAATTATTCAGCTTCCACCGATGACTTTGATGACTAGTGCTCATTTTCACCTCATTTACATTGAGCTCAGCCATGTTGATACACGATGGCAGTGCGAAACTAAAGTTAACTTTAATCAGAAGCGTTAACAGTGAGGCTGTTTGGTTTTTGCACTCTGTTGTTCTTCACTTTAGGTCAAGCTCAAAGCGAAATTATACGATTCAGTCAGATAATGACGAAGTCAAAAAGCGTTGTTCTTGTTGTTTATACTGGACGTTTAACGGTGCGTCAGGTGCTGAAACAGTTATTTGTTGAAAGTAAGTAATCAGTAATAATGAGTAAACGTAATACAGGGTGATTCTTAAAGGAATTTACAGTTTCGAGCACTATAAAACAAGAACAATGTAAGATACTTTATGTTACCTGTAACATAATTATAGGTTAATATTTAAAGATTGTTTAGAGACAGTCACAGATGATCTATGTGTGCACCCTTAGCCACACTACAAACATCGAGCCGGTAATACCATTTCCGCCCAAACACGAGATAAGATATCTGAATCAAGTGCAGTGATAGTGGCTGTGATATGCTGTTTCAGCTCCGCTAGATTAACAGGAAGGGGAGGGGCGAATACCTTGTGCTTTACGATACCCCACAGAAAAAAGTAACAAGGTGTTCAGTCAGGACTTCTGGTTGGCCATATAGTCAGTGCATGTTGTAGTCCGCGCCTCGTCCAATCCACCGGTGAGGAAGATGTTCACCGAGATAATCTCGGACGTCCCCTAACCAGTGCGGTGGCGCACCATCCAATTGGAGAAAAAAGTTGTAACGGTAGTCCGGCAATTGTGGCATCAAACAAATATTTCACATATCCAGAAAACAGCCTCCCATGACAGTTTTCTCCTGAAAAAAGAATATTACGTACACTTTCTTTTTGGACACAGCACAGAAACCATCAACCTTAGCGAATATCGCACGTGTTGCACTGTAAATCTGGTATTGTCCGTTCCCCAAATGCGAATATTGTGCTTGTTTACCTGACAACTCACGTGAAATGTAGTTTTAACGGTGAAAACTAAGTGATCGGCAAAATCGTCATTTTCAAAACGGTGCTGCATTTCGGCACAAAATTCAAAGCGCTTTGTCTTGTCAAAATCAGTGAGATTTTTCAACATCTGCACTTTGGTATGGAATCATTTTAAGGTTCTTCCTCAAAATCCTCCAGAGAGTGGGCTGTGAAATCTGCACTTCACGACTCACCCTTCGCGTTGCTTTTTCCGGGCTACTAATGACGGCTTCTTCCGATACACGCGGTCGTCCAGGACTTTTAAGTTTGCACAAACAGCCCGTTGCTTCAATTTTTTTAGGCCAATCGTAGATAGATTTTCTGGTTGGAGGTTCTTTTCCGAATCGCGATCAAAAGTGCCGTTGCACAACAGTTATAGATTACGTTTTTCTCAATTCAAGAACACAAAACGCCTTCTCCACTGCAGACACTGCGATTTTGACTGAATAGCCACGTGACACGCGCGCTATCGCCTTCGTCATTTACGTTAGTAGCGGGACACAAACTTTATGAGTGCGTCTACTTAACGGTTCGCAGTTGTTGTCCGTGCATTCAACTGTTACTCTTTTACAATATCTGGAAATCGTATACGTCTTTATGAATCAGGGTGTATGTCTTTTTTGCAACATTATTATTTTTTGTGAAGGATAAGGTCTACGCAGAATACAGCCTTTGCGGAAAGAACTACAAAACGTCGGGCAATACGACTGATCTTATGGATAATTTAAAAAGGCTGCACCCAGCTGCTGTCATTTTAAATTATCCCAGAAAAAAACAAGAGAGGAACAGACCCACTCAAAATTTTATTTATTCAATTTCCCACGAATTATTACCAAATATTATGGAAAAATTACGTTTGCATACAAAACTGCAGAATTTTCTAATTTAACTTTGTGAACAGAAACTTTAAAAAATCATACAATGCAAAGAGAAAATGAGAATTAAGGAGGCACGAATTAACTCGTTTTTCATGCAAAACATTTTTTTCGTGACGTTTGATCACTTAGTTCAGGAAGATATCGTCAAAACATAGAGTCCATGCCGTAGTGGCACAGTGATCTCAGTGCTGGCTTCTGACCATTTGTCCACGATCAGTCCGAATTCGAATGTCGTGAAGAATAGATGTTGTGGTTGTGTTTGTCTTAGAACATTGGCTTCTCCCTTCTCTGAAAACAGTGGTCCTAAATCAGGGATGGGGGACTATCTACAGCCCATCGTGTTGCTCATGGTGACCGTTAAACTCCAAACCAATAAAAAAAACGTTAGTTTCACAGTTTATTAGTGCTCAGCGGTCTCACAATATGGAAAAGCAAGAACAATTCTTGTTAGAAATAACTTTTTTATCCCAGAAGACACATTTTGGTACTATCGACAGTTATTTTTTGACTATCGTAAACTATCGATAGACATTACTATCGATCGTCTTATATCTCTTATTCAGCACTCATCGTTAAGAAAGAGTACATTTTTCAACAGAATAAATAACATGGAAGAGACAGGCACACACAATGGAAAGTTTATTTTCTTGTATCTCATTTTTCCAATTTATTACCGTACACTTATAATGTTTGATCTACAATTTCACACATGTATCATAATGAAGAACTCTTCCCGGTGTAATGTACCATATTCTTAAACTTTAACATGGGATTTTACAGACTGATCCTTAATTTCCGTAGATGATATGGACATGTAAGAATGCTAATTTTTTTTGTTGAATTTTCAATTGGAGTTCATTCGTCCAAACGTGTTAACGTTTTATACTGAAGTACAGGCTGTTGCACCTTGGAATTAATAAAAATGATTTATCTTGAGAACCAAACGTTTTGTCAGAGATAAAATACCAAACAAAAAATAAACGATAGAAGAACGAATTGCTGATATTATTGCAGTTGATAACTTCTTCATACAATGAAGGGCGAAATTTATATAAAAAATAAGTACAAGCAGTAACATTTATATATTATTCTGTTCTCTTGTATATCTTTAATGTGTTGACTACGCTGGAAAGCATGCCGACTTTGTGAAGCAATCAGGGAGGTACGAACAGTGGTGTCCCAAAGGGCCCCAAGTAAAAAGAGGTGTCGGGCCGAACTACTGCTGAATTCTGTTTTCTTCATTGCAAACATATCACCACTGTTTGTGTGTTAAATGATGTAGTATATGTGGGGAAAAGAAAAATGCCACCCCGGTGGCGCAGTGGTCTTAGCGATGGCCTCTGATCATTCGTCCGTAAGGGGTCCGGGTTCGAATCCCGTTTGGCATGGATGTTGTGTTTGTCTTACGGTACTGGCTCTCTCCCTTCCCTAGAGCCAGTGACCCTAAATTTGGGACGGGCGACTGCTTATAGCCCATTGAGTTGCTCACGATGGTCGTTAAACCTCCAATCAAAAAAAAAAAAATGCGAATATTCACATCCACGACGATGAGGTGTAATATTTGTAGATGACCAAATGTCTAGCAATTAATAGAATAATTCGATCATCACAATAAAGTACTGTTACAATTTACCACAAAATGAAGCCTTGTTGCTGGCGTTGTCCAAAGGAATATTAATTTATACCGTATAAATTTCATATGTAGCTGAAGAATCGTAAAATTTAGCACACTCATAAAAAATTTTGGGTTATACGTAAATAAACATTTTAGCACATAAGTCCTGAAAATAAAAATGTGTCGTTCACAAAGGATTCGTCCGAAAAGAATGAATCAGCTAAATGGGTCATTGGCAAATGAAACTTTTCTGGAATTTATCGTTTCCGAAAAAAAGAATGAACAGATCTTCTGAATGCGTCAATCAGAATTATTTTCGTTGGACTGCAAAATTGCAGCATGATGTCTCACTGAGATTAAGGCTCATTTAACAAAATCCTAATTTATGGGGAAGTGATTTTATTTGTTAGGCATATTTTATATCTGATCCAGAAACAAATTAAAAAATTATATTATAGTAATTTTTTTAAAAATTAAATTTATTAAGCTTTTCCCAACATTGGTTTTGTTTCACCATGATTTAAGCAAAATATGTCTTTCAAAATGCCGACAATGGTACAATATGGTATGAGTTCTCTTATGGAAGAGATGAGCAGGTCTTCATGCCCTTATGCTTTACCTGTTGTCGTAAAAGTTTTAGTGAATTCCTAAAATTAAGTTTTTACTTTTGCTGTCCGACCGGCTTCCCAAATCTCAGCGAACGGCTTCAGAAATGCCTTTAAACAGTTTCTGAAGCCGCTCGTTGAGATTTTTTTTTTGAATCTGAGTTCCCTAGACTGTACTTCAACTTTAAGTAAAAAGATACCTTCAAGATTTTGCGTCCAGAATTTGTTCGGGTCGGTCTTTCTGCTAGTGTAAGATCCTGCTTGTAAAAGATTTAACTCTTGCACAAATATTCGTATTGTTCAAGCAGTAATTCGCTTGAACTACAGATGATGCTACAGCCAAGTTTATAATCAGCAACAAGAGAATTTATTCGACTAAATAGCGGATAAAATTAACCCATGAACCTAGAATTTGCTTTTATTTGTTCTGTACTCTTTTAATTATGAGAAAGCGCTTTAGATGTAATCTATTACGTACATTTGCATATACGAGTTGCACATAAAATATTTACATGTAAATCTTACTAGAAAAATTAGAGTATCATTTATATACACTATACAGTAGTTGCATGTTTTGAATCAATCAGTGAGAGAATTAAAAAGAGAAAAACGGCTGGGCTTTGCTAATGTTTGGTCTTCAGCAACTGGGCGTACGACCCACTGCATCAGAGTGATATCGGTGTCGAAAGCATTAATGTTGAGTGAAATTTGCTGGGCGATGCTATTGGAAATAATATCATTGTACCGATATCTTTTCCAAAAAAGTCTGCATAAGTCTATCATTCATGACGCCACACAACTGAGGAAACGCATCAATTTGTAAGAACTATTAGCCAAATGGCCGATAAGGTTTGGAAGAAGATAACATACGTTACCACCGTGGGATTTTTGCAGAAATTACTACGTCTAAATGTTTCGATCACCGCATGGGGAATGGCATTCTTTGTCGAATGTAGCCCACATTCGACAAAGGATGACATTTCCCAAAATATAAAATCTGAGGAAACAGCCTGTGGTTCTTAAATCATTATAGATATTGTTAATTCCTTTCCTATTTCAGATAACATCATTAAAGTGATGAACTCGGCACTTTAAATAACCTGAAACCTTAAAGTGATTGAATTATTTTTTCTGAGTTTTAGAATATTTTTTTCCTTACAATCCATAACTAAGGCGTATTGTTACTGAGATCGAATGTAAAAATCTCATATATTTTTTTCTATATTAATAACATTTTTATAAATATATTTTACTTCCATTTAAATTAATTAACAGTTCCATCTGCATTGGATGTATAAAAATACATCTCAAACATATACAAATGATATATGTTGTCTCTAAAAAGGAAAGGGAGATTACTATTCCTAGAATTCATTTCTCGCCGTTTTAACTATCTTGGTAAACTTTCAATTGGAGAGATCAGTGCGTTTCTGCTACATGTGTGTAGTTAAACTGCTGACATCACGTTGCCATTCAACAGGAAATCTTAAGCCTTTATTAGTGGTACAACGTCTTAAGAGAAAAGTAGTATCAGTTAACAATAAGGTAGCCTTCATCAATGAGCAGGAAAATAAGGAAAATATATGTTCCAAGACTCAAAAAATGAGGACTCTATTCTTCGACTCTTTCAACACGGTGCAGAAATAAGTATGCATCGATGCAGGATTCCGAGCGCAAAGTCACTGATAATAAAAGATTGAAAAACGCGAGAATGTTGATTTACACTGCTGGCCACCGAAAATGCAACACCAAAAAGAACACGAGATAGCAAAGCTTGGACACATAACAACAGATACAAAGACGAAACGATTGAGCTTACAGGCCCGTGCGACTTGCGGAACACGCAGACATCAATAGTTAGTGTGGTCCCCATGGCTGGAAATAACGGCCGCAACACGCCGCGGCATCGAACTAAAGAGGCTTTGGATGTGGGCTTGGGGTATGTCAGTCCAGGCTGCTTCCACACATTGTCACAGGTCATCAGGCGTAACCGCGTGTGGTGCTTGCCGAGCCACTCGGTTGCCGATCAGCGACTAGATGTGTTCGATGGGATACATATCGGGAGAACAGGCGGACCACGGAAGCAGTGACACCTGGTGGGCCGTGAAGAATTGTTGCACGATGCGTACCACGTGCGGGTGCGCATTGTGCTGTTGAAACGTGGCCTCTGGCAGGTCCTGCAGGTAAAGGAGGACTACAAGCTCCAAAATGTCGGAGATGTAGCGGTGGCTGTTGAGTTTACCGGCGATGCGTACCCGAGGGGTGCGGGTGTCATATCGAATTGCGCCACAAACCATAACGCCAGGCGACGGACCGGTATGGTGATGCATAATGCAGTCGTCATACGTTTTATCGCCGCGCTGCTCCGACACGCGGATTTGACCATCGTGGTGTTGCAGGCAGAAGCGGGATTCATCGGAGAAGACAATGTCGTGCCATTCTGTAGTCCAGGTGCGGCGTTCAACGGCCCATTGCCGTTGCACTCGCCGGTGGTGTAACGTCAATGGTAATCGGAGCAATGGGCGCCGTGAGACAAGTCCCCGCTCCTGCAGACGACGTCGAACCGTACGTGCTGACACAGGTTGTTGTGCAACACACCCTGATTCCTGCACTGACGTTCGTGATGTGTCGGTGCGAGCCGTCAATGCCCGCCGCACAACATGCTGGTCCTATCATTCGGAGGTGTGCCGCGACTGCGGCAAACGCTCACGTCGGTCCGTCCGTCCCTCCTGCACCTACCGAATCCATACTCGCCTCACTGTGGCTGGATGTCGTCCCTCACCGGCGCCGATGTCTCGGTACGATAAACCGCTGTCGCAATAAGCCACTATTCGTCCTATGTCGAACTCCGAAACGTGCTGGAATGACTGCAATATTCAGCGACGAGGGATCAGGAAGATTCCCATGCACTGGTCCGGCAGCAGAACACACTTCCACTACTTACACCCCGCCTTCTGTGCACCCTTCTTATAGTGCTTCTCGGTGGCGTGCCGGACGTACATGATTTGCATATGCCCTGCAATGCTAATCGTTTGGATGTCTTCTCGCGCGCGACGCATGCTGCGAATTTCAGGCCAATGAGATGCTTCCTTCTTGGTGTTGCATTTTGGGTGGCCAGCAGTGTAGATCACGAATTATTGAAACGTTTTACCACTCAGTGGAATCCTGTTTTACTATAAATGCGAAAATATTGAGACTGTATGCCAAGAATGTCCGAGTTTAATCTGGCAATGAAGATGTTTCATGTTTAAGTTGTTGGTTTCACTGTTTCAAAAGATGGCACAATATCCACAACTGAAAAATAAGCGGAGAAGTGTTATCATTAGATATGAAAGAAACTTCAACGTTCTTGAATACAGTGTGTTCCTTGTATTCCGAAAAAAAAATCATTTACGACAACATTTATAATACGAATGAAGCAGGTGTGTTTTATGATCATATCAAAATCAGACTACAAAACTTGAAGATGAGAAATTTTCGGGGAGCGGGGAACGCGTTAACAATCCTGTGACGGTGATAGTTGTACGCCAATATATTTGGCAAGTTTAAGAAAATTGTTCAGTCACAGTGAGGGATGGAAGCAATAGAGGGATCTCAAAAGAAGTGGTTTGTAAATCTCTAAAATATATTCAGAATGACAAGGCTCCGGGAGCTGAAATGTTGAAATATGGTCATGACTCTGTAATTGACTGGCTAACTGAAATTTGCCATTGTGTTGGAAGTTAGGAATGGTCCCAAGGAATCGGAAGGATGCAATCGTTGTTCCCTTGTATATAGGAAAAGGCGATCAAACTGACGGCAAGAACAATCATGGTCATTGGCCTACTGAGTGTGCCTGGGGAAAGGGTTTGGTCAAGTCATTATTGAAAAAGTACCACATCTACACCAGAGAAAGTGTGTGATGTTCAGAGTGGTTTTATGTCTGGTAAAGGCAGCACCAACCAAATTTTTTCATTAGGCATGATAACTGAATAGTATCTGGCTGTTGAGAAGGAAATTTTTGCTGCGTTCTTAGATTTAAAGAAAGCTTACGACCAAATAAATAGTGGAAGGTATTGAAAAATATGTTGTTACTGGGAATCTACTTCGTAGTGTAAAAACAATGTACGCTGGCAGTCGAGCTTGTGTAAGAGTAAATGGCGTTTTATCAAAATGGTTTCCTATTGATACAAGAGTCATCATGGTAGTGTAATGTCACCGCAGATGTTTAAGATATTTATTAGTGCGTGCATGCATGATGCCAAAATGGACAATACTGCTTTATGGTTGGGTAATATCCGTGTATTCAGATTGTTGTATGCTGATGACACAGTCCTCATGTCCGAGAGCAAAAGTGAGTTGCAGGGTATAGAAAAACCCAAAGTTATGGTTTCCAGCAACGGAGAGTTAGCACATAATGCAAGTTAAGCCTAAATGCCACAGTGATTGACCAGGTGAATGATTTTGTGTATTCAGAAAGCATGTTTGACGGAGAGAACAAATTGCACTGTGAAATTATAAGGCAAGTGAATAGTTTATCGAGAGTCATAGCTACTTTTGGAGGTTTTCATAGGAGTGATTGGTTGTCAAGGGAGGCCGGCATTTCTATGCATAAAAGCGTAATTTTTCCTACCCTGATGAATAGCAGTGGAACCTGGGTACTACAGAAGAAACAAAGCAACCCTTTGTGTGCTTGAGAAATGCGTTACTTACAAATGGTATGTTCCAACACACGTTCTGATAGTGTGAGGAATGAAGATGTGTTGCAGTTGGGTAATGTGCAGAAACATCTTGTTATCAAGGTGGAGACTATTATTCTTCGATGGCTTGTCCATGTTGAAAGCATGAGTGATGCGATGCTTACTAAGAATTTGTTTTAGCCCAAGTGGCGGAATGAAAGGCAGAGGAAGACCAAGGAAGTCTTGGGAGTATGAGATTCAGGAGTGTCTGAATGAGGACAATATAATTAGAATGAAGTATAGAAGATCTTGTGTACGTCGTGTGACGGATGTCACTGAAGACCGTGTTCTGTGTCAAGATCGCCGTAAATGGAGAAGTTTGATACGCAACAGTAAGTAAATAATCGGTTAAAACATTTATCTGGGACCTTGTATTTCCTTGTGGAGCTAACCTTTCAATCACAGGGAACAGCTTAGTGATATTTGTAATATGTCCACCCATCGGGTCGACTTCAGCTCCCATATTGGTAAAATCACAAATTTAACTGACGAACTCTGAAATAATGAAAGCAAATCTTCGAATTTAAACAGCAAACTCCGTTTGCGATTTTTTGTGAATAAAAGAAATTAATCGGAAGACGAGTACATGATGTTTGGACAAAACGATTTCATTTAAATTTTGTAACGTGAATCTTGATGTCATGTTAAGAAGATAGTGTAAAGCCGTGTCCGTTTTATTTTTATTTTATTTCTTGTCCTACTATAATCGTCAGGTTGGCCCAGTAGACGATTTACTTGATGATTTGGAAAAACAAAATAGAGAAAAAAACAAGACTTATGTCTTTAAATCGCTTTGACTGGGAAACACTTTGCTGTTTTCGGTTGCCGAAAGTGTTTATTTAAGATTCTCATTGTTTGGCAAAGGATCAAAAATTTACAAAAATGTTTACAGTGTAATATCAAAAACTTTTTATATAAATAAATCCAAAATCTGTAAGTTGTTTGGACGATATCACGGATTTAATACCAGTGAAACACATTTAAATAGGTATAGCCTAAGAACTTAAAACCATGAGTTGCCCATCAGAATCTTTTTGAACCAAGACGAATTCCTTGATGTTCCTGGATATAGTATGCATATGTCTTCACTTCATAAATGTTATACTGTTTGGTTGAAGCAGTAGATGAGTCTTTGGCAGGTTCAGTCTGTTTTGGGAGAATTACTTTTATATGTGTATATATCATCATCATCATCATCATCATTGCCAACCATTATCAATCCACTGCAGGACGAAGGCCCCCAAGTTTCCTCCACAACGGTCTGTCTTGTGCCAGTCCCCTCCATGTCACTCCCGCTTACTTTCCAATTTCATCCACCCATCTCCCATGTGGTCTTCTTCTGGGTCTTTTCCTGTCCCTTGAAACCCAATCTAAAATTTCGGCTGTAAATCGATGGTCTGTCCTTCTGGCAGTATGTCCAGCCCATTGAGATTTCAGGGATTTAAATCTGATCATGATGCCTTCCACTCTTGTCATTTTTCGGATCCATGAGTTCCTGTTCTTATCTCTCCTTGTAACATCAAGCATGCACCTCTGCATGCGCCTTGGAGTTGTCTGCAGCCTTTGTATGTCTAGTTTAGTTAAGGTCCACGTTTCTGCACCATACGTAAGCACTGGAAGGATGCATTGATCAAACACTTTTCTTTTAAGACATAATGGCATATTGCTTTTGAAAATTATGCTGTTTCTTCCAAAAGCTCCCCAGGCAAATTTTGTACGCCGATTAATTTCTTCATCAATGTGACCCTCACTTGGTATCTGCTGTCCAAGATAAACGTACGTTTCTGTTATCTCCAGCTTTTCTCCATCAATCGATAAATCTTCATTCCTTGTAAAATCAATGAACATCACTTTTGTCTTCTGAAAGTTCATTTTTAATCCCACTTCTTTACTCTTGTCAGCAAGTTCCTGGATCATACTCTATAGCTCTGATGGGGTAGTTGCAAAAATGACTATATCATCAGCAAAACGAAGGTGGGTTAGATAATCTCCAATAATCTTTATTCCTTTGTTTTCCCAGTTCAGTGATTGAAAGATATTTTCCAATGTGGCATTAAAGAGCTTCGGAGATATGGTGTAACATTGTCTCACTCCCTTTCCAATTTTTATGTGCGTTGCATTTTTAAACAGCCGAATCTTTGCACTTGCATTTTTATAGAAGTTATTGATAATATTAATGTATACATCTTCAATACCGCAGGATTTTAGAGCCATTGTAACTGCTGATGGTTTCACCGAATCAAAGCCTTTTTCATAATCGATAAAAGCCATGCACAATGGAAGTTCATATTCCCTCGCTCTTTCAATTAGTTCTCTCAGCACGTGGATATGATCTATTGTGCTGTAGCCACTCCTGAAACCAGCTTGTTCTCACGGTTGAGCCATGTCCAGTGTTACCTTCAAGCGGTGTGAAAGAACTTCAGTGAAGATATTATAAACCACTGATAGGAGGCTGATAGGTCTGTAGTTCCTGAGATCCTCGATGTCACCTTTTTTATGTAGAGGGTCATTGTAGCATTGTTCCAATCCTCAGGAATCTTCCCTTCATTAAGACATCGAGTGAAAATTTGGGCAAGTACTGTTTCGATTTGTCCACTTGCTTCTTGTATGATGTCTACAGTAATTCCATCTTCTCCTGGAGCTTTTCACCGCTTAATGTTCTTGACTGCATGTGCAACTTCTGCTAGGAGGACTGGAAGAACTCTGGTACTGGTACCTTTCACGATGTCTGGAGTATATGTATCATCCCTTTCATATAATTTGGAGTAGAAATCTTTCACTCTTGTCAAAATTTCGCCTCCATTTCTTGTTACAGAACCCTCTTCTTTTCTCAGTGCCATAATCTGTTTTCTTCCATTACTGAGATGTCCCTTTGCTATCTTTAGGTTTTGGTTGTTCTTAATTGCTTTCCTTACTAGTTCTCAGTTGAATTTCCTTACGTCTTCAGTGATACTTTTTCGTACTGCCTTGCATAGCTCTATATATTCCACTTTGGAAGTCACATCTTCTTTAGTTGTCCTCATCTTTCTTCTTTTTTGCATCAACATTTTGGTTTTGTCTGATAATTTGTTCACATGCAACTTGTTTTTAGACCCAGCTAATTTTGTTGCTGTTTCCATAGGAGCTTTGGTTACTTTTCTGTTAATTTTAGAAATATCCACTTCTTCTGATGTTAGGCCTTCTAAAGCAGAGAATCTGTTCTTCAGTTCCAACTTGAAGGTATTATTGCGTTTTTTTAGGTTGGTTATGTCAATACATCTTGTTAGTGTTATTAGCTTGCCAAGTTCGTGTTTAGTGTTGAGGTGCATCTTACATCTCATTAATCTATGGTCACTACCTGTGTTGAACTTGTTTACCACACTGCAGTCTTCTATGACGAATTTTTTGTTACACATAATAAAATCAATTTCACTTGTCGTTCCTTTTGGATGTCTCCATGTCCATTTCCTGTGTGGCTTTTTTTTGAAAACGGAATTCAAGATGAAAAACCCTTCCGCCTCTGCGAACTCAAGGAGAGTATTTTCACGCTGGTTTCTGTTGCCGTGACCGAATTTACCTACTGAAGTTTCATTCTGTTGCCCTTGCCCTATTTTTGCATTGAAATCTCCCATAATTATCTACAACTGCTGCTTACCTTTATTATTTAGATGACGAATTTCCTCAAAGAATTCTTCAATTTCTTCTTCAGGATGACTTGTGGTGGGTGCATAAGCTTGAATATTGGGCTTTGTATCTTCTCGAGAGTTGGATAACGAGTCGTGCAGCTCTGTCAGAGGAACTTTCAACTTCTACAGCTTTATCCTTCAGTTTTTTGTTTATTATAAATCCAACACCACTAGTTCTGCCTGTATCTGTCCCACGATAGTAGAAGTGATGTCCACTTTTCAGTTCAATGAGATCTTCTCCATTTCTCCTTACCTCACTTAGCCCGACTACGTCCCACTTGATCCTTTCTACTTCCTCTTCCAATTCAAGAAGCCTTGAATCAGAAGATAGGAAGCGTCCATTATACGTAGCCAAGGTGAGCATCAGATATCAGCCTAGTCCGGTCCTCCGGGGATTCTTAGCACGCTCTGCCATCATGTCGCACTGGCCGCTGCCTTGGCCAGGTACATTCCAGCTGCCGGAGACTGAGGGCCAAGATTTAAGTTGTGGAGTCATTTTGGAAGGGTTTGGCCATAACTCACCACGCTGGCCAAGCGGGTTGGTGAGTGTGGGATAGCATTTCCTCTAATCCCGATGGTATAGTTATATCGCTATTGGTGATCGTCAGAGCTCCTTTAGTGGGAACAGGATGCACCACGAGAAGGCGGGGTTGACATTTGTCAAGGAGAGGCTGTGATGTCACGCATCACCTGACCTGACATCCCAATTTCATATATATTGTGGGAGATATGTGAGGTCATTAAATGATGCAAACTTAACAGTTTACAGTTTTATGTTTAAAAAATAGTTATGTGTAGTAATTGATTCCAAAACGTTTGTGTTCTTGGTGTTTTTGACGATTTCGTTTGGTTCTTGGCTGGGCATTGTAGGTGTAGATGCATTTTTTCAAAAATGTTCTTCAGGACAAAGTGATTTACCTGTAGTCAAGTGCACATTTTCTAAGAAGCAAAGTAAAATTTACGCATTGCAATTTGTTAAAAGTTTGGCGTGAATTAAAGTTTTTTAACTACAACCGAATATATTTATGTTTTGTGATCTTTCTCTGTAGTTTAACAGCGCTCGGTAAAATAACAATCTGACAACTATTTTTCTGACATTGTAATCCAACTTTACTAACAAAAACTTAAGTAGTGATTTTTCACGAATGGCAAACAGTAAGCAAAATAAAACAGTTTTCTCAGATTTTTAAATTCAACTTTTCGAAATAAGCATTAGGCTCTCCAAACAGCGCCGCAGGTTCTGTCTCAAAAACGTTTTACAACTCATGATATGTGTTTTTTAAACGTTTCGTTTTCACGATGTCTCGATAGATGAAAATTTCTTGTATTCACTTCTTGTTAGCGTAGAACAACCCTTACTGTTAATTTTAACTTGGTAGCCTCTCATCTTTGTTCAGACCTCGTAGGAACTTCTGTGTTTTTTCATAAAACTGTCTGAATTAGTTTTCAAGTAATTTTCAGTACTATCCCCAAGGAGAAAAAGTTTTAGCATTATCTGATATCTTTTTCAGAGCAATTCTGGTGAAAACAAACTTACATTCGGTAATAATTACCACTGAAATAATAGGAAGTTACTTCTCTCCCAAGCTGTGTATTTCAACGGAATGATATCACGATGTGAATGAACTGTGTTTGGAGGAGAGATATGATTCTAGTGAATCAGATTAGTAGACTTATGTAAAGAGACATAGAAAAATAGATTTAGGGCTGTAAGAACAATTACGTGTGCTGTAGTACAGCATCGGTACAGCGAAGATGCCTTCCAACCAAGCAAGCTTATCGCAGAACCGAAATGTTGACTGACACAGATCTTCCTATTATTGCAACTGTTGCACTAACTTTCTATTGCAGAATGTGCACTCGCTGAAATTTAGGAGCCTGGAAAGAGGCATTTTTCGCAATATTTTGCATGTCGTCCGACGACTTTGCTGGATACATTCAGACAATCTGCTTTCTGTAAAGCCCTAGAACAATAAAAAATTTCAAAGTCGTGACGCTGAATAAAAGGATTTCAAGAGCTATTTCTTCCCAGATGCAGTACATGAAAGCCACTTCCTGTCCGAGTGGACACAGTCGTAGGTTTCTGGCAATCGTCCGACTGTGGCCGCTAGAAAATGACATGATTTTTTTTTTACGGCGCGTAATTTAGCAAGTAACTTTCCATGTTTAAAATGGCCGAAAGTAAACTTAGAATCATAGGTTCTACCAAGATAATTTGATCTTTTTTCTGCGGCAGTTGTTGAGTACATAACCTTGGACATATCTTTCTCAATTTCATTATTTCGGCATCTGTGAGAAATTCGATTGGCTATAAGCAGTTATCTTCGCCAATTTTAGGCCGCTTGTTCCCGTTAAGGGGAGAGCCAGTGCCATAAGACAAAGACCGGATTCGATCCCAGTGCCATCTCTAAAGAATAGTCACAGGCCAGCGCTTAGAAGCACTGCATCACTGGGACGGCGATCGCTTTACTAGCCTGTGATGATTTTGAATACATCAGTAAAAGTCAGTATGAAGCTGAAAAAAAAAATTTGACAGAAATAAATCAAAGCACTCCTGCTTGATATGTGCTATGTAAATTAGGTAAAGTTCCACACTCTCACTAATGTGATCAGGCACTGTATGAATACTTCTCTTACAGTATTCAATGGCTATTGGAAATAAATTGTATTTCTCTAAATATTATAATATTAGGGAGTAAAAATCATTTGCTCTCTTAAATATGATATATATTTTTTAATTCTCTGTGACGATCTCATTCAGAGAGGAGAAATTCGGAAATAGACCAGCGTCAAGATCAGCTCCTCAATAATAAAAAAAAATGAAGACGACTTTGACACGTTTTTTTAATATTTCTGACACGTTTTTATAAATTTGGAAGTTGTTGTTTTACATATGTCTTACCTGGCCGGGAGTCTGAGTGGTCTAAGCGATGGCTTGCGGCCGTTCGTTTGAAATGAGTCTGGGTTTGAATCCCCGTGAGGCATGGATGTTTTCTTTGTCTTACGGCACTGGCAATCCCCTTCCATGGAGTCAGTGACTATAAATTAGGGACCGCCGATTGCTTATAGATCACTGAGTTGCTCATGGTGGTCCTTAAACCACCAACAAACCATCAAAGAACAACATATGTTTTATCACACTTTAGATGCTCATGGCGTATACTTTTTCAATATTTCTTGATATCCAAAAAAAAAATTCTGTGTCACAAAATATTTCTTTTTAATTTCTGAAAGAATCTGACCGTTGAAATAATATCTGGATGGAACTGAAAGGAGAGTGAAACTATGAAAGAAGTTTCATTTTGAAAACTCCATAAGACGGCGTTTCATTAGTTCAATAGCTTAGAGACCGCAGTCAAAGCATATGACAATCAATGACACACAACGGTTTGCATATTTTTTAAAACTGCAAATGCGTCATAGCTGAATATTCAATTTTTCAATATAACATTTTCACTGACCATGTTTATCCTTTCTTCCTTTTGTAAATGTCCGATAGCAGATAAAAAGAAATTTGAATAGTGCAGGGAACAAGTTGTGGATTCTGAGAACGAGGGCAATTTTCAACCACTTTCCCCTTTTTCAGAAAAGTTTCTCATCAACTCTCTTTTTTTCTATATGGATTACATTGTACATAACCATGTTAATATTTATTGATTGGGTTTTCCGAAATTTTCAAAAAAATTTTGCAGACTTAACTTATGTCACGAAAAGCGTTCTACCAAGATCAGGAAAAGAACCTGCTTCCATCTGAAAAAATAGTATTAAATGGTTCTCCTTGAGAAAGTGTAATGTGCTGTGTAACATAATTTGCGTGATGGTTTCATCGGTCCATCGAGACTTATCCAAAACCGGAGGTGTTACTATGAACTCTTGCATGAATGTAAAATCTGATTATTTTTAAATATTTCTATTGGAATTACTTTAAATACATATGTCCGTGTGCACTTTTTAATCAGTAAAGGATACTTTGAACTCGTTGTGATACTGACTCCAGACAAAAAGTGGACGTATGTTTTAGATATTTGGGATAATGAAATATTTGCATACTAGTAGGGAATATAGTAATCCTCCGCTCAATTGGGCGAAGCAGTTCTTGTTCCGAAGTGTTCAAATTAACCGGAATCTATATGCAGTGTTTTATAGTAAGGAAGTCCGAGAATGATTACAATGTATCTCAATAAGATGAACTTTAGTAAGTGCGGATAATTCAATTTTTTATGCAGCAATATATTCAAAATTTATATTATATATGATAATAAACCTCTTTTAAATTAACCAGTACTAGAAAATGGCTATTTGATAAAGAGGGTCACTCCTCTTCTGAAAATCTGCGTGTTAATTTGTTTGCAGCACAGCATTCTCGGAACTCTTACGGCGACCAACTACTGGGTAAAGTAAAACAACTAAGCGCACGAAGAAGCAAAATATTTTTGTAAATCTCAATCTTTCATCAGGGTCAACCAGACACTTTACTAGCTGGCAGTTGGTCCACCTCGAGAAATGTCAAATGCTTTTTCTTCAATTTTCCTATTCATATTCAAATCTGCTCAAGGTATAGAGGATTTCGACACTTTGTTCCCAGTGAGAAGTTCAATATTTAAACAAACACTCCTTGTACCTCCATGTTGTTCTAGGTCTCTCCAATTTGGTTTGTTTAACATCCATGAGTTTGTTTCAAATCCCTCTGATATGGGAATTTGGAATCCTGAGTCAAGGTCCAAAATACATCGTAAAAAGAAGGTCATGTGAAAACCTTCAACGATCTAAATTTGGAATACTATGTTTCATGTTCTACTATCACTGATATCAGAGAAATCCATGCTTTAAAGAAAGCACGATATTTTGTTAAGCTAAAATTAAATAATTTAAAGGAAACATATTTCTAAAAATGACGTTCGGGCCGACATTTCTAATAAATGAAAATATTTACCTTTCAAAATTTGGCCGACGGTGCTAAATATTCTGAAAAAATGGCAAAACCATGAAATTCCAAATGCAAAAACAATAAACCTACTAAGTGTGAGATCTTTGCATAAAACTGAAAGAAAAATAAACTTTATTTTTTAAGAACACACCTGTCTTAAGATTAAGATACATTTTGACAGAGCATGCGTGTTATTAACTGGTGACACGAAGTAATTTTAATTTTGAAGAAACTACATTTCTGAAAGAAGAAAAAAAACTATTATTTCAATAACCGTTCTCTTTTATTACTTACAATCACTCCTCCAGAAGGTTTCACTTTAGAATACCCTTCCTGCACATTACATTTGCACAAATACAAAATCGCCGCCTTTACGATACGTTGAATGATTTTACTCACGTACTGAAATTCAGAAAACAAAAAACAGTAAACCTAGTAAGTGTGAGATCTCTGAATAATACTGAAAGAAATATAAGCTTTTGTTTTTTATGAATACAAATGTCTTAAGTTTAAGATACATTTTGACAAAGCATGCGTGCTATTAACTGGTGACTCGAAGTAATTTTAAGTTCAAAGAAACGAAATTTCTTCAAAAGAAGAAAAAAACTATTATTTTAACAACCGTTCTTTTTTTATTTCTTACAGTCACTCCTCCAGAAGGTTTCAGTTTAGAATATCCTTCCCTGAACATCACGTTTGCACAAATACAAAATAGCCACCTTTACACAGCTGAAGACTTGCACTCACGTTCTGAAGTCTCAGAACAGGAACATACCCCCCCCTCCAAATGTATTGAACAAGAAAATGGAACAAAATTCTCTGGTGTAATGGCCAAGGTTCTTTTAACCCTTTCGACACAAAAGTTATATCAGGAAATATAATTTGACCAAAAGAAAAAATTTTGCAAGAACGAATTAATTTAAACAATCTTGTTGGAATTATGTTTATCATTAAAGGATAATGATTTCAGTTATTACAATAAGAAACGTTACAAATTGAAACATATATATATATATATTTCAATTCGACTTTTATAAGTGGAGAGACAATTCCAAAAAGAGTGAGTGCAAATGTTCCACGAACTCTAATGCCACCCAGTGTTAAACAGGTACGCAATTCAACTTTTGAAAGAAAATATTTACATGATTGCACCACCTAGTGGGAAACTGTTCATTTATTTGGGGAAAAGATTGGAATTTGAGATGATATTTAAGGAACAAAAGCTATATCATTCACGTTTTAGACGTCTTGATACACCTTCAGATACGTTACAAAATGTGTTACGCCTTGTAATGGCAAAATTATTTGTGAAGGAAAGTTCAAAAATCCTTGCAAATCATACTTCGCAGGTAACGCTGTCAGCCAAAAAGATCTTTTTCAAATCGGATTGAATATCGGTAAATCTGTTGAAAATCGGTAAAACTCAATTGGAGACGGTTTGTCGCATGATGTATGAGGTGCTCATTGGCTGTTTCTTGCAAAAATATCCCAATGGTATGCATGTTTCCAGAATGATCGGGAAGATTTGGAAAATGACGGAAGAGTCGGACTCCCGTTTTTTGTGCGTACTTTTGAATTGTTTGACAAATTTCGCAAAAGGTTGAAAGGGGATGTTCTGTGACCTTGAGGATCCTGGATTGTAAGCTCGGTGTTGATAAGGAGATGAATCGTCAAATTTCTATGCAAGATTTGAAGAGAAAGAATACGGTGCTCTTTTTGTACTGCATAATTTTTCACACAACAAGAATTATGCACGAGTGAAGTACGAAAAATACATCCTCGAGGCTAGGCGGCACAAACAATGCAAAATTTTGTCCAATGCGTTGTGTTAGGTTGTGAGAAACGGTACTTTTGTTATGATCCTGAAACGAAGCGTCAGAATACCTAGCGGAAATCGTCACACTCAACCAAAAGAAAGAAGATCGGGTCCCAAACGTTCAAAATCAGCACAATTCTTGGGTGGTTTCATAACAGCAAGACAAATGTGCATCGCGAGTTCTTTCCCAAAAGAACAACTGTCACTGGCAAAGGTTGTACATCCACTTCGAGACGATTGTGGAAGACGATTGCTCTTGTCAGGCCTGAGTGCAAATCGGGCAATTGCTCTGTCTTCACTAAACAAATTTGAACACAGAGCAGTCAGAGTAAAACAATTTCTGGCAAGGAAACAATGTGTGTACTCAACTCTGCCAGTTTTTCTACAGATTGGTCATAGTGTGATTATTTTCTTATATCTTTAAAAGAAATGTTTTTCCAGGACATTCAAGGCATACAAAGAACTGACCTCAGCTCTTCACTACGGACCAAATGACGGCCTCTGAAAGTCTTTCCATTCCTTGGTTGATCATGCCACTTCTTGTATTAACGCAGGAGGAATATACTTCGATTAAAATATATTAATATAAATTTTCATGCATTTCATTTTTTTAATTCAGTGTCATTACTTAATTACCTCATTTTGTATAATGTGATAATGCTTAGATATTTTATATATAACCTATTGTTTGTTTATTTTACCTTGGTTAGATCGCAAAAATCACGCATTGCAAAAAAAAAAAAAAAAAAAAAAGAAAAACAGGAAAACAAAAATGAAGTACCTCAAAAACGCCGTTAGATCGTGATGAAACTCTGCATGTTAGTACCACAGACCCCAACAAGCAAATTAAAAAAAAATAAAGATCAATGACTGTATAGTGGCCAGGCAAAGCGAATGTGAACCGCGAATTGAGGGAGCTTTATCAAGAGTTGATATCAGCCGCAGCGACTTTTGTTTCAGAGACTTGCGGTTGCATTATATTCCATGGACTCTGAGGATGCCACGACGTTGGTTCCATACGAGCAGCTGAATGAAATTGTAGAGGGAACGCATTATTGTGATGAGATAGGTCTGTTTGCAAAGTCGCCATATCACCAGGAATTTGTGTGAGAACTAGGAGGCGATTGGGCGATGTTTGCGCTAATGGATCGCGAAGGGCACAAACCAGCGGTACGCTGGCAGTGCACTTCCAAGGGTAACGACAGATTGCGAGTGTTGAGAGATTGTGAAATTACAAGGCTGGTATCCGAGATTTCGCCATTGAATTTGATAGACGATCTCCAGACTATATCCCCTCGTAGCTAAGAGGTAATCACAACTATTATTCAAATGATTTTTAATTTTAAAGACATCAAAATGATTTTTTAAGTTAGTCTCTTGAATGCGCATTACGTTAATATTATTTAATCCCATATGTCCTTTTAACCAATTTTGCTTTACTGAAAGGTTTAGTCCTGCTATACTAAGAGAAGAAAATTTTATCAATTTCATGTTAAAATTGAATATTTTTAAATATCACTATTTTATACCGCTACTATGCAAAAGTAAATTATATATCACTCTTAAGGTCAAAAGCTTTTCATAATCTGACAGGCCAGGGGAACTCTTACCATCTTGATTATTTTTTATCACCCTGTAAAGTAGTGGTCATTTTGGCTTTTATTTTCTGAATTTCTTCTTTATTTTTATTCCGTGAACAGATGTCAACTTGAAATATTTTGTTCTTCAAATATTGTTCTTCTACAATTTTAGAAGTTTCAGCTCGGCGTTATTTATGTGAACGTTCTACCCGTGAAGAGTGTTCTGGTTTTTCAGGTTCTTTCATCCTTTTGAGAAGAAGTACCACCGTGTTGTGTTTTGATACGCATGTCAAGCAAACCATCTTCATTATTAGTTTTACCGTATACTACAAAATCACTTTCTTCAATTGTATTTTTATTTTTCTTCCCTTTCCTTCTTTTTTTTACTGTAATTGTTGGTTATTCCATTTTCAAGTAATTTTTTCTCCCTGTACTTTGTATGTGACAGAGAATGATCGCATTCTCTCTTTGAAAGAAATATCCGGAGAAATAATTGTCCCTACAAGAAGAAAAATTGTAATGTAAATTCAAACCCTGATCATTATGAGTTTTTTTATTTACTGGGAATCTGAGGAACTTCTGTTGGGTCACAAATATAGTTATTATCTTCGTCATCCGCAGAAAAATCTATATCTTCTCAATTAAATTTATCTGTACCTCTAAAAGTCATTACATATGATGTTCTTCTACATTCCTTCTTTCGGTGAGATAATTCGCCGCATATGGCCCATGGGAGAGACCACCCTTCTATTAGATGTTCCCTAGCATTACCGTCTTCCCGCATGGGAGTCTGGCATAGATATGAAAAAATGTCCTTCCAAGGT
This sequence comes from Macrothele yani, assembly GCA_039090855.1. Lineage (NCBI taxonomy): Eukaryota > Metazoa > Arthropoda > Arachnida > Araneae > Macrothelidae > Macrothele > Macrothele yani. The sequence continues at coordinate 215,549,462 of CM077034.1, forward strand.
GCACCTTCTAGAAATTTTGACTAAACCAGCTATGGTGCACATGGCATGTAATCCTTTTACATAGAGAATTCGGGAAGTTTTCTTTCATGCGCATAAGGATATACGCCTACCTGGAAAACTGTGAATCGTGAAATCATCTTTTTCATTAGAACGTGGTTTCTCTTTTTGCATATTATATATAGAACCATATTTGATTAGGGCATCTACAATGTCCTTCTCTGGGAGTTCAAATGGGAGTAATTTAACAAATATTCTCTTTACTTTTTTCCCGCCTTTCCTACTTAAAACAACTGTCTTTGGAGAAGTAAAAAATTCCGAAGTTCTATTGCTTTTGGTAACATGTTGATACATTTTCCTGAAAAAGGTTAAGTCACATTTCTTATTTGTCAGTACCGGTGCCAATACCAAAAGATCACCAGAAGGCTTTCCTCAAGCTTCCATATTTAACGTCCTGCTATTCTAGGACGAATGGCCGTTGGGGGAGACACCGTAATATGACTATTTCTTTCGAGTGACATTTTTAGAATTTCAATATACTCCGATATTAAAAAATTACAACTCTCTCAATTAGTGAAAATCCAAATACTCACCAGTATTCAATTTAAAATTAATTCGAAAGTTTAACCTGTGAGTCAGAGATTCTGCCGTTTAAGTTTGTGAATGATCGGACTATTTCTCACACTGCAGTGTACATTAGTGATTTCTCTCTATACATACTGCACAACACTCTACACTGATCCATTAAGATTGATCCCTATTCCTGAAAAACTTAGAATTTACTTTGTTGCATTTGAGATTTTGTTCAAAATATTTCACGGACATTGTTGACACTTAGAAAAGGTACAATGTAATTCATATTATGTAGATTGTATAATACACTGTACTCAAGAAAACACTGAATGCACTTTCGAAAATGTTGTACTCGACTAGGTGTCACACAAATTAAAGTAACACATCAAAAAGCACTATGCTTTAACTCCTTTTTGGAGCACACGAGTGGTTGAAAAAGAGTAAAAGCCTAGTGCTTTTGGTGTGTTACACATGAACAAACAAATTAAATCACCATTCGAATCATAAATCCAAAGGATTATCTCCATTTCTACTACGGAGGATTTTACCTCTTTCCTGAAACTAATTTAATTGAAATAGCATCCTTTCGGTTAGATTATTTAAAAATATATATTAATTGTTCCGAATTATTTACTGCATAAAAACAGAAATTCTTAAGTAGCACATAATATGAATAATGCAAGTGAAAGAGAATTAGCAGGATATTTAACACATAGTTGGAAACAAATGCTGCAATTATATATTTCATCCAATTATTTGTTGCGGCAATTATATATTTCATTCAATTATTTCTTGCTGCAATTATTTCATGTCTGTATAGATGTTATTAAATATGCATGCACTGCCTGACTAACAGAGATAATACCACACCACGAAGACGTGAACGGAGTGCCATGAAAAATTGCAGGATGGGTGCACACTTACAAATCATGCAAAATATTATATTTGTAGGCTAATCGCTCCAACAGGCACGCGGGAAATAAGCTAACAACCAGCCCGTAAGGCCATGAGACGAGCTGTCGTCACGGCGGCGAGAAGTAAGTTGTTCTGCTGTAACCGTGTCTGAAGAACGAATAAAGTGTGCCAATGAAGCTAAGACGCCTGTAGTACGGATTTCGTCAACCGGATAAATTCACGAGAGGTGTAATCGTAGGCCTTTGTACAGCCGGAAGGTCCTTGTCTTGTATTGGGGAAAAAAGCAAAGTGATGCCACGACCGGTGGTCGCAATTGGAGACACTGGTTTCAGAAAGGATCTGTACAATATCGTAGGGGGTTCAGGGCACGGAGACGGACCCACACGCCACCACGCGTGTCGTTTTGCGTAGTGTATGACTAGGGTTCGATGCTCCGATATCAACACGGAGAGGGTCGTGAAGATTGACTGCGTCTGGTTTGCTGTACAGCCGTCTGTTGCGAAGGCAACCCTTAACAGCAGGAGCAATCACCGCCACCTCTTGGGGTGTTGTCGCTCCAGAGCTGCGCGGGGTGTTGAAATGAAGAGTATAGTGTTCAGCGACGAATCGCTGTTCTCTCTCACCAAGGATGATCGCTGTGTGAGGGTGTGGAGAAGACGTGGTCTACGGGAGGATTTCTCCGCCATTGGGCAGCGCCACACGGCCCGGCAACCGGAAACCATGGTATTGGGTTCTATCAGCGCCAAGAGTCGGTCACCACTGGAAAACGGACGGCACGCCTCTGCGTAGATAAAGTACTGCGGTCCGTGACACTACCGTATCTTTAGTGCATCCGCAGCGCCGATTTTTCAACAGGACAATGCCCTGTCACATACTGCTCAGATCAGCCTGAATGCTTTTCATGGTGTGCGGATGCTTCCATAGCCAAAAAGATCCTCCGACCTCTGGTCCATCTAGCATCTGTGGGACGCGATTCGACGTCGAGTGAGTACCCTCCGATCCCCGCAAAGTGAAGGGGAACTGTGGACTCGGATCAACAGCACATGGTCCACGATACCCCAGGACACTATTCGGACTATCATTGCCTGGATGTCACGTCGGATTCAATTCTGCATCGCCCAAAATTGGGGCCACGCTCCTTATTGATCACAATGTGTATTCGGTCACTGGAGCCTAGACTACATGTGACAATTAGATCATTTACTCAGGGCGTATTTGGGAATCTGTGTGTGTTGCGTTTGGTTTGTTTTCGAGCATTCCTTCATGGTGTAGCATGTTATTTATCAGGCGGTGTATATACATTTCTCGTAGTTTTCACGTGTGTGTATATATTTATTGTAACGCCGGGTATTTTTGTAAAAATTGGCAAATGGGTTTTAGGGTCTAAAATGCGATAAGAGAAGAAACAATTTTTTGCAGGCAAGCAATACGTTCCTGAGGCCTTATTTCCCCATCCATGCCTGTCAGAAGTGATTTTCGCTAAAGTGGAGGAAAATATCTTGAATAATACCAGATGACATTCGACAATTTTATGCGGATAAACTTTACGAGTCATAGCTTTGAACTAAAGAAAGAAATGCACAAAGCAACATGGCAGTCTTGGTTAAAACGCTGGAGCAGATAGACAGCATTTCTGCTCCGATCACGTGGTAGAGAAAGAGAGGGAATGGATGCCATGCAGATGGCGCTCGGTTTGTAATGAGAGGTGCAAAACTAAACGTGAAATAACAGCAGGTGTAGGCTGCTATAATCCGCGAAAGATTCATCTCTGAAAAGAGAACAGAGAAGAGGCGAAGTAACTGAACCCAGTCGTTCGGCACACGTGTAGAGATGAGAAGGCCTTATACACTATACGTACGTCTTCAAGGCGCAGAATATGGACAGCGCAGGGAATAGCCGCTCACAGGAGGTGAACAGTTGTGCAGCCTGACACGGGTCTAGCAGTGCCCTTTCTTCATCAGATTAAGACATATCCAGGCTTTAAGCGAATAATTAAATGTTATGTTCATGTTAAGTCCTTCTCGAATTTATTGTGAATGTATTTTACTTGCTTGCTCTGAATCTTTCTCCTACCCGGCCACAACGGTATCCAAATTACATTATTTTAATTATCGCTGTGTTAAATGAATACATGCTCAGGGACGCAACCCTAGTATAGGGGGCCAAAGTTACAATGCATAGAAAAAAATGATCGATGACTGCATTTCGGAAAGATATTTGTCTGTAAAGCATATATCCAATGTTTAGACTGGAGAATATTCCCGTTTTTTTCGGTTAGGTTTCGAGGAGCGAAACTTTTCTTTTTTAATTTTAACTTTATTTCAGAAGCTGATGTTTTATTTATTATAAAAACCATATTAATGTCCCTAGGATTTTATATTCTCGATGTTCGATTATGAACATTCGAAAAATCTAATATTAGTGTTAATACTCACAGAGGGTTGCAGTAAAGAGAATCTGATATTTTCCACGTGTTGCCGTCATTATTTCTTAAATCTTATTCGCAAGTTTGGAAATTAACTTAAACAAAGATACGCTTGCATATGTATCTCAGGCATCCCGCCTTTTATAGGGGTGCAGGTGTTGAAAAGTAGATATTTTTTGGAATATACTTCTATTACACGCTGAATCGGAGAGGTCTGTGTGCACCTAGAATCTATCACGTTCATGATTCTGGGCATCAAATGTTTCAGACAGCTCGACGCTACACTATCTGTTTTCGGCATTATAAGTAGTGCAATCAAAACGTCCCGAGACTAGGTAAGTAGCTCACAAAAAAATGGCAGTATGCAGAAGCGTGAGCAGCGGTCGCGGGCAGTGACCTTCATGAGTTATTGTATTAAGTGGCGTTGTTCTGTGATCATCGGAAACTGTGCTACACGATATTTGTTGACCACGTGCATAACAAATCTGCGATTTCGGTATGGACTGCACTCTAGAGCAGCGAGCGAACATCCGATTTTGCACCAAACTCGGCAAATCTGGAACGGATACGCATGAAATTTTGCGCCAGGCTTATGGCAGTTAAGCAATATGTCGTGCGAGATGTTTTGAGTGCCACTCGCGCTTCAAGACCGGCAGAGCGGCACCGGATGACGACGAGAGGTCAGGGCGAACGTCCGTTGGCAAAAGCCCAGAAAATGTAGAAAACATTAGGAAACTGGTGCATTTGGATAGTCGGAGAACCATGCAAGACATTGCTACCATCGTCATTGTGTCATACCGAAAAGTTCAAGAAATTCCGACGTAGGTTTTGAAAATGCACCGCATTTCTGCAAAGTTTGTGACAAATATCCTGAACCCCCAACAGGAGGCGCTCCTTGTCTAACTCTGTCAATATCTTCGTCAGGGTGGTGAATGAACCAACGTTCCTGTCGCGGGTCATCACTGGGGTCGAGAAATGGGTCTACGGTTACGACCCGGATACCAAGCAACACTCGTCGCAGAGGAAGCGCCCGGCATCTCTATGACCAAAGAAAGTCCGACAGGTCCAGAGCGCAACTAAAAGCATGTTCCTCGTGTTTTTAGTCATTCGTGTGGTTGTGCACCGTGAATTCGATCCCCACGGCAAGACAGTTACCGCCCTTTTTACTGCTATTTTCTGCAGCGTCGTAGGGAGGACATTCGTCGCAAACGACCTGAAATATGGTGCAGGGGCGATTTCCTGCTCCATCACGACAATGCAACAGCTCACAAAGGTTTAGTAACACGCAAGTTTTGCAGCCGCAACAGCATGAATACTTTTCCTTACCCTCCAAACTCGTCGGATTCGGCCCTCTGCGATTTCTTTCTGTTCCGGAAGATGAAGCTGAAGCCCAAGGGTTGCCGATTTGAAAGCTTGGACGAGATCCAGTGGGAATCGCAGACGGTGCTTGACACGATTCGCGAACAGGACTTCCAGGCAGCGTTCTAACAGTATCAAAAACGTTGGCTGCGGTGTATCGCTGCCCACAAAAGGGCTTTGTTATACAACAAACACAAGTGCTTTGTTGTACATCGGCCTAGTCCCGGAACTTTTTGATCGAACCTCCTGTACTAAAGGAGTTGCTCTGCTACGCCACTGAGATTATAGAAGCTGGAAATGAGAAACTGAACATTGTTTTCAGAGTAGCGTAGCTCCCGTTTGGGAAGAAGATGGGGAAATAATTTTACAGACCTTTGACCTATTCAGTAGCAAATGAATACTTTTGTTTCCTCGAGCTTGACAAAAATGCTTTCACATAGGGGCCTCAAAAATATATTGTTGGGGAACTGGCTTAGATTATGATTCAAGATATGCCACTGCTTAGATCTAAGTGATTTGGAAATGAATCTACTTTATGAAAACGAAATTTAGAAATTTTCTTAAGCTCACTGTGAAAAAAAGAAACTAAAAAGGAAAGCTTTACATAGGAAAGTGTGTGATAAAATGGGCCCAAATGAGCCTTGGGTCGCTGTGTACTTCAATGTCTCAGAGGCGATATACCAGAAGAGTTTCAATTTTTATTTCTTAAATAGGGACTTACATTAGATAAAAGACTGACAGTTAGAAATGGTTCAAGTTTTTATCAGTAGTTTTTATTCCTTAATTTAATAACTCTCTTCACGGCTCTAGTATCACAACACAGGAATTTTGATATTATGTACAGCACGCTTAGTGGTGTAGTGCTAATTGAAAAAATACTAAAACGCCCGGTGCCTTTGCATCTTCAATACTTTTGCCTTCTTATCATTCCCCCCATAACGCATCTAGCATTTTTACTTTCCTATGCTTACAGTCAAAGAATATATAGGGATCGGGCAGAATCAGACCTCTGGATTTACACACTTCGGCAATCAACGATACCGAAGTGTGTAAATCCAAATGATGTGGTGCAAAAACTAAAGTCAGCCCCGTATCTTCCGAGCTAGATGACGTTGAAAAGCCGAAACTACAGAGGGTGAGTTGAGAGTTTCGCAATATTTGGAATACTTAATCTTTCCATTGGTATCTTTACGACGAAAGCTGACTAGCATTCGAAGTGTAGGCTATCGCGTTGCACCATCGTTAGCCATCTGTCTGCCAGCTCTTGGATTTTGGGGAGGTACCTGTTCTTGTCCTTCGAGGCGAAGAACTCCTTTACCCAAACTACCAACTCCTCCTGGTTTTCGAAGTACCGTCCGCGAAGGAATTGGGCAAAAGACTCGAAGAAGTAATAATCCGACGTGGCAACATCCGAACTACGTACTGGGTGTGGCGTCAGTCTGATGACCTCAAGTTCGGGGAGTTTTGTCCGGGCCTTTTTGCGCGGTATGAGACCGAGCGTTGTCAAGCTGTAGGAGAGCACTCTTTCTTTCCACCTGAGCCGGGTACTTCTCTTCCAAAACGTCCTATGTCCGCTCCAGCATTTCGTAGTAGAGTTTGGTGTTGATGGTCCGACATTCTAGAATGAAATCGTAATAGATTATCCCCTTGAAATTCTACCTGACGCAGGGCATCACCTTTTGCTCGAAGCGCCCAAGTTTGGCCGAAGATTCAGGCAGATGGCTTGGGCTCAACCACTCCCGCCGTATGTTAGGATTACGGAAATATACCCACTTTTCATCGCACGTAACGGACATCGCTCTTGCTGAAGCGTATATCGCGCGGGTTTTTTATGAGTTTTGCACGCACTTCCACTCGACGGTTTGCTTCACCTGGGGTCAGTTCGGAATAAAGAATGCGGCAGCTCCAGTAGGCCATGCCGAGGTCCTGAAGGAGACGAACAACGGTGGTGTGGGATATGCCTAACTCGCCTGATAATCATCGAGTGCTTTGTCAGATTTCCCCTCTACAACCTGGCGTACAGTCTCCGAATCCACCGTTTTTGGCCTACCTAACAATGGCTGACTGTCGAGGTTTTTGTCACCTGAGTGAAATTTTTTGAACTATCTGTTTGCGGTGATGTGGTCCAAGGAACCTTCCCTCTTTCGTATGACAAATGTTTCGGGTTGCTTGAGCAGGATTTTGTCCGAGTTCAAACTCGTAAAGCAAAGGTTCACTGATTAGCCTGTTGTTGATGTTAATCTTTTAGGCGACCACGGACGGAACGACGATATGCAATGGTGTTCACAAAAATGACTACCATTTTATATCCCTTTCAACTGAATGAGGTGCACGACTTGTACTAGTTTAACACGTGCAGTACCAGCCACAGAACTTGCGTTTATGCAAATATTGCAAAACTTTCGACCAGCCCATTTAATGCTGAGCGTAGTAGTAAAAGCCATTTATCCTGTTAGTCTTAATTCTTGAGATATTTGGGTTGGGACAGTTTGGGTACAATTCAGACATTTCTATAGTTTGCCTGAGAACGAGCTGGGGACAGACTGGACATTTATTGCTTCGTCGGATATTTTCCGCTTGCATAAATCATGCCAAAATGTCGAGAGAGAAAAATAATCACCTCTGCAGCCTAAGTAATGTAAGAGTACTCGTTACTGGACTAAGATCAATGAAACTCACAACTGGACTAAATTCACTGAGACTCACAACTGGATTCCTTAATAATGATTAAATTAATTAAATTATCAATTACAATAATTTCCCTACTTCAACATCCCCACCCCTAATTCTTAACAGCGGTTCAAAAAGGAGGTTCAAGGGAGTGACAAGTGAGATTGGCTTTAGAGACTAACTTTACCTTCAGACGAACATGGGACGTTAATTCAAAAACTGCCCAATTTTGTATGTTGTTTTGTTTTAATTGGAAAATAATTACAAGACATTCACATTTTAAAAAGAAAACAAATTAAGCTGTATAAGGTTTACAAGAGCGCATGCCGACTGTGATAACAAAAGTACCGGAACGCCGTTGCGGCCCCACTACACGACTGAGTACGCTTTATAGAAATGTTAAAAGCTTACAATTTGATATTGGAAATTGCGGTACACATAAAGCTAGTAAACACGTGTGAAAAAAATTATTTTTTCTTCCTAGAATTTCATTTTGTTGTGGTAAAACTATTGTGCGCAGCATTAAACTTTCTGTTAAACATATTGAAAGTGAAAGTAACCCACATAAAGGTATGCATTTTAATTAAGAATAAGGTATAACCCCAGTTACTGAAATTCTTTGTATGAGTCAGAAAGCTGATTGATTGTATTACATCTTCCTTGAGGGGAGAATGAACAAACGACGAAAGCAATTGGCTGCCCTAAGATGAATAATAAAATACCTTACATAAAGAGTTTGCATGAGAAAATAGATTAATAATAAGGAAAATATTCTAAAACCAAAAAAAGAAATTGCGGAGCCGAAAAAGCTGGGTAGAGGAAACAAAGGGCTCTAAGAAAAAGTTCATATTTAAAGAAACCTGTAGTCGCTTAATGAGTGAGTGGTATAACTCAATACAAAATCATGTGCTGTATTTGAAAAAAAAAATATAAGCAAGTAGGCATCGTGACTGTCCACTGTTTTCCTATTTCATCCTGTCGACATTACAACCACCACAGAAAAGAAAATAACAAAAACATAACAAAAACACCCATACAAAGTAAAATGCCCAAAACATGAAAAGAAGTAACCACACAAAATGAAATGCCCAAAACATTAAAAAAACTGCAACCACACGAAACAAAACACCCAAAACATGGTAAGAAATCCTGTTGAAAGCACAATGAAGGTATACGATAGGAGAAATATATGTTTTTAAAACTTAATACAAGTGTCAAAACTGAAATAAAAAGAAAGAAAAAAGAAATATTCCAAATTTCATTGTTACTTTAGATATTTTGACCTGTTGACATTTCGTAAATTGTACTTGCACTCGGTCAAAACAATATTACTTACAAGGACTCTTTAGTAACTTTTAATCGCTGTGGTCGTATTTATAAGGTTTGCATAACAAATCAAGTTAATAATGTTGCGCTTTCACTTAGGCACCAAATGCTAATTATTGGCCGCTAGGCCTAGGCCTTTTAAATAATTTTTGATAAGCGTAACACTCTTACATTGATTTGTCATGCAAACCTCATATAATCACAGCATTATAAAAATTACTATAAATGCATATGCCTAGGTCTCGGGCGTATCTATTAATGCTTTGTGCTCGAGTAACATTTAAACAGAATTCATTTTATTTTCTATGAAAACTACATAAATATCAGCTCGGAGGACTGAAAACTATCAAAAATCTCTAGGCCTAGGGTCTGCTTAATAGTTCCAACCTCAAAAAAGCGCATTGCTAAAATCTTGGACTTCTATAAAAACATTATGAAAATTAGTACGGCACACTGAAAATTGCTAAACAGGCCCAGTCCTAGGGCTTTCTAATTATTGTTTTGTACTTGACTAAAAGTGTAACATTATCTTTAGTTCTTACTAGCAGGGGTACCCGGTATTTCCCAGGTAAATATTACTATTTCTAAAATCACCAAGTTCAGCGAGTGAAAGTTAATGAATGAAAAAGCTATTTCCGTAAATTTCCAGGAAACTTACTTTAAATCTTTTGATTTAGTTAATTTAATTATACGAAGCAAAAGAGAATTTACATTATATACATAGAATTTACATTGTATTTCTGCCTGATAAGGCAACCGTTGGTGGTGAAAGCTAACGTTCATTAATTTGTGTTTTTAATACACTATAAACCGGATATTTTTTCAATTTATTGTTATCTACGGCCTCTAACCTAGACCGTAGGTGGGGTATTGGAGTGCTGTATTGGGATGCAGTTCTTAAGAGTAAAAATTGTAATTTTTACGAAAATTTTGAATGGGCCCGCTTCACACCGGGCACCGACCCTTTCCGTCTGCGGTCTAAGTTACAATACAATGAGGTAGTGTACTAAATTTGGTCGTTCTAAATTCGAAACTGTAGGTTTTACAAAAATTGGCACCGGGGGGGGGGGGGCTCTGAACCCCTGGCTCCAACCGTTTTCAAAAACCGCCTGCATTCTCAGTTAGAGTACCATGACATAGTATACCAAATTTGGTGGTTTTAAATTGAAAACTGTAGATTTTACGAAATTTTTTTATGGGGAGGGCTCTGACCCTGTGCCTGACCCGTTCCCAAAACCATATACCATCTAAGTTAGAGTACCATGATATGGTATACCAAATTTGGTGGTTCTAAATTAAAAACTGTAGATTTCAAGATATTCTTGAGGGGGGGGGGCTCTGAACCCCGGGCTGCGACCATTTCCAAAAAACCATCTACCGTCTAAGTTAGAGTACGATGAGATAGTATACAAAATTTGGTGGTTCTAAATTGAAAACTCTAGTTTTTACGAAAAATTTTTATGGAGGGGGCTCTCACCCCGTGCCCGACCCGTTCCAAAAACTATCTACCGTCTAAGTTAGAGTACCATAAGATAGTATACCAAATGTGGTGGTTCTAAGTTGAAAACGGTATATTTTACGAAAATTCTTTTGGGTGCTCTTACCGCCCGGGCCCCGATCCGTTCCGAAAACCGACTCCCGTCAAAGTTACAGTTTCATGATACCAAATTTGGTGGTTCTAATGTGAAAACTATAGATTTTACAAAAATTTTGTATGTGGGGGCTCTTACCCCCGCGCCTTGACTTATTCCAAAAACCGTCTACCGTCTAAGTTAGAGTACCAAGAGATCGTGTCCCAAACTTGGTGGTTCTAAATTAAAAACTGTAGATTTTACGAAAATTTTGTCGGGGAGGGCATTCTAACCTCCCGTGCCCCGACGTGTTCTGAAAACCGTCTACCGTCTAAGTTAGAGTACAATGTTACAGTATACCAAATTTGGTGGTTCTAAATTAAAAATTGTAGATTTCACGAATTTTTTATGGGGGGGGGGGCTCTGAACCCCGGGCTCCGACCCTTTACAAAAAACCGTCTACAGTCTAATTTAGAACACCATGAGATGGTATACCAAATTTGGTGGTTCTAAATTGAAAGCGGTGTATTTTACGAAAATTTTGTACGGGGGCGGGCTCTAACCCCCGGGCCCCAACCCGTTCCAAAAACCGTCTACCGTCTTAGTTAGAGTGCCATAACATAGTATACCGAATTTGGTGGTTCTAAATTGAAAACTAGATTTTACGAAATTTCGTATGAGGGGGGGGGCTCTGAACCCCGGGCTCCGACCCTTTCCAAAAACAGTCTACAGTCTAAGTTAGAATACCATGAGATAGTATACCAAATTTGGTGGTTCTAAATTGAAAACTGTAGATTTTACGAAAATTTAAAACTTTGTACGGGTGGGGGGGGGGTTGCTCCGACCACCGAGCCCCGACCCGTTCCCAACACCGTCTCCCGCTAAGTTAGAGTTTCATGACACAAAATTTGGTGGTTCTGAATTGAAAAATAAAGATTTTAAGAAAATTTTGTTTGTGGGGTGGGGTCTTACCCCCGGGCCTTGATCCGTTCCAAAAACCTTCTACCGTCTAAGTTAGAGTACCATGAGATAGTATAAAAAATTTGGTGGTTGTAAATTGAAATCTATAGATTTTACGAAAGTTGTGTGTAGGGGTGGGGAAACCACCCTTGCCCGTTCTGAAAACCGTCTACCGTTTAATTTAGAACACCATTATATAGTATACCAAATTTGGTAGCTCTAAATTGAAAACTTTAGTTTTTACGAAAAAAAATTATGGACGGGGGTACTCTGACCCCGTGCCCGACCCGTTCCAAAAACCGTCTACCGTCTAAGTTAGAGTACCATGAGAGAGTATGCCAATTTTTTTGGTTCTAAATTGAAAACTATAGATTTTAAGCGTCATTTTTATGGGGACGGGGGCCCTTACCCCCGGGCTCCAACCCCATTCCAAAAACCGTCTAGCGTCTAAGTTAGAGTACAATGAGATAGTATACCAAACTTGGTGGTTCTAAATTGAAAACTGTAGATTTTACGAAAAACTTTTTATTCGGGGTGGTGGTCAGACCCCCGGGCTCCAACCCCTTCTAAAACCCATCTAGCGTCTAAGTCAGAGTATCATGAGATAGTATACCAGATTTGGTGGTTCTGAATTGAAAACTGTAGTTTTTAAGAGAATTTTGTATGTGGAGGGCTCTGACCCCCGGGCCTTTACGCGTTCCAAAAACGGTCTGTCGTCTAAGTTAGAGTACCATGAGATAGTATACCAAATTTGGTGGTTCTAAATTGAAAACTGTAGATTTTGCGAATTTTTATATGAGGAGGCCCTTACCCCCGGGCTGTAACCCCTTCAAAAAAATTGTCTAGCGTCTAAGTTAGAGTACCATGCGATATTATACCAGATTTGGTGGTTCTGAATTGAAAACTGTAATTTTTAAGAAAATTTTGTATGTGGGGGCTCTGACCCCCGGGCCTTGATCCGTTCCAAAAACGGTCTACTGTCTAAGTTAGAGTACCATGAGATAGTATACCAAATTTGGTGGTTCTAAATTGAAAAGTGTAGATTTTACAATAAAAAAAAATATTCGGAGGGGGTTTGACCCCCCGGGCTCCAACCCCTTCCAAAAACCGTCTAGCGTCTAAGTTAGAGTACCATGAGATAGTATACCAGATTAGGTGGTTCTGAATTGAAAACTGTAGTTTTTAAGAAAATTTTGTATGTGGGAGGCTCTGATCCCCCGGGCCTTGACCCGTATTAAAAACGGTCTGTTGTCTAAGTTAGAGTATCATGAGATAGTATACCAGATTAGGTGGTTCTGAATTGAAAACTGTAGTTTTTACTAAATTTTTTAGGAGGGAGGGAGCTCCGACCCCGCGGGCCCCAACCCCTTCCAAAAACCGTCAAGCGTCTAAGTTATAGTTTCATGATACCAAATTTGATGGTTCTGAAACGAAAACTAGATTTTACGAAAATTTTGTATGTAGGGGGGGCTCTGACTTCCCGGTGCTTGACCCGTTCAAAAACCGACAACCGTCTAAGTTAGAGTACTATGAGATAGGACACCTGATTTGGTGGTTCTGAATTGAAAACTGTAGATCTTACGAATATTTTGTGTATGTGGATCTATGGCCAACCGGGCCCCTGACCCGTTCCAAAAACCGTCTACCGTCTTAGTTAGAGTAACATGAGATAATATACCAAATTTGGTAGTTCTAAATTGAAAACTATATTTTACGGCAATTCTATAGAGGGGGTCTAACCCCCCCCCCTCTCCAACCTCTTCCTAAAACCGTCTACAGTCTAAGTTAGAATACCACGAGATAGTATACCAGATTCGGTGGTTCTGAATTGAAAACTGTAGATTTTACGAAAATTTTGTATATGGGGGGCTCTGACCAACCGGGCCCTGCCCCGTTCCAAAAACCGTTTACCGTCTAATATTTTTAGTGCCAAAGAAAAACGTAATATTCCTATCCTGTCTGCGTGTCCAAACTTTATAAATTTGACCAGGGAGCAAGACGTTCCAAATCGTACGTTTTCCTGCATTCGTTTTGTATGTAACCAAAATCTGTAAACGCGACGAATTGACGTAGTCGTCGAATTTGTCCGCGACGAGTTGACGCGCGACGAATCATCGTGGTCAACGAATTGACGCTCGACGAATTGTCGTAGTCGACGAATTGACGCACGCGACCAATTGACGTGACACCTCTCAGAGTTACATCACTCCAATCGAAATTTGACGTTAAACTTCCAGACATAATGCTTGTGTATGGCTAATCGTCATAACCACGTACTCCCTTCAGCTCTCAGCGAACCGTTTTAGTGCTGGAGATGCTTCGGGCGTAGTATGAACTCGGTAGTCAGTATTGCAGCCTACGTTAAGGGATTTTGCTGTTTAGCCATCTTCAGCACTCTACACAACCGTTCTGTTATCTTACGTGGCCACTATGTACAGATCATGTTCTTGTTTGTGCTAGGCGTTTCAACTTCACAATACAATCACTTGCAGTTAACAAGGATAGTTACAGCATATCAGAAATATCCCGAGCTGTCTTCGTTCTAAGACGTCAGCCTGCGATCGCGCATGTTGAAAGCCACTGAGCTTCACCATGTGGCCCATTCTACTATTAAAGCTCATCTGCGACGGATGCCGGGAAAGAGACGTCATTTTATAGCTGCACTGATCATGTATGTGACACATATCGGGTAAATCTACTACACAAAATTGGCGCCCGTGTATTTTTAATCAGGATTTTTACTACTTTCAGTTGTTTAAACATTCCATCAATATTTATATGATAACTTCAATGAAACTCAACAATTTTCATATGCTTTTATTGTTGTAGGTAGGAGCCTTTATATAAATTTACTTTTATAATACACATCGCTGAATTAAATTTCAAAATATTCTTCGCTGTCTTTTATGTAATTTATTTTACAAATATTAAACTGACAGAATCATTTTATATGATATGATAGTGTACTTGGATGCTAGAATGGAAGACAACTTCCTGCAAGGTGAAGTGCATGTGTTATGAAATATAGGATGAAAAATATTCTCTTATTTTTGCATTTTTTTGACTTGTTGCATTTTAATTTCTCACGCAGTCTGGAAAACCGTAGAAAAAGTGTACTTCTTATCACAGTCTTCTCCTCTACAGATAGAGATGCATTCTGTAAGATAGGTTTTGTCGGAACCAATGCCTAAATGGAAAATAAAGTGGCATATCTTATACAGCCACAAATAGGTAACCGTGAAAATGTACTCTAATAATATTGGAAAACGGCAGATTTGAAACCTAGCATTTGTTATCATATTTTAAAACTTATTTTTCTGGAAATCTTCAGGTTTCATTTCCCACAGTTACAAAAATAGTTAATAATTAGGCATGCATTCTTCATGCTCGGGAAATGAAAGAAATACTGGTATTTCAACAAAGTAAACCCAACTCGTTGAATATGAAACCAATTATCAAGTTTATGTAGCCAATGTCATGAATATTTAATACTGTTTCAGTTGTATTTTATCGCATCGGATATATGTTTTATTAACGATATTTTTTTCTTACCTTTTTTTTTGCTTTATCAGATTACGGACATTAAAATCCACTTACAGTGGTTGTTCTACAAATGTTCATAATGAGCTAACATGAGATATTTGAAATCATGTATAAAAATGGTTTTTCGAAATGATATAAACTGCATTTACAAAGTTACATACAACAACCATATCTTAAACGACAATAAAAATATCTGAACATCTGAGCAAGGAATACAGGAGCGAAATGGTTTGGTTATCGCTGTTAATGCACTATTAAACAAATGCTCTGAAGGTCACAACTAAGTGCCAGTATATCACGCATAGTTAAAAGTGAAGAACAAATTTCAATATCGAAGCAATATTATGGAACGTCTGCTTTAGTCTAATAATGAAGTATGACTGTTCAGTCTTGGATATCTGTCCTGATATCCACAGAAAAAATATCACCTCTTTCCAAAACAAAACGCTTTCCCTGCTGAAAGGTTTTTGATGGTAGTACGGCTGAAATTAAATTTCAAACTGACTACAGGTAAATTCAGTTAATTATACTAGTTAAATTATACTTTGAAAATCCAAAGGAACACAATTTATTTTTACTTACTGACGTCCTATACCATGATACCAGGATCCAGCAAAATCTAAAAGTCCGAAACATACTCCAAATTATATCCCATAAAATAATGTCCTAAAAACAGGAAAAAGATACCCAGCTGCTAATTCGGATTTATCTATTCGAACTTCTTAACGCACTTCGGGGAAAGGAAAGCTATATTTTGCTTATTAAATTGGAATTCAGGAAAGTTCTCTAAAGTTCCAAGGTAAGAAATAATTTGCTGATGTAGGTTCGTAACTGCTAGCCACTGATAATTTATTTTCTAAGCACCTAGAACAAAGGAACAGGTTGACCTAACAAATTCAAAGTCAGGGTGCGAAGTGGAAGAAAAGAAAAAAAATGGATCTCCTTACGGACGGTGGTGTAAAATATGACATTTTAGATGATTTTACAACGTTCTTTTTAATGTTTCCACAAGGGTTGTTCGTTTCGGTTTCCTCGTGTCAGTATGCAGGACCCGTTGGACTTGGGCAAACTTCAGTGTCCGAATTGAACAAGAAAATTTATATACTTCTTAGTGCGATCACACCTGTCAGAGCACTGTGTTTCTGCTTTCAATATTTTTACGTTTTTTCCAATTACAAAAGGTTTCAGTAAGTCGTTGGTGCAAATGTAGCTTTGGCTCGAATCGATCTCCATGAGGGTTTCTTTTTTTCAGTTACATAGGATGGTATCCTATCAAAAGAAACTTTGGATTTGACTCCGCGAAAAAAGGAAACAGCTCCGTTAGACAAATATACCACGCACGCCTCATCCGGGACTCGAACCCAGACCCACTAGAGTTAGCGGTCAGAAGCCAACGATTAGAGCACTAGTTTGAACGCACTTATGTGAACGAATCCGAAGCCTACTTATCAGACCGCTCAATGACCTGCTTGATCATGCAACTTTGGTGTTATCAACGACAACCCAGAGCGACCTTTGCATGTCGCAGCTGTTAGCTCCGGAAAGAGTTCCGCACAGATAACTTTATACGTCTCTAGAAATTGCTAAATCTGGGTTACATTCAAATTAGATTAAAAAAATTACTAACCAACAGAAGGAAAAAAACACTGAAGGGGGTGTGTTCATAATTTTATATTATATCTGAGTCGAAATTCGCCGGTTAAATGTACAGATTTATCCACGTACCAAGGATGTGTCTACAACGACTCTCCGTTAAGAGAAAATCTTTTCAGCTTTCTTGTGCCATCGTGTCTCCATTTGAAAGAATGCGACCTCTATTTCAACACGTTTCTAGAATCAAGAAAGTCATCTGCTTAATTTCTCTTTCGTATCAAGGAATCTTTGCAATAGATCCAAGCAATTGTCAGCTTGAGATGTGAAACAATGGGACATAAATTAAGAGCTATTTTCTGTAGCGTAGCACTACCAAATTGAATACTTTTCTGGCAAGAACCTACCCTGTTCCTCCAGTAGTATTTCACCGTGAATCGGCTGTAGGAGCGAGAGAGAATGACTGTTTCAGCTAAGCCAAGCTTGCGAAATCGCCATGTAGCTGTGTAAGACGTTTCCGTAGCGTGTGCTGACATCGTCTGGTACTTGTAGGTTTTACGTTAAAAATTATTAAAATACATTTAAAAATGATTTTGTTTTTCAAAAATTGCTATCAAACTATATAATTTAAAATATTAAGGTCCTTTTTTTTCGAAATGTTTAGCCAAAAAATCGTTTAGCCTAATTTGGGACGCTAAACTAAACATTTCCCTTTTTATTTAAATAATGACTTTTTCTACCAGATAAGAAACAAAAATCCTAATAAAACGTAGACACAATTTGCCATTCACGTAATATGAAAGTTTATAGAATCTGCAAAAATCAGGCAGCAAGTTTCCCTGAAAACTTAATTAAAAACTATGCATTTCGCTTGGAATACATTATGTTTTGACATTTGCTGCTTTTCGCATTTTATAATAACAAAAGCAATTTGCAATATCCAAACTTCCTGTAATATAAAGAAATTATTTTTCAAAATATATATATATATAATCTATTATTTTTATAATTTACCGAAAAAAATATATTTGGTACAACTCTTTCTAAATTACTTCCGATTTTTATATTTAATTTCTGAAAATATGTTTTAGTATAACGCCCTGATACAAACAAATTTGTTCCTTTATGATCCAGAACCGAAATGTTTTTGTGGCATTTCGGACTTGGGTCATATCGTTCCCTTGGTATACCAAATTGACACCAGTCATTTTCTCTTTTTTTTAATGAGTCACACATTTCGTGAAGTGTTATGCAGCCCAATTAGTGTGAATAGGCAAAAAAAAAGGTAAACTCAGTTTATATATTTTTTTCTTTATAGGTTTTTCACTTTCATACATAAAATATCGGCTTTCCAAAAATACTAAATAGCTCTTAAAGATAAATTTTATAAAATAATTTTCTTCACATTTATGCCTTCAATTTTGTTGCTGTTAAAAAGAAAAGAATGAATGCGATTAGGAATAAGATGATGTTTAGTAATTGTAAAATAATTAACACAGTGCAAAAAAATTTTAATTTCACCGGATGACATTTGCTTGTTCTTAATATCTTAAGTCGAAAACATGTCTGTTGTAGTTTTTTTGCGTTGATCTTATTCAAAAAACCCTTGCACCATGATTGAAACTTTTCAAGATGAAAATTCGACTCCAAAATATGTTGAAATTTTCGAAATAGCTTTACTTTCAAAAGTGTTATGACCTACATTGCTGGAAATACCATCACTCTAGTCCTGAATTTGTAAGACTATATATACATCTGTTATCAGGGACAACTGATATCCAATCACCAATGTTCTAATTATTATTAAAAAAATACCCAGTGATGATTCATTTTTCGTTCAGGTGACTTCAATGCTAAACAACTCTTATGCTTTTATTTCCGGTATCTTACACTGCTGGCCACCCAAAATGCAACACCAAGAAATACAAGAGATAGCAAAGCCAGATTTACTGCACACATAACAACAGATACAAAGATGAAACCATTGAACTTACAGGCCCGTGAGACTTGCAGAACACGCAGACATCAATAATTCGTGTGGCCCCCATGGCTGGCAATAACGGCAGCTACACGCCGCGTGCATCGAACGAAAGAGGCTTTGGATGTGGGCTTGGGGTACGTCGGGAACGACGTAAAGATGTAAACGATGTATACCTGAGAAACGTATAAACGGTGCTTTACTGTGTACAGTTTCATTCTCTCATACATTCTTTCTTTTATCCGTTGGATTTGAAAATCTTTGTTTCACTGATACCTTCCTTGTAATACACTGGTGTGAAAAATTAAGGACGAAGAGAAGAAATCAGCATAACAGCGAAACCAGAAGGCAAAACGGACCGAAAGACCACACAGGAGATAGATTAGTGTCCGGTAGGGTAGGGAATGCGCATATATGTAGCATGACGTGGGGAGGTGGAGTGTCAGAAAGGTATAAAGCACATGGGCGGTGTTCGCTCAGCAATACGGTGAAAGCTATTGCACGGCGTACATCGTTTTAAACGGTGTCGAGTTGCTGCCACCGTGTGATATGGCTAATACGCAATCCAGTAGACGACATCTGGATGACTTAACCCGAGGTCGCGTCATTGGGAAGTTGGAAGAAATTCGAAGAGTGAGTAGTGTGGCGGAGGAGTTCGGGATCGCTCAGAGCGTCGTTTCACGAGCTTGGAGAGCATTTCAAACAACAGGAACAGCTGTCCGAGACTTTAGCAGTGGTCGTCCATCAGATACCATGGCGGCGGACGACCGGTATATTGTCCTACAAGCGAGATGAAACAGACAGTAGACAGCGGGAGAAATCGAAAGGCACATGCAGCAGACAACTGAACGTTCGTTATCGCGTTTTACCGTGGTCACTAGGCTGCAAAAAGGTGGTCTATTTGCACGACGACAAATACGGTGTGTGCCATTAACGCCTGCTCAAGGTTGACGGCGGTTTCTGTGGTGCCAGGAAAAACAGAACTGGACACAACAGCAATGGGGTCGAGTTCTCTTTACGGATGAGAGCCGATTTAGTCTGACGAGTGATTCTGGACATATGCACATCTGGAGAGAGCAGGGAACACGCAATCACACCTCCAACATCATCGAAAGGGACCGGTTTGGAGGTGGCGGATTTCTCGTTTGGGGCGGTATCATGCTTGGTAGCTGTACTGACCTCCACATCTTCGAAAGAGGTTCAGGTACTGGTGTCGGCTATTGTACCGAGAACCTCCTGCCTTACGTACGTCTGTTTAGAGGTGCTGTGGGTCCTTAGTTCGTCTTCATGGACGACAACGCTACACCTCATCGAACAGTGGCAGTCGCAGAGCTGTTAGAGACTGAAGGTATTCAACGCACTGAGAGGCCAGCAAGGTCCCCGGACCTAAATCCAACCGAACACGTGTAGGATCTTCTCGGGAGATGCTTGGCAGCACGTCACCAGCCGCCAGCAACAATTCCGCAGCTGCGATTGGCGCTACAAGAAGAATGGGCCGCGATGCCTCAACAGCGCCTTGACAACCTCGTCCTCAGCATGGACAGACGTTCTAAATCCTGCAACGCAGTCAGGGGTGATCACATCCCCTACTAATGACTGGATTTTTCTTGGCAGCCGCCTGTCACATGGACGTTTCTGTCTTCTGTACAGTTGTGCTCGAAGCTACCTTTTCAATAAAGTGCCTTTGTATCCTTTGGATTCCTTGTTTTTTCTCACTTTTCCCATATTCTTATATCTTGGGGATCTTATCGTAAGATTTGAGTCGATGTGGAGCACTTCTGCACGACGTTACATTCGAAAAACCATCTCGTTCTTAAATTTTGCACGCCAGTGTATGTGAAAATATTTCTGAGCCATTTTATGTTACATGTGAAACAAGTAACATGCTTGCGCTAACTTTATGCTTTTTACCCGCTGGTAAAAAAATAAGCAGCTGTTTCTATTTCTGAATGTTTTCCAGATTGTTGAAACTGGCTGATTGATTTCCTTACGGGTTCCACTAACTTTGAATAGCTTTGATAAATCTTATTCGCGTGAGAAATTATTAAAACGATGTGCTTATTCAGTTTTTATTTATTATGATTTGGTGGTACGGGCTAATCATAAGTTTTAAATGTGGTTTCTGATTTTAAAGGATTACTCGTTATTGTACCTTATGTAATTTCACATGATCTGATCGTATTGCCCAGCAGTGAGAAATGAGTATGATTCTGTTTAAATCTGTTGAATCGGAATTTTTATTCGATCTTTGGAAACCTCAACTTCCAGAAACACTGTTTGTATTGGTATTTTTATAAATTTTAGCAGGTCTGAATGCACCATAAATTCCAACATTCCCTGATTTCTATCACTTCAAATTAAGTCACATCCTGCGTTCGTACTTTGCCATTTCCAGATATTGCTTTTTTGTGGTTTTTTTTTAAGAAATTTGAATTTTAAAATAGTATTCTAAATCAAACTTTAGCCCTGGAAATACGTTTACTCTGTGTGAAGAAAACAATTGCAAGGATGCCCAACAGAACGTGCCACGTGATCGTATCCTGGGAATAACAATTTAAAACGACGTCAAACACCATTGGCTGTACGAATGTGAGTGTGGAATATAAAATATCTAGGTCCTTGTGCAACTCACGTACGCCAATTTTTGATGGAATTCGCTAAGATGTTAATAACCAATTAATACCGAAGTGTTTTTCCTGTGACATATTACACTTCACTGAAATCCCTTTTCTGAAAGGAGTTTCACAGTACATAGTCCGATCATAAACCTAGTTATTAAGAGTAACTGTAGTTTCCTACCTACGGGACAAACACCTTTGGAGATATAACTGGCACAAAGTAAAACCTAATATTGCGACACACCGATAATGAAAAAGCATATCGCGGTCACCCATGACATAACTCATATCAGTATGACACACGAGAAAAGCTTCGATGGAAAAAATATGATAAGTATACTACTTCATATACCTGAAAATCAATTAAGATCTCTTAAAAATTCAAATTTATATCAGAACACTTTATCCATCGCATAAATATTATTTTTTTTATTAACGGAATCAATACAATTATTATGAATTCAACAAAAACGTGTAAATGTATGATTTGCGTCATTTGTTTCATTTCACTTAAATAAAAATGTAAAATTACCAGCCAGGTGAATACGCAATATCTACTTATTGGCAAACTGCACATTTGGAAATTACACAGAGTATATTATTTTAAATATAAAGTTAATAAATATTTCAAAACACATGCTTGGAAAACACTTACCTTCTTTGTCATTGTAAATTCCATACGCACCAACCACCGAGTGTGGCTTGCGGCAAGCTTGAAAACAGAGGTGGATAACTATCGAAAGTCACAAAATAACATAAGTAGAAAAGTTACTCAGGGCCGCCCCCGGTTGCGCAGTGGTCTAAAAGTTTTTCTGATCATCCGTCAGAGATGGGTTCGAATCCCGGTGAGGCAAAGAATATAAAGCTTGAAGAACGCCAACTCTCATAGAGATTACGTAAAACAGGCGACAACGGCGCTATCACATCTTAAGTGGTAATATGCTCTGCTGGAAAGTTATCATTCAGGAGCAAAATACGTTAGCGGGACTACGGCAATAAAGCTTGTCTTTGATCCACGAT
This sequence comes from Macrothele yani, assembly GCA_039090855.1. Taxonomy (NCBI): domain Eukaryota; kingdom Metazoa; phylum Arthropoda; class Arachnida; order Araneae; family Macrothelidae; genus Macrothele; species Macrothele yani. The sequence goes on from CM077034.1 coordinate 215,572,007, forward strand.
GGTATTCTTCGATCTGGTGACTATTTGGTTAGAGCAGTGTTTTTTGTTGTTGTTGCTGTTTTCCAATATTCCACCCATCTCTTATTTTGGTGAGAAAAATATGCAATAACATCAGTATTACTCATGAAAGAAATATGGGATTACACCATATAAAACAAATTTTGTAGATGACAATAAGTTTTTGGTGTAAACGTGACAAGGATGGAAAGTCAGATAAGATCCGAAAACTGGAAAATTTTCATCGTCCTGGAGCGGGACTCGAAGCCGCTTCTCCCAGATATCGCCCGGGTATACTAACCATTACACCACCCAGAACGACCAAGTCTCAAGTTTTCGATTAATTTGAATAAAAGCATCACAGGATTTGCTAGTCGAAGCAGCCGGCATTCATGTTTAGCGAATCCGGAGGTTAAGAATCCTATCCCGTGATTTCCCGGAGAAGCAGATAAATCATGAAACAAATGCGGGATTACACCATATAATACAAATTATGAAGATGCAATACGATTTTTGATGTAAATGTGACAAGGATGGAGAGTCAAAAAATATCCGAAAACTTGAACATGTACATCGTCCTGGAGCGTGACTCGAACCCGCGTCTCCCAGATAGCGCCCGGGTATGCTAACCAACTACACCACCCGGAACGACCAAGTCTTAAGTTTCCGATTAATTTGAATATAACCACCACAGAATTCGCTAGTCGAAGCAACCGCCATTCATGTTTAGCGAATCTGGAAGTTAAGACTCCTCCAGATTCGCTAAACATGAATCCGTGATTGCCCGGAGGACCAACTAAATCATGAAAGAAATACGGGATTACACCATATAATACAAATTGATGGGAAACGTAGACCTGGTTGTTCTGGGTGGTGTAGTGGTTAGCATACCCGGCGATATCTGGGAGCCGCGGATTCGAGTCCTGCTCCAGGGCGATGAAAATTTTCAAGTTTTCGGATATTATCTGACTTTCCATCCGTGTCACATTTACACCAAAAATCGGATTGTCATCTTCAAAATCAGTATTACTATTTAAATTAAATTTTACCAAATATTATAGTTAGGCCTAAGGATCAGTACAAAATGCAGACGTTCAGTAGGATTTGGTAATATTGAAAATGTTTCGGAAAAACTGAAGAACAAACAAAAGCCTTAACTAACTCGATTGGCGTTACAAAACTAACATATCCGATTTGCGAAGTGATTATGCTACCGAGAAGATAACAGTCACGTGCTGTGAGTAACTCGGCTGACTGTTCTTAATCCAAAGAATTGAAGTCAACAGAAACACGCATGCGCAGTCTGCTTCGGTATCAGCCTGTATGTTGGCATATGTGCACTGCATTTTAACTCAAAAGGTATAGCTGTGCTAGTTACGTCTCGCCGAGCCTTAACGTCTTCTCAGTTTGATATTCTTTGGGTGTTACGTGGGTGTTGTGTTTCTCTTAGGGCGCTGGACTTCTTCCTTCCCTGGAACCAGAGACAATAATATAATGACGGGCGACTTCTTATAGCCCGCTGAGTTGCTCACGATGGTCGTTAAACCTACAATAAAAAAACAAAGTAACTCAGGAGAAGATTTGTTTTCCAGAATTAAAAATTATGTCTGACAAGAATTTTTCTTATCTTTCCCCATTGTCAAAAGGCTAAACTTAGACAAACTCTAGAGCTAACTTTTTTGGAGCTTTAGCGACCACCGTGAGCAACTCAATGGGCTGTAGTGTCGCCTGTTTCTGATTTAGGGCCACTAATTTCAGATAAGGCAGAAGCCTGTGCTGTAAGACAAACAGAACAACATAATGTTCGCTTCACGAGATTGAAATCCGGGCCCATTTCGGATGAATAGTCAGAATTCAGCGCTTAGAACACTGCACCACCAGAAAGGCGAATCTAACGTCTTGACGATATCCTTCCAAAGTGAGCGAATGTGTGAGCAAAAGTCACCTAAAAAATGTTTTGCATGAAGAACCAGTTAATTCGTAGCTGAGTAATTGTCGTTTTCTGTTTCCCTTGTGCAATTATTGTTTGTTTGTTTATGTTCACAAAATCTAATGAAAATAATTCGGCAGTTTTGTATGCAAAATAATGGTTTTATAGAGTTTGGCACTATCGCGGTAATATTTCCTCAGGTACTAAACAAACAAAGCTGTGACTTGGGCGGCTGCTTAGTTTATTTCTCTGAAAGCATTTTCAACGACAGCTGTTGGATGCTGTTGTTTTAAATGATTCTTATTTCTCGTAATGCCAGTTTTTCCCGCAAAGGCTAAATTTTACGTTGTCCTTTTTCTTACCAAAAGAAAAGTAACGCTGCTCGAAAGGTATTTTAAATTTACCCATTATTACTGATTGCTTACTTTCAACAAGTAACTTTCAATACGTGACGCAAGTTTAAACTTTCATTACAAAAAAGAGAACAACGCTTTTGACTTCGTCTCTATCTGACTGAACAGCACACTTTAGCTTTGAGCTTGAATTAATCTTAAGAACAGCAGAGTGCAAAATCCGCATACCCTCACGGCCTCACTGTTAATTGTACGTATATACTAATATTTTTTTTTCAAATGGGGAAGAGCACCTTTCCAACGGACACTGCTTCAGTGAGATATCATCACAATTTCACACGGGGTTATCTCTTGTACGCCCATGAAACGTCTGTTCAAACTGTTTTTAACATTTGTCTTTAGCTGTTTTATTTTTTTCTACTTTGATTTTTTATTAGAGGTTTAACGACCACCGTGAGCAACTCAATCGGTTATAAGCAGTCGCCCGTGCCTAATTTAGGGCCACTGACTCCTGGGAAGGGAGAGAGCCAGTGCCGTAAGACAAAAACAGCATCCAGGTCTCATTCAATTTCTGAAGTTGTACGAAAAGTCAGCATTCCTCGATCCACGGTGTCACGTGTGCACCGAGAATACCTCATGGAAGGTATTACCACCCACGGTGGACAGCACAGTGGCCGACCACTTGTGCTGCATGACCGCGACCAGCGGCGTCAGATGAGGATTATCAATGCTAAACGACAAGTGACACTATCTCAAATTACATCCCAATTCAATGCAGAAGGAACCAGAGACATATCCATCAGGTCAGTGCAGCGTAATGTAGCGCCTATGGGGTATGGGAGCAGAAAACTGACCAGAATGTCTTTGGTAATTCTAAGACATCAGACACAGCGCTTCAGCGGGGCTCGGGAACACGGTAATTGTACCTTCAAAGATTGGCAACACATGGCGTGGTCTGATGAGTCACGCTATCTGTTGTTACGTGCTTGTTTTTTTTTTTTTTTTTTTTGATTGGAGATTTAACGACCACCGTGAGCAACTCAATGGGCTATAAGCAGTCGCCCGTCCCTAATTTAGGGTCACTGGTTCCAGGGAAGGGAGAGAGCCAGTGCCGCAAGACAAACACAGCATCCATGCCCGACCGGGATTCGAACCCGGACCCCCCACGGACGAATGATCAGAGGCCAACGCCTTAGACCACTGCGCCACCGGGACGGCGTTACGTGCTTGTAGTCCGGTTCGGGTGTGGAACAAATCCCATGAGACTATGGGCCCCAGCTCTCAAAAAGACACTGGGTAAGTTGGTGGTGGTTCCATGCATTTGTGGGGTGTCTTTGCGTGGCACGGTTTGGGTTCTCTAGTCTTGGTAAACACGTCATTAACCGGTAATCGCTTTGTTGCTGGGCTGGATGACCATATGTTGACCTTCATAGGCTTAATGTATCCCAAAACGAATGGGATATACCAAGATGAACAATGCACCATATCATCGGCCCAAATTGTACAAAAATTGCTTGAGGAGCATTCTGGTCATTTCTGAAGGATAGCTACACTATCCGTTAGAAACGCTACAACGTTCGCCTGAAATAAACCCAATGGAGCACCTTTGGGACGTGGTGGAAAGATCCATTCGCACCCGAGATCCTGCACCTACAAATAGGAGAGAGCTGTGGGTGGCTATTCCGACGGCATGGCTGAACATCTCGCCAGAAGTCTTCCGGCCTCTTGTGGAATCAATGCAAAGTCGAGTTGCTGCACTTCACTGGGCTACAGGAGGTCCTACACGATACTAATTACATATACCATGATTCTTGGCTCTTCAGTGAATACCATATTTCATCGTTTACGCATGTCAGTAGCAGAATGATATCATGAATTCAGTATGCAGTAGGTAAATGGTCTCATTCTATGGTCATGAGATGTTCCACGCATTCAGTAGAACCTCAAGAAAAAAAACCCTGGAGTTCCCGATACAACATAGCACCACAGCTACACAGAGGAAGATTTCGACTTTTCGCATTATCAAGTTTCTAGCATAGTCGGTATCTGCTGAGGAAGACGAAAATGATATAATTTCGTTTCTCGAGAATCGAATGCATTGTCTTTCAATAAGTATCATAACTTCATTCACGTTGTTCTTCTATTGGTGTACTTAAACGAATGAAATTGAAATTGAACTGACGCCATGAGCCGTCATCAAGTAATTATAGCATTTCAGGCTTAACTTACATTTAAAGTACCGTACTTAAATTCCAAACAGTTAGCTTTTTCAAGCGTTCTTCCATATCTATAAGGAAACCAACAGAGCGGGTTGTGTTCGAATGTGTAAAGTATTTATCTTTTTATTTTCAGAAGAAATTATGTAAACAAAGAAAATTGGAAGAAAACAATTGTAATTTTGTTATTATGTAATCAATCAACTAAATTCAAACTGACAATTACATCGTAAAATATTGCTTACTAGCAAGTACTGCTAATTACCTAGAAAGTGACAGCCAAAAAAAAGCTGCTGTGTCTGGCTCTTCATTATATAAAACTTGTTGGAAATCAACAAAAATTCGACACCGTGTTTCCCAAATTCTAAGCATTTTAACGTACGGAATTTCATATTTGATTTATACAGTTAAATTAATTTTAGAAATTTTTGTGAAAAAATTAAAGAGATGCGGAAGTAATGTTTTATACTTTCTTTCAGGTAAAATTTTGCTTCGGCTCTGTGCATGTGTTCTCTTTATCTGACAGATCGTTTGTTATTTAAAACTAACCCCAGTCAAAAATGCTTGCATTGTTGACATTTTGTAATTCTTTTTTTGCAAGAATTATCTGGTGGGAGTATGCTCATCATTCTGTCTGTCGTTGCATAATGTCTGACACGATGTGCTGATTCAAAAAATATGGCCTTGAAAATATGGAGCATCGAGATGTATATCACTATCTAGCGGAAATACGGCGCAGTTTCAGAAGCAACTGACAGATTCATTTTTACAGTAATTTAGTGCTTATTTTTTACACGACTGATACATTTTTGGACCAGGAGTTTCTTAATGCAACGAAAAGCACGTTGAACTCAGTTTTAATTTAGCGCACGTTGAACTCAGTTTTAATTTAGCAGTTGTCAGATAAAGTAATTCAAAATTTCATTATTTGTCTTACATTGGGACTGTATAAATCAACCGATTGGAAAACAGAACAAAAAATAATTTTGTTTCAGTGAAAAAAAATATCTCTCTGTATTCTCCTACATGGTGATGTAATATTACATCTTTATAATGCTCGCTACCAAAATTATGAAAGAAAGAAAACATATCTCCTGTTTACACTATGTAGAGAGATCTATTCGTATAGTCGAGCAAGCATCGCATGAAGCCAGAAAATGAAATCTAAACCAACATTCAACCCAAATCATCATTAGCCATTCTCCTGCGCCATGTGACATTTGTTGTCAGAATGTCTTTTCTTTTGGCTGTAATACATGTAAGTCCTAGGAGCTCAGACAATTACAAAGACATTGCAGGTGAATAGGGAGGCAAAGAGCATGCTACTTCCGGAGTATACAGAATGCAGCCATTGTAGGGAGTATCTAATGTGTTGACACTTTTGCGCGACATTTGATTACTAAATCTTTAAGATTTAAATGTATGTAAGACGACATTTAAATGTTTAATAGTTTCTTTGTTTTTTTTATTTCTCTGCTGTGTGTATATGTCCGGCAACGATATAACATGTTATTTTCCCTCTTACTAGTCTGTTTTTGTTGTTTGTTGGATATGAACACTTGCTAATTACAGTTTGATTCAGAAAATTATCGGTTCGTACACGAATATTCTTAATATGTAATTTCTGCAGTACATTTTGAATTGAATCAAAAACTCTTGCTTTTCCATTTTCTCCATTCATAGATGTCTTTGCAAGATCAATCGATGTCTGCGGTTTCCTAACTTACAGTATTACGTTTGTCAGTCTATTTCTCTGCACAGTCATTGGACTTTTACATATTGTCCACTTTTTCAGTTGGCAATCGGAAGTTCCATGTTGTCGGTGTTTGTACCGTGAAAAATATCTCCACATGCTATTGAAAATGGCATTTGATGCAGCATTGAAATGGGCAGCTCTCAATTCCTGTATTTTGTTCTGACATATTTTAGTGCTCAACGTACGTTCTCCGTTGACTCATATAGTATCATGAGATCACAAGGAACTGGAAAATATGTGCATTACGAAGAAACTAAATTATATGATGCCCTAAAGTAAATTTACAGCGGCCTTAAATTAAAAACTAAATTCCACTTGAGTTCTTCCTCTCTCTTGGAAGAATATTCTACATTATACGATATATCTTCTGAAAACTTTAACTGCCGCACAATTTTGAATGACTGACGGTATTCCTCTCGATGTAAAAGTCCCATTTCAAAAGCTCATTTCTCTCATTTACTATATCTTTTTGTCGATTTATTAGATTACGGAGTTTGGCAGCGCTAGTTACATAGTTAAATACTTTTATTTGTGGTTAATTTGCTGATTTTAAAACTGAATTTTTTTTTAGTTCTTTCAATGACTCTGATTATCCTGCACATTACTTTTTCTATATGAAGTTACATTTTTCCACAGCAAAACATAATTTTTCCAGTTATTTCCTGTTCCCTCTTTACTTTCAAATACTGCGTTTTGAAAAATTCATTTCGGATTGAAACAGATTAAGAGGGCGCATTCACTGAACAGAGAAGGACACGATGTCTTCTAATTTATATTGCAGAAAATGAGCCCGTCTACTAATTCCCACATATTTTTGAACTTACGTCGTGTCGTGTTTTGTTTAACAAGATGATCCAAGAATTAAAAAAAGGTATTCCGTTAATATGCATTTAATGACTATATTTTTGTGCTAATTCGGTAATATAATGAGGCCCATGATTTAAATGCTTCCCTCTGGATTTTTCATGTATATTTGAAACAACGTTGAGTAAATATCTGAATAAGAACATATCAATTTAAGTTTCAAATTGATGTTCACAAGTTGTTTCGAAATAAGTGTTATAGAACATATATAATAGTAAAAAAATATGCATGTGTACTCTATTATTGAAATGTATCCAGTACTCTACACTGCAAATCAATGTACTACTTCCGAGTTGGGGAGCCTTTCATGCTGGAAGGCCGCATTCAAATAGATGTAGAATAGAAATGCGCCATTCAAGAGACTTCAATTAGATATACTTGGGAATGCACGTTATTTTGTAAAAATCATACTGAGTACTGACTAACTTTAAAAATAAAAAATAAAAATTAATTATAAAGTGTTGTAACCTTTTAATAACTTTGTCATGAATGCCACTTGAATGTTTGCTTAGAACATGGAGGTCCGTACTTTTAGCTGGTCCTCTGGATGTGTATTCATCATATGTGAACGTTAGTGTGTCTTGATTTGGTTTAGGTAGGATAATGTACACTGTTGGCAACCCAAAATGCAGCACCAAGAAGGAAGCATTCGATTGGCTTGAAATATCCAGCATGCGTCGTCCGCGAGAGGAAATGCAAACGATTTGCATTGCAGGACATACGCAAATCATTTGCGCCCGGCACTCCACCGATAAGCACTATAAGAAGGCTGCACAGAAGGCGGAGTGTAAAAAGTGGAAGTGTGTTGTGCTGCCGGACATGTGCGTGGGAAACTTCCTGATGCCTCGTCGCAGAACACGGCAGTCATTCCAGCACGTTTCGCAGTTAGACAGAGGTCGACCCAGCAACAACAGTATTGCTGGTCCAGCACTATGTTGACGCTGCCGAACTGTCAATAAAATGTACGGGCGGCCAACAGAAGGGCCAGCAGTTCAGGCCAACAGCTGGCCAACAGTTGGCAGGCCATCAGTTGTCATATGCCACAACAGGGCCATCAGTTGTCCATCACAAAAAGCAGCTACCACAAGTGGCCCTTCAGTGGCCCTGCAAGCACGTGCCAGGAATGATGGCTAGCCTAATGTGGTCTGCTAGTTTGCCGGTACTGGCAGCCGGCAACCGCGTGACGTAACTGATGGCTTGCCGAATCTTGTCCGCCAATTTCCCAGTAATAGCCATAATAAAAAAAAATAATCAAGGATAACCGCAGTTTCCGAAAACTACAATTTTGTTACTACCCTTACGAAACTTGTGAATTAACGCACTGCGTTGGGGAAATTTTCTCATCAGACCGCAAAAACGCTCGCTTGCATCTGAGTGGATTTGAACCACGGCCGTTGGCGTGGGAGCTGAGATCTCTACCGACCGGACTAGCTTGCCACGCAATTGCGGGTGCTTGAAGCTGTATGCGATGTATAATCGAATGGTTCCCTCTTTCATTTTAAAATGTTGCGAGGTATTTTTCATAAATGTCAGTTTCATATAATTTATAAATTTATTTTTTCAACATATCGATAGTTGTTCTTTTTCTACCTTGAGGGAACTTCACTCATTTTCAATGAATGAACCAATTTAAAGTAGCTTTCTAAAGTTTTCTACAGTCCTTGTTGTCTTGAAAGGCGATTGTTGAATTAATATATATTTACCGGGGTTCATGTCACATTCTGTTACATTTTTAACGTTGTATCGTTTCTTTTCGTTGTCCGAAGCTACATTTGTTTTAAAAAGGAAAGATATTTTATTTTACTTCTCGTTATTTTTAGGAGCGAATTCCTCCCAGTCTTGTGTATTCAACCCATGGATGAGTACATTATATTCACATAGTGTTGCTCTTTTTTTTTCAAATAATTAATAAATTTTGTACTCGTATAATTATTTTTTTTTTGTTTCACGACATTTGTTTCAAGCGGTTTCAAATTATTTGTTATTATTCACCCACTCCATTACATGAACTGTATTTCATGGGAATATTCTATTCCAATAAATAACAATTCATGTAATGGAGTGGGTGTATTTCATGGCTGTAATCTAGTATTTCATGGCTTAATCTGATATCTTCGTTGAAGTGGAATTTCATTAGGAAATTTATTCGCCTCTTTACATATGGCTTTTTTTTCTTAACATCCACTAAAATAACAGGATGGCGTTAGCGTCGTTTTCAACTAACTGGTACCATGAAGGACACTGCTTCTGCGCAGTCCCGTTGCTTTGACCTGCTGTTGGGGTTGCTTTGACCTGCTGTTGGGGTTGCATTGGTTGCCAGCAACGGGCCACTAGTGGCACTTGCTTGGAGGTCCACAATTCACGGAGATGCTGTAGGTCCATCAATTGCTCTCCAACTGATAGCTCTGCCACCGACGGACCGCAACCGGGCCGTGAGCGGCATATTTCAGCCAGCAGTAAGCCATCACTGATAGCTGGTGGTCAGCAGTTTCCCAATACTTGTGTTCTTGCTGGGTATATATATATTTATATCACATAAGAACCAAGAATAATAAATCTGATGAAGACATATAACTTCCCCATGTAGATGACGTTGAATCATCTACTAAAACACAAAAAAACCTGTTCCTCTGTATAAAGCCAAGTATTTTTGAGCAAAGAATTTCTGCCTAAAAGTGTTTTCCAAGCTAATGAAAATCTTCTTAAAAGATTTATCTAACTAAAAGGAGATATTATAGGAATTACTGCTAAAAAGATTATCCAACCTAAATGAGATCTTATCCACTCTATTAAAACACAAAAACCTGTTCCTGGACTTTAAGTGGAGTAACCCTGGAAAATCTAGCTCTCAAAACCACTAAACCATTCATTTGGGTAACGAAACCATATCCACAAAACGAGATCTTCCACTCAAATGCTGAATGTGTTCATCAATAATATATAAGTTGGTAAAAAGCTAAGCTAACAACTGTGCTTTAAACCTCTTAACTTATGACTTTTAGTTTTGTCATGAGTAACAATGATTGGTCCTTTTTTTAATCAGTGTCTGGTGGTTTTAGTTAATTATAAGGCTTTCTGTGTGGCTACCATTACAAGCCGATAAATCCACTAATACTGCAATTTTTGCACATCTTGAGAGTATTTATTAGATACGAAAAAACCACGAAATTCATGTTTTATCTTGCCGATCTTTATAGAATATACAACAGAAGACATCTTCAATATTATTAATAAATTTATGCAAGACAACAAACTTCGTTGGAATCAATGTCTTGGAATAAGCAAAAATGTAGCTAAAAGATTAGTCGGAACAAAAAAAGTACTTGTTGCAAGGATTAAGATTGTTGCACTAAATGCCAAATCCGCAGATTGTTTCATATACAGAGAAGCTTTGGCAACACGTATGATGCCCACTGATCAAAAGAAAATTTTGAATACAAGCGTCAAATTCATTAATTACATTAAAGGCTTTCATTTGAATGCCCGACTTTTTCGCATTTGTGTAAAGAGATCGGAAGTAGTCATACTCAACTTCTTTTAAATACCAATGTTCGTTGGCATGACCAGGAAAAGTTTCAAACCTATTATATGAACTTCGAGAACTACAATTTCTTCTTAAGGAAAGCTTTGAGCTGAAAAATTGTTTACACGACTGGGAATTACTCTGTCAATTGGCATACATAACTGATGTATTTTTCGTTTTAAATAGTCTCAACTTACCCATAGAAGGCAAAGAAATTTCACGGTTTTACTCTCAACATAAAGCGAACACTACCATGGCAAATTTTAATTTGTGACAAAGGAGATTTTGTAAAGGAGAAGTGGAATCGTTTCTCTCTGTTCATGAATTATTGACAAGTACGACTGGTAACATTCATGCTGATACTCTGAAGAGCATAACACAGCATCTGGAGAATGTACAAGTAGACTTGCAAAACTATTTTGCTGAATTAGACAAAGGTGTTGACGGGATAAGATATGAGTTCAACATTATTACAACATCCGTGCCAGAGAGTCTATCAAAAGCCGAAAATGAGCAATTACTGGAACTAGCTTCAAACGGATTCTTGAAAAATAAATATAAGGAGTGTTCTTTAATGTCATCTGGTTTCAAATGTAAAATGTGTAGTCAGCTTTAACAGAGAAAGACGTGAAATATATCTCGCCCTTTCCAACTTGATACATCTCTGAATTTGCGTTTTCGACACTTGTGGATATTAAATAAAAAAAACAACGAAAAAAAACAACAACAGGGCTTTGGGTGTGGAACCTCATCTCAGTTAACATTTACAACTGGGAACCAAATTGTTATGAATTGTCGTCTCAACATAAACAATGTCATCCTTCTTATTAACTAAAATAAACTTTTCAATTAAATGCCTGGTGTCACCATCTACTTTTAGAATGTGCAACAGAAATCTAAAATCATTTTGAAAATATTTCCTTTTCACTTACATTTTTAACTATTTAAAATTTTTTGATAACACGGTAAGTTTTTTTAAGTTTCTGTAAGTTTTGAATAAAACGTGTAAACCGTTACTTTCAATATACTATTATAAATTCCTACGAAATATTTTGCCATTGTGGGCGTTATCTTCACCTTCATTACACTTGTTTTTTCAACATTAAAATGCGTGCACGAAACATTTTAAATAATAAATGTTTTTTTATTATCAATAAAGTTTATGCGATTTTTTCTGAAAGGAGGTGGGGGTTTTCAGCGTTACGTAAATTTTAAAAGGGGTACACGGATGTTCAAACTTTTAGAAACACTTATCTAAACCATCCCAGGTGCCATGCTGTTTTGGATACTTTTGAAATAGGAAAAATAAAATAATTAAGAATTTCAATGTATATATGTATTATTTTCTGAAATAGTACTGCAAACTATTGTATTTCAGGTTGTGTAATTTCCGACAGAACACCTATTCTTCCGGGTTTTTTCTCCCGAAAGAAACTAAGTTTTTTAATTAAGCACTAGGAAGACATGGAATTGTAATAGGAAATGCTGGCGTAATCGCAGGTTGCGAAATTGAATCGTATAAGCACCAACTAATACTTGCGATAGCCATACGTAGGTAATAACTAATGATTACCTTATATTAATAAAAATAATAGTAATAATATTTAAATATCAAGTGTGTGACGTTTATTCCTAATTGGCTTTCATTTTTTGTTTATTTCCCTATGTAAATTTAGGTATGTTCTGCTTATACTTCCAAACTTAATGAGACATCTTTTCCCTCAAACGAATACCGTTGGAACACCCTTGAGGTGTGAGTGAACGTGACGCATGAATGTATGAGATAAGAACAAATGATAAAAACAACGATACAACAGTGGCTCGTGTGTTGTAGAGATGTAGTATGTGGCTATGTGAATAAGGTTATACCTGAAAGTGCGATATCTATGCTATTCAGATAATGATGGAATAAAGAATCAGTTGCAGTAAGTTGACTTCTGTCTTATGTTTCGTCTGGCCACAAAGGTTTAATTAAGGAATGCTTCCATCGTGTTCTTGCCTAATGATTTAGACATAACGTAAGAACGACAATGTTTCAGCACGAAAAGAAATTACGTTAAAAGTGCCCTCATGATCATAAGAGACAGAACAGCTCAGAGGGGTCAAGCCATGACTGATTTTTACAGGACATGCAGATCAGGAAGTACCGCGGAAATGATTAGTATTTCCGCGACATTGGCGCATGCTTGCCGCATTTAGGCAAATCAGATCGAGCAGCGGAAAGTGATTTATGACGGAAACCGACGTTTTCCTTTTATGAGCGCCTCGGTGCCCGGTCGCATGTCATTGCATGGTCAGCAGTGGGTACGTATACCTCACTGTCGTGTAAGACAGTCGTAAAGTCACACCAGGGAGTTTGACATATATCGCCTTGTTGGCATGAGAGACTGCAATGCTTCAAAACGAGATACCACCGATATTTAAGGGAATGGGGTGGGGCTTTGCAAAAGCATGTAGGTCGTCACAAAAGTGTGTGTAGAAAATTGTACGAAGAAGGTCATAGAATATGAAGAGAAGGTTCAACATCGAACAGAGATAACATCGAGGGACCACCTTCATCTCCTGATGAAAAGTTTGAGTGACGGTTCTGCATCACAAACGGCACTGATGCAGCAGTGCGAACTGTGGCGCATTCTCGCATATTAACTGTGACAGAACATCGCTGGTTATTATGTTTCGTAGTACAGGTTCTCATCAAGATACCTTTGACGGAGTGCCAGGCTATAATTGTGGACGGAATGAAGGAACTGGCTTACCGAGTGGCACACATCGTGTTCTTGGACGAAACGTGCTTCTGTTTAGGAGAACATGATGTCCACATTTGTGTCCACCGTCGGCAGACACACCCGCTTCTGGAAGGTGTGTATTCACAGGAGGCATACGGCACCAACGCGATGCATTATGGCAGGGGATCCCTCTGGTGCGGTAGCAGATCACCTCTTGTAAGAGTCGGTACCACTCCAACTCTGTCCCCTTACGTGAATTACATTCTAAGGTCGGTCGCGCTTCCTTAAGTGCAGGACGTCCCCGGGGATACATTTCAGCACAATAATGACACACGACATATTGCAACCGAAACACGTGTATTCTTCCGGAAGAACAACGTTCCCCTTCTGCTGTGCCTGGTTAGATGGCTTGAAGTTTCGCAACAGAAAATCTCTCGGACATGCTGAAATGCAGCAGTACGACCGTCAGTCTATAACTTTTTATGAACATTTGACGCAGGACAATACGGTCTGTATGGGTACTCCGCGGGACACCATTTACGCATTATTTGATCTGATGCGTCAAAGCATACAGCAGGTGATACAAGCCAAGCGATGGCCACACCGATTATTAGCGGCATCGATACAAGTGGTTTCTACAACATCTCGATGTTAATCGTTTGCTCTTGATTGCCTAATGTAGTGCATATCCTATAAAAATCAACGTCGTACCTCGAATGCTTTTAACAGTTCTGTTTTGATGAACATGAATGTATATAAAGAATATAATATTCTCTTCAGAAAATATCAATTATTTATAAGGAAATTTTTATTATTTAATGCAGTTGACTCTTTAAAGACCACCGTGAGAAACTAAATATATTATAATCAGTCAGCTGCCCTTCATTTTGGGCAACTTCATCCAGGAAAATCAGAAAGCTAGTGCCATAAACCAAACAAAATATACAAAGCTCACTGGATACGAACTGGCACTCATCTCGCATGAATGGTCACAACCCGACGCTTAAACATTGTGTAACCAATGCTGCTAGGAAAAAATTCCGACTACTCTCATAAAAGAATAGAGTGAAACGCAATGTAGTTTGAACTACACTGCCGGACAATTGCTAAGGACGGATGACAATAGCAACCATAGCAACCATAAAATGGAAGACAGGAAAATGTGGAAATTAGCATAAGTGCGGGATACAGTAGGACGTGTTGTGGGTATGCAAATTTTGGATTGCCGTACGTGCTCGGGACGTCATAGCACTGAGAAGAGATATAAAGGATTTGACGCGTATTGATCATTGTTGATCAAACGCAAATTTGAAAAGGGAAAGAATCAATTGACGAATTTGCAATTTCAGTATGTCTTCCCGACATCACCTAGATGATTTCACGCGCGGCAGTATTATTGGCAAGATTGAAGAAGGGCGAAAAATAACAGATTTTGCCAGGGAGTTCGTCGTCAGCCACAGTGTTGTTTCAAGGCTTTGGAAATCATTTCAAACAAATGGAGAGTGTAGCAAACGTCACGGGTTAGGTCGTGTTCGCAGTAAGACACCTGCAGAAGATCGGTACATAGTGCTATCAACAAAAAGACACCAGCGCAGCACAGCTAGTGATGTAGCAAATTAGTTTATGGCTGCAACTGGCAAGCGGATCTACCGAAAAACTGTCGCCGGACGTTTGCATGAAGGAGGACTATACGCCCGCCGTCCTGTTGTGTGCATCCCATTGTCCAGACGTCACCGTACCGCCCGTTTGCAATGGTGCCATCAACATCGCAATTGGACTGATAACGACTGGTCTGCTGTCCTCTTCTCAGGTGAAAGTAGATACCGTCTATCGTCTGATTGTCGACGACAACTGATCTGGCATGATATTGGTACTGCATATTGTCCAGCAAACATACAGGGGAAACGGACCGATATCCGACATGTTGTGTCATGATATGGGCTGGCATCATGATCAATGGCCGTACGTCCCTCTATGTGCTTCCAACTGTGACTATGACTGGCCAACGATACATTAATGATGTTCTGCCACCTCATGTTCGCATGTTCCGTGGTGCTGTCGGTGATAGATTCATTTTCATGGACGACAACGCAACATGTTATCGAACAGTCGCTGTCCAGGAGTGTCTTGAGAGCGAGGATATTCAACGCCTCGTATGGCCAGCACGTTCTCCAGATCTGAATCCTATTGAAAATATGTGGGATGCTTTGGAGAGGAGTCTTGCTGGTCGCCAATGCCCTCCAATAAATAAGGACACCCTCATTAGTGCACTGACAGAGGAATGGGATAAATTACCTAAACAGCTGCTTGATAATGTTGTGCAAAGCATGACACGACGTGTGGAATCTTGCATCGCCCTCCATGGTGGCCATATATTGTATTGACATCTTACGCCGGAACGCCTGCTGACGGTAATTGCATTTTTCACGTTTACGTATTCTGCACAAAATGGTCTGTTTGTCCCTTGAACACGTTCCAAAGCATTCTGGATTTCAGGCACAATAAATTGTCTTTCTTGTAATGTGTTGGCATTCTGACATTATTTTATTTTACTTGGCATCCAACCACACTTACTTTTTATGCGCTACATAGCCGTTTATGATCCGTCCTTAGCAATTGTCCAGCAGTGTATATTTATGGGTGATGAGACATAATCATTTTCCCTTATGCTTTAAATCAATTCATGGTTTTAACATAATGTAACTTTCATTGTTATTTCCACTTTCAATTCCATAATAATTTTAATATTTGAAACGTGAAGCACGACAGCCTGTGCTGGTGAATATAAGCTTTGTGTGTATATTTATGAGTCCTGAATGAAGAAACGGTTTATCAGTAATGCCTAGTAAAACAAAATAATTTCGATATCCATAATTCAGTGAAAGAAAATTGCTGTGAAAACATATAAAAATAAAAAAATATATATACATAATTTATCTTGAATGCAATTCACACTAGGGAAACATTATATGCAAGCGAAGACAGCATCTGAGTGTCCCAGAAATTAGTGTGGGATGAATAACAATATGACGCAGATACATAAAAACCAAGGAAATCAAAAGTAGAGATACTAACAAAAGTTCATGACGCTTTTCCGCAAATGTCTTTTATCGTCACTAGAAAATAGCTCGAAAAAAACGATGGTCTCCCTTAAAAAAATCGCTCTGCATTTTTAATGAAGTCTGGAAACTATTTAAGATCTCCTGAAATACAGTATTAAATTTCAACTGTTCTTATATAGGAAGAAACACGCCCATATATATGCAATAATTTCGTATATCGTGAGATATTTCTTAAATTACTAAGGAGTTTTTACATTTTACATTTCATTGCTTGTGAATTTGCTTTCATCATCTGAATTTCGAGAAATACTTATGACTAGAAGAAAATGATATATTAAAATATCCCATATTGTGAGTTCAATGAAACTTTTCATGATTGGGACCCTAGATATAATACAAAGGAATTTACCCTTATCATAAAGAGTTGATAGGCAAAGCGGTTAACTCATTCACAAAAATGGATAGCTATATAAACATTAGTTTTCAAACATATTACTGAACATTAAAAATGATCAAGAATTAAAGCTTCAATTGATAAACATTATTGCCACTATGGTATGAAATAAATCATAAATTCTTCACGCGGTTATCAACTTCTACGTTATTTCTGATTTTACGAAATGACTTGCGTGCAGGAAGGTATGTAGTACTAAGAAACGCAAAAATTTATGTTACAAGGAAAGAAATTAAGGACAAAATATGAATGGAGTGATGGAGAACTAGAGGACTACAATAACATTTTCCTCACGTTGAACGCAATAAAAAAATTCCCTAAAGTAATAAATATTTTGGCATGACTGTATTAATTGATTACCATTTGAGATATATCGTTTTGATTTTCTTTTGAATTCACAAATTCATAATACATTGCGAAAAATAAAGAAACTAATCCAACAATTATTAAAAACAAATTTCTGAAAGGGCCCTGTCTTTATCAAAATTAATCATTCAAACACGCGAGGGAACGAGCTTTGTTTTTATACCAGCACCTATAACCACGTGTCTCACTTATATTTGCTTCATCAAAGTAATCAATGTCATTTATTGACCTTTTACATACAAAGATCCTACAATAGGGAGTCATTTAAAGAATGACATCCTTCAGAATCGACTTACAAGTGGGACCTCGCATTCTTATTAATATTTATGATTTATCATCGGAAGATCTGGAAATTCTGCTTAAAGAAACTGAAGCTTTTTGGCTAATCCAGTTATTAATACTGGTCTAACGGGAGACTTTAACGCAAAGAATTCCATGTGGGGTAATCTGGAATTCTGCTTAAAGAAACTGAAGCTTTTTTGGCTAATCCAGTAATTAATGCTGGTCTAACAGGAGACTTTAACGCAAAGAATTCCATGTGGGGTAATCAGCAAGAAAATTCTAGAGGGTTGAAGCTGATTGATTTAGCCTTCTCGAGTGGTGTGACTGTGCAAAATAATACACTTAGCATTCACACTTTTAGTGGAGCTATGGGAGAGTCCTGGATTAATGTTACATTGACCAGATTCAGTACCGTAAATTTCCCTTTTCTTTGGGATAACACAGATGATTGTACCTGCAGTGATCACCAGTGTTAACGTCTTTCTTTGGTAGATCACAATTAGGAGAAACATCTGGTAAAGTACGTTATTCTTTGGAAAATGTAGAATGGTAAGGCTTTAAATATGAACTTAGAAGATCGTTTTCTAAAGGATCTGCTTCTAGATCAAAAGGATATGAAATATTAATTAACTAGTACAGAAAATCGCAAATCATTTTTTTTAAATTTGTGAAAAGAAAAAAATTTATTCTAAAATGTAACAAAATATTACCACTTCATGGTGGAACACCAAACTTGGTGTTTTGAGGACTAAAATCAGAATTGCAAGGAGAAGAATGCAGAGAATTAGATTTTCTGTTGAAGAAAGACTGATATTAAAGATTGAATATCAGAAGATAATTCCCGAATATAAGGAAGACATTATGCTGGCAAAGACACTTCAGTGGAGAAGGATCTGTGAAAATGAAGATCGAAAGGATCCCTTTAGTTTTGTTAACAAATTTGCAAGTAACAAAATTAGAAGTCCTTATAAAAATGTATCTATTTAGATAGGCGTTTATTCAGTGACTACTTCTTTAAAAGAAAGTATTAATGTTTTAATGGAATATCATTTTACTATGGATTATTTAATGGATGATTCTCGAGATCAGTCTACATTTCGTGCAGGGAGTGTTTTACCACCAAAATCTGAAGATGATGCAACATTTACTTATAATGAGGTGAAGGATGTATGTATTCCACAGTCTTAATGAAGGAAAAGCATCGGGCATGGAACGACTTGGTTTAGATATTGTTCAAGAACTGTTTTGTACTAACTCTAATTTAATAATTCAAATATTGAATGAGTGTCTCTTTCAAGGAATATTTCACGAGAGTTGGTCTTTTTTCAATGATCTTTTTTCAATGAGCCACGTAAGAGGAAATCAACCATTGGACAATAAACCTACTTGTCTCCTATCCACGTGGAACAAGATATTGGACAAGCTAATTACAAACAGAACTGTCTTTCACCTCTATTGTACAAATCGGTTCTCCTAAATATGGTTTTCTATCTTGCAGAAGTAATGTTCAAACTACCAATTCTATTAGGAAAACTATGGAAATCAATCGAGCCAATGGATTATACATATGTCTTGTATCAATTGATGTTCTAAGCGCCGTCAACAATATTTGGTTTCCTACAGTTTTAAGTGCATTGACAGAGCAAAACTTTCCAAAAAATTTGTTTTTGTTAATTAATTACTTTTTAAGGGATGAAAAGGCGGAGTTTCGTTATCCAGATGTTAATCTCTCCCAAAATAATATTAATGGTTGTCCACAGTGATCCTCTTCAGGACCTCTGTGGTGGAATGTTATTGCTCATTCAGCTCTGAAATTACCATTTGGAAAAGACATATCCATACAAGTCTGTGCCGATGATTTCGTTACTTTAGTGTCGGCCTTCGAACGCCATGTTATTGAGCAGAGGATACATTATGTTCTATAAATGTTGGATGATTGGAGTAAGAAGTTGAAATTTACATTTGCTCCTGAAAACAAACAGCAAAAATAGGAAAAATGAAGAATACTCAAAGGTGTCGTTATTGAGGAATCACTATTAAGTCAGTAAAATAACTTAGTTACTGGGCTAACTTTAGATTGCAGACTTTCAACCCCACAAACGGATCCCCTAGAGAAGTAATGACGTTCTCAAGTGATGACACATTGCAGACAGGACTAGTCAGCATTCTTGGCTACAGAATGGGACTGGAATATTTACTACAGGCAGTCGGCAAGCCAACAGCCCAAGCAGAAGTTCAACGGGAGAAACAGAGGAGCATATCTCAGAGGCAGAAGTGATTATAGAGGCATAGGTAGAGCGACTGTTCCCTCCTCATGATTCCCTTCTAGTGGGCAATCGTTTGCTCAAGTGGTTGCATAGCAACCACGTACGTTTCAGTTTGTGGGAACTCCGTGCTCTGTCGTGGCGCCTTCTGGAGACATGTCACTGGACGAGAAGAGAAGGATTGAGCTGGCAACCTACCTTTGAAATTTCAAATAACATGTAACAAGTAGCAAGGGGAAAAGTGCCCTTTTAAGGGCCTGACCAAGTTCTCCAAAAAGTGTTGCCATTTGTGCAAACAGGACTAATGTGATGAATCGATACTAAACGAAGATACCAGGGTATAAGTAAGAGACCAAAAACCTGTGTGTAGATGTGTCTAGATAATTTCTTTTTTTTCCAAAGTAAAATTATGTGGCCATTTTGATTTGTGAAATTTCACTCTGTTATTTTTTCCCCCTCATTGAGCAATTGAAAAACCCAGTAACTTTCTTTTACAGTGATTGTCGGTCAATGATAATTCACAGTTGCCTAAAAAATCTCTATCTAACAAGTGGAAAAAACATTTTCAATGGTTGGCCCTAGTAATTCAAACTAATATGCAGACTCCACACCGAGGACAAAGCAAGAAACAATTTTTTTAAAAGAACTACACTTTGTTGAGTTAACACAACTAATTTAACGTTTATAGTTCTAATTGTGACCAGGTGTCTGGCACTAATGATAAAATAAGCAAAGTCGACGAATATCAGTAGTTGAACGCTATAACAAAAGTTTTGCCTGAGTGCAATGGTCGACAATTGCATGAGTGAATGTAGGGATAGATGGTTTGTGTACTGAGTGATTGCTTCTGTTTGCTTTTTGTGTGCTTTTCTTTTGTTTTGTTTTTCTTTATTTTCTTTTTTACAGGTTCCTCTTCCACGTGGTCTCTTCTGCGTTTGCTGCGGCGGGATGCCGGCACGTAAATTCGGATGCTCGGACCGGAAAGCACTGACTGCTGCCGGTAAGTATGCAGGGCAGATTATAACTTCTGCACTTAACGGGAAACCGTTTACCCCTAAAACTCTCATTTTTTCGTACTTCTCAGTATCGCTATCTTATCGGGGCTTTCCGTTCTCTCTTATATTTTCTACATTTTCCTCCTGCCACAAGGCACAGCGCGATGTACGATCAGAGGTCTAAACCTAATTAGGGAATCATCCATCGATCGCAAACCCATAATAAAACAGCAGCTGTACATAGGGTCCGTAGGAATTTAATAGTTGTCAAACTTCGTCCCCAGATCCTGTTAGGCGGTATTAAAATGAATAAAAAAAATCTTCTGTAGATATATGAAATTTAATCAAGTGTTTTAAACGCCTCCATATTGAATCTTAGTACTGACAAATTTTCTACGTCTCAGATATCCTTTTTCATCTACTTGTTTTTGAAATAAAGTAAAATCTGACTACATCATCAGATTTCTCATAAAACTTCATTTAAAATGAATGCACGTTATTTCATTTAGGTACAATCCGGAGTGGGTAATTTAATTTTTTTTCAAATATTCATCATTAAAACTTAGAAAATCGGCTGGAATTGAAAATTATCAGACTTATTTTAATGCCTTCAGATTGATGTGTGATTAATTCTTGATATCCATTATTTATTATACTTTTAAAATATCTGTATAGAGAGCTATGTTATGATTCTTTAAGAATATTGACAGAATATTCAGTGTTAAAGAGTTAAACATTAAAATAAGCAGAAAATATGTCACACTTATTGTTTCATATATAGACACATATCCTGACATTTGCAAATTAACACACAGACCAGGTTTTGTCTGTGGCATCTACATCGTCCTCTATCCAATTTGTTGCACACACAAGTTGTAAGGATATCGTCTGGAAAGTCCGATGTCTTTCCATTTGCAAGTACGTCGGAATTTCATTCTGACTCAGGTAGCAACTTGGTGCTGTCATTTTCACACATTACCCGTCTGTACAAATGTTCTTCATTACCTTGAAATGGATTTGGAGTGTATTTCCTAAAATATGGTCTTCGAAAATGTCCTTCAAGTGCAGAGCTCGCATATGGGGTGGTGAGTAAATTTGTTGTTTTTTCCGGTTTCGTTATTTCGTATCTCAGTTCATCAAATTTTGGCCACTTTGATCCTGGTTTATGACGTGGGCTAGATTTTCTTCAGCTTGTTCAAATACTGGTCACTGGGAGGTATGAATCTTCGAAAATTTTTCAGGCACTTCTTTGGATGAGCTTTTAAACAGGATAGTCTTGTCCTAGTTTTACGAAAGACGTAATATTCTGTTAAAAAAATGGGCAGCGAGAATCACTTTGCACTGTTCATGACCAATTTTGTCTGACAACATCTGTAAACGAACTATGTCAGCTGCAGACTTCTGTAGCTACAACTCACGGGCAATAAACGAAATTTATTGCAATACTGTGTCCCAAATCTGAGACTTACAACTGTGGAAAGAAGCCATTCTTTCGCAAATCTTCTGGGAATATATACTTCTGGTTTATCACGCACCGAAGGATAGACTGACGACCGATGGAAGGTAATTCTCTGTCATCTATTAGAGGTGAGGCACACTGGAGTGGAAAGTGGCCATTTCCGAGCAAATCGGTTATTTCGCGGTTAAAATATACTATCATTTTTGCGTCAGTGTTCTAGTGAAGATTCAAATTTATACACCGAGCCTTAATAAATTAAGTGTGTATTTCGGAGGTGACTGCTACATTTACAATTTGTTTACGGTCCTTTAACACTTGCAGGGTTATCGGATGTCAGCGGGGAAACATGTCGACCAACCCCGTATTTCACCCCAAGTTTCAGATCTCAGTAAATTTCAAATGTATCGCCACAAACTGTATATGGAATCCTTTGAAGAAGAGACATAGGGTAAATTGAAATTTCCTGAGTGTCATAAAATTGTGTTTTCTTGTGAACTTTTGCAGACATTTCCTTCCGAATGTTACTGTATCAATGAAAAATGGGTGCCAAATTCGCACTTTGCAATTCTCTTTTAAAAACAAACTTTTATGTTATGTGGACAAAAATGTTTTTTCAAACATTTTAAGGTATTAAAAATGTGAAATACATTACGTTAAAGTTTTTGCTTAAGAAGTACTTTGCAGAAACTTTCATAGGAAATTAGTATCACTAATTTATTAGTAAAATTCATAAATCATTTATCCTAGCGGCTCCTCTGGCTCGGATACAAGCGGTTCCACGGCGTGTCATAGACCCATATAGCTTCCGGATACTGTATTGTGGTATAGCATGCACGGTAGTGCCCAAATGTAAAAATTGCAGGTCAATTTGCCCACCTTCCAGGTTTATCGTATGGGAAGTCCCATTACATTATAAACATGTTCGACCAATGAGAGTTCAAGCGTTTGGGCTGCCCATGGAAATGTGTCGACATTACGGAGTTGGGACTTGGAGACAGCTGCCCTGTGTGACCGGGCATTAACCTGTGAAAAAATTTTACAGTGATGCTGCGACAGGAATGGCAACAAAACAGGTCGTTCAATGTATTCGACGTGACATTGAGCCGTGAGATTGATACAGAGGATTACCAAGGATATCCAGCTATTCTAAGAAATGGATTACCAGACAGTAAGTCCAGATGTGCGGGACGTGTGCTGTTTAACGTAAATACATGATCCGTGCTGTAGCCGACTGCTCGTCTGCAGACACGTATGTGCTGGTTATCGGCACCAAGTGACTTATCGCCGAAGACAACATGACGTCACTGGACCGCAAACCACGTTGATCGGCGCGAAACCACTGCAACCGTGTGACGGCAAAGCTCTCTGGTCAGCGGTAAGCGGCCTGCGGCCTCTTCGAATGTAGTTCCAGTACAGCAAGTCGTCTTGCAGCGGTCCGATTGGCCCCTTCGGCGTTTTAGACGATGCAGCATGGCCGTGGTTCGCCGAGAGCGACGAATTCGGGTCTGTTCGTGTGGCTCTCACAGTTACTCGATCCTCGCGTTCTGGTTTTATTCTGGGCCTTTCACTGCTCGCATGCCTCCGAATTGGGCTCTACTCGATCCATTGGCTCCAACATTGTCCAACTGCAGCGTCTCTCTGGTTAAAGTACCTGGCGATACTGTTACTTGACCAATTGGCCTCTCTCAGCTCAATGTACGTCTTCTTTCGTCCCTGAGGTTCTTCTATGCGGTGTTTCATCTGGATTGAACGATTTTCACGGTGTTCTTCGTTTATTTTGGCAAGACGTGTGCTATTTCTGCAGCCCATCCTAAAAGAGAGTGTTATTCCTTCAAGATGGTGGCGCATAATCTTCCTTCATGGCACCGAATTTCATTATCAGAAAGCGAAAGGAATACTTTCAGTTTACTGTTTGTGAATTGTAATTTATATTTAAATTGCAAACATAGTATGTCTTTAAAATAGTTGTATTGTTATTTTTAATGCCTGTCAAACGCCCTCATTGTAAGCAAAAGCAATTCTATGAAATCAAAAATAAATCTAGGAATCACCCCTCATGTTAACGTATACCAATTGTGCAAAGCACCGAATTTAGGCAGCTAACAAAAATATTATTTAAATAAGCGAAGTAAATATAAAACCAAGAAGATTCGAAATTATGGATGTTTTCAAATAAATTGCACTGAACGTACAGCACGATGAAAAATTGCTAAGATGTTTTTTAACGATTTTCACTCTGTGAATATAAGTATCAAACAAGTCAGATCTTACTTATTTACGGTATTAAACGTCTAAATTTCGATCTCGAACTAAGTTCAATATTCGGTAAATGAACATTTTTGCAGTCTGCACTGTGATTTCATCACCAACAAACGAGAAGTGACCAGATCTTCCAGCAATTCTTCATCACCTTCCAGAATTTGCTCATTCCGCGAAATTTCCACTGAACGAATTTCTTGCGGGTAAGCTAAAGCCTATTTGTTTCCGTTAGTTTTGTCACTTTTAGATACTATTTCACCGCACGCTTAATTCACATTCATAAAAATAAAAAACCTCCTGCAATCCCATGGGCAACTCATCGATCGCAGAAAGCTCATCTCTTCAGTAATTTAAGTATCGGGTGCTTTCGCACTTCTCAAAATGTAGTCAAAACACCAATAAAAATTGCTCCTCCAAAAAACAAAATCTGTGCATTCTTGGCAGTAAGGGAATAGTTGTGTTTCTTTGGGCTTTTCTCCGCGAAAACTTTATATGCATGGCCAGATTCCAGCAAAATTAACAGAAAAGAAAGATTGCGTATGTCGTTATGCCGCGGCTGTTAACTAGCTACAATGTGATGTAGAGCTACTTATGTAATGTGTAAGCTAGGCTGATGAGTGTACCTGCTGCGTCGAACTGCCGGCTCTGCAGGATAACCACAACTCTATCAAAACTTTGATAGTGAAAGTGAAAGCGTTGGGCGAGCAATTATGCCAGACTCCAAATAAAGCTAGACTGTTGAATTCGCCTGCTCTGTCGAAATGCTAATACTGCAGGGATAAGCCCAACACTGGTTTTTTTTTTTTTTTTTTTTTGAGTGGAGGTTTAACGATCACCGTGAGCAACTCAGTGGGCTATAAGTAGTCGCCCGCTCCTAATTTAGGGTCACTGATTTCAGAGAAGGGTGAGAGCCAGTGCCGTAAGACAAACACAACATCCATGCCTCACCGGGATTTGAACCCGGACCCATTTCGGACGAATGATCATAGGCCAGCGCCTTAGATGATCAGAAGACATGGCTTAGACCACTGCACCACCGGGGCGGCATGCAGAACTCTCTAAAAATTGTTAGTGAAGGCGTTGCGCGAGCAATCCTTCCAGGATCCAAATAACGCCATACTGATGACTTCACCTACTCCATCGAAATGCCGACAGTGCAGGGATAAGCAGGACTCTCTTAAAATTTGGGGATCAAATACTGCAATGGTTCGGCAAGTCTTCCACCCGGACAGGATCGGTCCAGGAACCGGGTGGAGTCTGTTGCCCCCACAGGACCACCACTACCCACCCCTTTTACTTAATCCGCGCGTGCGACGTGCTAATGGGCCGGGGTTCTTAATTTTGCAACTGGCTGAGAGATTCGCTTGCCAGCGAGAAGAAATTTGGGACAATAGTCTTTTATTGGTGTCTAGGCTAGAAAATAGATAAATGCACAGTATTTACTCTAAGGATCTCATGCACTGCGAAACTAATTCTTTATTTTCACGAGCCCTCTTACAGAGATGAAAAGAAAGAAGTTAGTTTTTACATTACTTTACAAAGACCGGTCAGGTGCTACGGTGAAGACTGGACCACATTAATCGTTCTCCTCTTCACGTCTTTCCTCATTCTTCTAAGAGCAGCATTCCTTTCCTCGTGACGAAGTCTTTGTCCCACTCGATGAGTCCCTGTCTCGCTGTGGGATGACCAAGCAGGATCTAGAGGTCCCTCGTCTTTTCCAATTCTGGGCCGAGGACTTTTCTTTTCCCTGAAAGAGAAAGACATTCAAGAATCATGTGGGTGACATCTGCGGACTAAGGCCCACTTCTTCACACCCGTTTCGTCAATGAAAAACGGCGAAAATACTCCGGCGATACGCCAAAGCTGGCAATCTCTATGAATATCTTCTTAAAGATGTTCCTTACATACTCGATTTTGCGTTATGATTTCATTCAAGTAATTAGATTAAATAACCTAACCTTTAGTGACGCCTTTCCAAAATGTTCTTCTTATAATAAGATGAAATTTGCGGACCAACAGCGTGACGTAGATTTATGCTGCAAGAGGTTTTGGAAAATTTGGTCCCATTGTGCTAACTGATTACTAAGTGACAGTTTAGGAGTATTTTGCAATTGTTGGAGTGGACATTATTGTCTGTTTCCGCGGTAAAATATCCCTGCCTTAATATTTAATAAGTTTCCTTCATGAAATGTTCGGATGATTCCTGCACGAAATGTACTGATATTAAGTTTCCGTCGTGAAATGTTGTGAAGACTTTTCTAGTAAAATTGTCGTATTTCAGGGTGGAAATATTTTCTGGCAAGACCCTTCACCGTCTCTCTTGTACTCTTCCGCCAGCAAAATGGCCGCCAGAAAGAGACCATCGTTTCATCTAAGCAAAGCTTCATGTTGTCGCCCAGCGTTGTGTTAGGCCTGTCGCAACTTCTGTTCACATCGTCGTACTTACACATACATATTATGGTCGTAGACCACATTGCGTTGCTGGCGCTTCTTCGTGTAGCCGTTGTTGCGTTATGTTTGAAGTTTGGAGTCAGGTGACCTTGCCTTGTTGGCGTTATGCATCTTTGCTTCAATGTACAGACAACCTTGTCTTGCTGGTGCATCTTTGTGAAACAGCTGCTTCGTTATGTTTGTAGTTGTGATTCAGCCGACCCTGTTGGCGTTCTGCAGTATCAGAAATGCAGGATAGGCTGAGTATTGTTCTGTGTGCGAGTAATGTCGAAGTCGAGCTTCCGTTCTCTTCCGTCTAACACTAAGTGCGTATGCCGGAGAGAGGTGTATGGGCCAAGTCAACTGCTTCATGCCGAACTGCACTGGACTGACTGTTTCTTGCTTCGCTTTGGATCTCGTCCACCTCCCGTCGGTTGCATCTGCCGAGGAGGGTGATTTGACAATTCCACTGTCTTGTGCCTCTTCCACAGTACAATGGCTTCTCAAGGTAATTGTTGCTGTCTAATTCAAAGCTAACTAGACGAAACCCGCCGGAATCGACTGTTAGTTTTTCATTCTTCTTTTTTTATTCACAAGAATGAACTCATATCAAATGTGAACTTCATTTCATTGACAAATTCATTCAACCACTTCAGTAAAGACAATAATCCAAGTTCGTGATTTTTCTTTTTGACTAAAGGTTTAACGACCACCGTGAGCAGCTCAATGTGCTGTAAGCAGTCGACTGTCTCAAATTTAGGGTCACTGGTTCCAGGAAAGGGAGAGAGCCAGCGAAGAAGGACCCATCACGAAAAAAATCCTCATAAGCCAGCACTTAGACCACTGCGCCACAGGGTAGGCCATGTTCGTGATGAGCATCACGACTGCACCCGTTTACAGAGGTAAAGGGGAAGGCGGAAGTCCAGTCATCTCGATCGTGGGTAAATTTTCAACTACATAGCGCACTCTTTCACTCTACTCTTTAGTCACAATTGTGTTTGTAAATGTTGGTGGTACGAGATTCGCGTTGCGAATACCCTTCACCCATTCGAATCGACGGTTAAATTTTTCTTTTCTTCTTCTTCCTCTTTTTTTCTTTTTTTTTTAAAGAATAAACTCATATGAAACAACAAATGTAAACTTTATTTGATTGGCGAATTCATTCAACCACTTCAGTAAAGACAATAGTCCGGGTTCGTGATTTTGTTTTTATTCAATTTTTAACGACCACTGTGAGCAACTCGATGGGCTTTTCGTAATGGGAAACGTGTTACCTACGTGAATAAACTGGATCGAATGACACAATCCAACGGCATAACACAATAAGGTCTTTGAGAGTGTTTGCTGTTCCAATGAGAAGAATGTTGATAATAGTTTGAAGGTACATTGGCTGAAAAGTCTAGGTGAATTATGCTGTGTTTCAGTCATAAAGGAAAGGTCTTTTCCTTTGATTTATATTAACTTTAAATCTCATGAGCTATCAATGAAAGAGACTTTTTGTTACCCAACTTATGTACACCAATCACTACCAGTGGCGTGTTATGAACGTTATGTGTTGGCACGCCAAAACTTAAAACATAAATTAAAAATAAATACCATCGTCAACAGATTTCCATCCTGCGCCTCTTTTTTTGTTCTTTCCTTAATTTGGCTTCGACATCAAAATATTCCGTAGAATTTTTTTCAATTATTTTTCAATGTTTCGTAGATAATACCTCTTGATTTTGCGTATATTGTTTGAATACGTTTTTATTAGCATCATTTAGTGACACAAGGTACGAGTTTCCTCAAATATTTATCCAAACCAAGTTCGTCCAAAGCCTTGAACAGATTGCAGATTCCCTAACGTAATTCACCGATGCTGTCACACGTACGGTCATTCACAAACATAATTTTCAAATTGTAGGTCAAGATTAAAAACACTTTATTTACAATTAAAAACTAATATTTACACACGAGATCTTTCGGGGCTGAACATAGCACCCATCATCAGGCTCAAGCGCCACGAAGCACAGGAGAAGACATTATATACTGTCAAACATGACCCACAATTCACTCGGTTTTCTCAATCACAGGTGATGCCATCAACAAATCGTTAAAGTCCAAATAAAAAAAATCAAGTCTAAATATCTTATCCTATAAAGGTCAGAAACCTTTTTTCCATGATAAGAAATGATAGAGATAGAGTCCCAGCACTTAACAAACCAGGCATCTACTGCATACTATTAATTCATGAGGATTCAGATACTGCAGTTAAATACTATATAGGTTCTACCCTAAGAACCGTTAATGTCAGAATGGGTGAACATAAATACGCTCTTCGTTCTGGAACAGTTTCCACAGCTTTCACTCAAGCTGTTAACCAGGGAGGTTACTCCCTAGATTGGGAAAATGTTGGGGTACTTAACTCAAGTGTTAATAAACGTACCGTCTTCCTTACGGAAAGCCTCTACATTCTTGCATATGGGGAAACATGCTGTAACATTGAACTCCCGACATTTGTTCCAAGACAGTGGTGAAAAATGGTTGCCCCCTCCTCACACAACTCTGAAGAAGAGGACTTTATAGGATAAGATATTTAGACTTGATTTTTTTTATTTGGACTTTAACGATTTGTTGATGGCATCACCGGTGATTGAGAAAACCGAGTGAATTGTGGGTCATGTTTGACAGTATATAATGTCTTCTCCTGTGCTTCGTGGCGCTTGAGCCTGATGATGGGTGCTATGTTCAGCCCCGAAAGATCTCGCGTGTAAATATTAGTTTTTAATTGTAAATAAAGTGTTTTTAATCTTGACCTACAATTTAAAAATTATGTTTGTGAATGACCGTACGTGTGACAGCATCGGTGAATTACGTTAGTGATCTTTCGTACGATAGACTTTTAGCATTTAGATAGCAGATTGTTTAATGCTTCTCCAGGGGGAAGAGTAAAACACAATTCTCATTTTAACCTAATGAAATAAAAAGGAGTAGGATGTTTCCTTGAGTGAATTCAAGCTCTCTTCGGGGAACACCATGCATTTTGTGTCCTTTTTTTAGACCATAAGCTTTCCGTATAGGAGAGTCAAGGGGGATTATTATGATTTGGAAATTACCAGGCGGAAAGACTTTACATTTTGAGTGTCTCTCTTTCTGAAAAAGTCATCAGGTTGATGTGGGAAAGTTTGGAACCTTTGAATTTTGTTTTATGCCAATAAATTCGGATTACAGGCATATTTTACCTATTTTAAATCTAAATTTTCACATTTTTGAGTCTTTTTTTTTCTTTAGGAAAGGCGAAGCAATTTACATCAGTTTCATTACAAAACAATAAACACGGCGAACAAAACAGCTTTGGAGATTTAAACCAACAACAACACACAAATCTTGTCTGTTTGGTAAATACAATTGTCAAAACGTGTAACAGATTTGTACGTTTAACCTTACATACCTATCAACTATACTACGAGATTTATTTTTGAAGTTAGTCTTTGGTTGCGCAAACATTCGAATTTTTCTGTAAAACTTAGGGAATCGAGATACAATGGTTTGGCATCATCCGTTTCTTTATTCCACTTTTGCAGCTTGCTTTAATTGTGTTGAAGCATTTTAGTGCTTTTGAAAGACGATAAATATTCGAATAAGTAGCCATACAATTCTCCAACTGAATAAGAAAGGATTCCTGGAGATTGCACACACTCACCGGCAAAAGAAAAGGAGATTTATATTTTTTTCGATATAACTCTCTTTTTTGCAATTGGACAAGCAAATAACGAATGCCCCTACACCAACGGGAATACATAGTGGTGATAAATGGAACGGACCCAGGTTTTCTGATTTGTTGACTGCACAGGCCCTAAAAGCAAAAGACATTTCTCATACACTGGATTTTCTTCGCTGCCTTTCGCACTTCCCTGGCAAGGATACGCTTACTCCAACGTACACAACCTTACTTGAGTACGGACATATGAAATTTCGTTCGCATTCTCTTTTTCATTCACGGCTAAAATGTGAACATGGTTTTAAATAAAACTCTTATAAAACCAGGCGCTTAATTTAAATTTTCCCGAAAAAAACTGCAGCACAAAGCTTTTCTTTGTATAGTTTTTTTTTCAGAGTGTAAATTTTGGCAAGTAATTAGAGCATGCAATCCATGCGTTGCATTCAACTACTTCACGTCAGTGATCACCACTCCTTATTTGGCACAGTCCATACAGAAGAGCGAAATACAATTCAGGTAACATAGAATTACTTTTGTCAGGAAAAATTTCATCTAAATTTGTTTTCACTATAGATGTCGCTCTTCCAAGCGATTAACAGACTTTCAATGATTTCGCAACGTAAACTAAAATTAAAAAAAATTAAAATATTATATATTTTTTATTTCTAATAAAATACTGTAAGCTGCAGTCTTCAAGTAGAACTTGCATACATCATGTAACGCAGGTTTCACCAAACTACGACCCTCCAGGGATCTTTGATTTTACAATTTTAAAATTAATTTTACATTTTTTAATTTTTTTCTGACTGAGAAAGAGGGTGGCTATATATCACAGCATGGTCGGATATCATATCAACCTTTGTTTGACGCTTCGCTTTCAAAACTGGTTTATTATTACTAAAGTGCCTTTCAGAAGAGTTATGGAGGATTTTCAGTGCTGTGATTCACAGCCCACCCGCGGCCAGAAGCAGCAACTCCTGACTCACACACACACACTTACACAATTCGGTCTCTCTCTTTAGAGCGCGGGTCTAGCAGCAGTAACCCCTCCCTGTTCAAAAAATGGATTAGATCTCAGGGACACAACTACTTACTCCCACACCTGCCCCTATACAGGCTCATGATCCCAGCAGTTTTCGAGTCGAACGGCATCTTAACCAAAATCACAATAGACGACGCTGTGCTAATTTTACTTGGCTCGGTACATGTGTTTTTCTTGATTTTTTCGTTCACTCAGATCGATTGTTGAATATTTATATGTCCCTACCCAAAAACAGAAAAGTCGACACTGAATGCAGCATATTTAAAGCACAATGGAAAGTGGATTATATTTTCGTTGAATCCAGAGTTAACAAATCTCTCTGCATAGTCTGCAAAGAAACTGTCGCCGTTTTAAAAGAATACAATTTGAAGCGGCATTACACCACAAAGCGAGGTGTGAATTTTGATGGCATTCAAGGAAAACTGCGTAAGAAAATGCTGCTGGATTTAAAAGAAAGCTTAGCAAAACAACAAATCCGTTTAAAAAGTATTTGTAGCAAAATACTGCTTCAGTTCGGGGCAGTTTCCGTGTGGGGGTAATAATTGCTAAAGAAGGGCGTCCCTTTACTGACTGCGAATTCGTTAAAAAGTGTTCGACTCATTGGCAGAAGATGTTTGTCCTCACAACGCCAAAGATTTCGGCAGCATTAGCTTATCTGTCAGCACTGTAATCAGGCGTGTCGAGGATTTGGGGAAGGACATGGATTCACAGTTTAATAAAAGGGCGAGACGTTTTACCCACTTTTCCATTGCTGTTGATGAAAGCGGGAATGTGAGCAGCAGTGCTCGACTACTAATTTTCATTTGAGGTATCAATGAAAATTTTGAAGTAAAGGAATATCTTTCTGCCATAAAAACCTGAAGGACGAAATCACAGGAGAAATAATGTTTACAAAAGTTCCTGAGGTTATTCACAAAATTGAATTAGGGTTGGAGACTGTGACCTGTGTTATTACAGATGGCGCGAAAAAGATGGTAGGTTGCAATGCCGGATTATTCGACTAAATTCTGAATGAATGTGATCATCACGGTCTACCAAAACTGATTCAATTCCATTGCATTCTGCATCAACAAGCTCTCTGTGGGAAAGTGTTAAACTTAAACCTCGTTAGTCCTCTGTCATAGAAACTGTAAACTTTATTCAAAAAAACGGGCTGAAAAAAGCAATGGTGGGTTAAATCTGAAAACAAAAGGTATGTACTTGCATTTGAAAGAACCCACACTTTTGCAACAAAAATTAAGTCACGCGAGAAACAAACCTTTCAGCACAAAATATGGTTTACATCTTACGGTGTATTCTACCCTAACCAACCGATGCACCTTCGTTTGAAACGCACTGATATCGTTCAAGCCTTTCATCTTCAAGGTAATAATGAACGCATTCCACGCATGCAAACCGTTTTAGGAAGTAGTCAGGGAAGTCACGGCTGGTGAGGTCAAACCGCTTTCGGAGCACTAGAGAAAGAATTAGTCAGACGCGTTCAAGCCGTTTTAAAAGGGGTGCATTTTAAACAGCCCAGCAGGTTCAAACTCCTCAGAAGATTAAGATTCCGCTATAAGCTTGTTTTCTAAGTTTATTTACGTCAGACTAAAGCACCAGTAATTTCGCTGATCCGTTAGAAGAGGAGCAAAATTCAGAACAAAACCGATTCTAATATATAGCACATTTATCCCTGATGCTCGGACAGCAAGAACGATAATTACTGTCGAATTTCTCCAGTAAATAAAGCTTTTACCAAAGTCGCAAATAAGGGCTAGATGGTATCTCTTAAATGTTGTTCTCATCATAAGTGCTGCCCAGTCAGATGAGCAGAATGCGCATCAGCCATATTGCTTATTGGGGAGTGATGCTAGTGTGATGAAACATGAATCTCCAGCGTAATAATAACAAAAAAGGAGCTTTCGGATCAAAGAGAACTGGATACTTTTTAACTTGAATTAGTGTATGTTCAATATCAACATAATCTATCGTGATTAAATCAAAAAGCAGAATCGAAATAAACCACACCACTCACTTTCTTGAAATTTCGCAATGTATGGCCAGCGTTCCGGCTCCAAATGAAGTGCGGAAAATGGATTGGGATGCAATCTTTTGCGACATGACCTTGATGTCGCACTCCTCGCTACCTGATTTGTGGCATTTTCTTCTGCGTCTAGTCACTACTGTGGTAGGCCTTTGAGTACACTTCTTACGCTGCAAAAGTAGCAGAAATCTGCAGTAATTAGAGTTCGTGCGGCGCTAGCTTAATTGCTAATTTAGTAACAATGGGGAGGTAACAAAATCTTTAGAGTATTGCACCAAACGTTATACATGTTACGCTACTCAAAGGAAAACTACTTCATATACATCCAACAGAGTGGATGAATCAGCATCTCAGATGGTTCTTTTTTTTGGGGGGGGGGATATGATTGATTATATTACAGATGAAAACAACAACAATAGTATTTACAACCTGTATCGGCCAAATCTAGATTTGAAGCTCAAGTACTTGGAATATAAGGAGATCAATATCACATAATAATTACAGGAAATAATGAATTTCCTAAAATGTTTATGTTAGAGAAACCAAATGAAAGAAGCGTCATTATTATATTTTCTCTTAAATGTTGAAAATTTTGAGTTAATGTGTGTGGTTCATGAGCAGTTGAAGGAATATAATATCGTTTCCATTGCGAAAATCAAATGATCTTCACAATGAAACACAATAAAAAACACAATATGAAACACAATAAATAATTTGGAAAAAAATTATATACTGAAAAACATGGTTTTTCTTAATTCAATTATACCTCCTCTAGAAGTAAAAAAAGAACAACCCTTAAGAAGTTCATTTTCCGTTGCCAAACAAGGGATTTCCAAGATGCAGTGCCTACACAGTCATGTATCATGGTCTACTATATGACTTCTTCAGCGCGAGATCAATTAAACTAGGTAAAAGCAATTTAGCATTTTCTCCTGAAGTGCAGTCTCCCGAATTCGCTAATTTAAGCAATAGGCAACTATTCACCTGGAGATGTCGGATCTCTAACCGCGGTCACTCTACTGTTTTCCCATGTTCAATTAATTTTCTAAATAGAAACCTTTCCGAATAGACAACTCTTGAAGATATGTCCAACTGTACACAACTCATGAGCAAATAACATTTTTATTCAAAGAAACGTAAAGCAAGTTCTACAAAATAAATTGTTTGATTCACCTTTACTTTCATCTTCAGAGTTTGAAAAGCTTGTGAACTGGTCGCACATCCACATCAGTATCTTTTTTCACATAGGTTTAGTGCCTTCAAACAACTTTTGTAATCTAATATTTAATCTGAAATTCCCTTTGAATTATGATATTCCCTTTAAAATCGTTGGAACCTGATTGTGGTTCTCAATATTCACTAAATAAAGAAATTATTAGGAACATCCAATAGTAATCCCTGACATCCATCCTCTCACGTAAATAGCAATATGGTTAAGATTGCTTTATAAACGGCTTATTGCAAGCATATGGAAATGTACAAAATGATAGTGATAGAACGGGAAAGACTCATGATCAAAGCGAATTTGAAATGGGGGAGTGGGGGGGGTTACTGGTGCTAGGCCCGTAGGTGTGAAACCAGTGGAGGACAAAAACAATAAAAAAATCACCAGTATTGGTCACTAATGACTGTTTGATATTTCAGTGCAATGGCGGCTACAATAGGTATTGTGAGGTAAAAGGCGGCTCCGGCTCCACAAAGTGTGCCGCTTATCCACGTCTACAGCATACCAAGCGTTCGCCAGACCGTCCTACAAATGCCTTGTATTTGACGCGGACGATTGCTTTACTCCTGTGTCAGTTTTCATAAAAAATATCATACATTTTGAATAGGGTTCTGATCTGGGCTTTGTAGTTGTCAAACAAAAGGCGAAAGTTCAGTAAAGCTCCCTCAACCACTCTTGTGCGATGAAAAGTTGCAGTACTGTCCATGAAATAGTCTTCACCTGCTGGATAAATAAGTCATTGTTGCATGATAGACTTTATTGGCATACATATTCAGGTAAAATTTGAAATACACCTGCCTTTACAGCAATAACAGGAGACACAGTCTGCACATACATAACGTGGCCCATGCCATGATACTACCAGCAGAACCTTGAGTTGCGTTTAAGAGGGAAGTTGGGTCCATTGCTTCCATGGGCTCCCAACAAGCACTCTGCCTATCATCGGAACATAACAAGGTGTACTTCCACTCGTCTGACCACATGATTTTGTTCCTCAGAATCTGTCGAAATGTTTCAGATCTCAACAAGATAAAAACAACATTACGCAAATTATTGGATAACTTTCCCCAGAAAAAATATTAAGCGTACAAAATTTATAACGAAAATGTCTTTCAAATTGCATATGTCAGCAGCATAAAAATATTTTAAACAAAACCCCTTCCGTCATGATCACATCCAGAAATTACTTACAATTATTTGGGTCTCCAAGCTACTGTACATTCAGAGAAATATTGGGGAAAATTGCACATATTCACAATTTCCATAAAATCTATACTATTTGCAATGTAGAAAAGTTCCAGACACAATCCAATTATTGTGGATAGGGAGGTCCAGAGAAAGTATGAAATGGCTGCAATGTATTGTAGCCTACTAGCTTATCTGGAAGCCAGCTAATCCAAATGAATATCGTTAAAAATACTTAGATGTTTGTTTGTTTCCCTTTTTTCACCTTCGTTTATAGTAAATATTTTCATTTATCTCTGTTACCTATAACATCAGATTTCGTTATGTATTTATGTTCTAGAGAGTTCTTTTGGGCATATTTCTTGCCAAAAGAAATGATTCCCACTTTTCCATCGTCCCTTTCCAAATGCTTCTGAGTGCATTGCGTTTGACGGTCTTAGCTGTTTTACAATTTACTATAATTTCTATTTTTTGGAGCTGTTTATCTGCGACAAATATTGAGTTAAAACTTACTGTGATTTTCTGTTGTTCTCCTTTTTGGCTTGGTTTCACAGGATTATCGCAATTGATGAGATGTAACAGGTTATGTCAATTCCTGATTTCATTCAATTTGAAGAAAAAGCCTTACAAGTTAGTAATTAGCTCTTCGGATGAATTTAATTGCTACAGTTTCTAAGCATCTGGGCTCCTTTTCGGAAGTTTAAAAAGAGCCCTTGTTTCCTTTAGATTGTATTCTGCTTTCATGCCTTACCAATCAGCATCCGGTGTATTACAATGGTTAGCAAGATATTTTCCATTGTTTCCTGATATTTCTTCAGGGACATAGTGAGATGTGCCCGCACTTTGGTGGATAAACAGCTATGGGCAATAACTGCTGCCTAAAATTAGTGGTATGAAGAATTATCTAACAACGAACTGTTTCTGTGATTTGCAAATATACTAACTTTCAATAGCCATACGGAAAAAAATTCCGGCTGTAGAACAGTTCTCTTTCAATTTGAGATACCGAAAGTCCATTTAATCTATCAGGCAATAACTCATATGAACTAGACGATGTTCCAATGATGTGACCTCATCATTCAATTGTTGGTTTTATATCATCCTTGCGGCATGTTCTATGTGTCGATTTTAACATTAATTCTTTGTCATAAAAGCAACTCTTGCAGCCGTGGTGTAAAATATGGAGCTTTAAACAGCGCTGTCTCAGAAGAGCTCGCGTAAATCTTAGTCAAATTTATGTACCTCGAAAAACATTTTCTTCACTTTCTAAACACGGAGATGAAGCATTCCTTTCGCTATTTGATATTGTTTGTTACTGGTATGAGATTCAGGCGTCTATATTTGTGCAATTCAATTTATTTATTAGGATTATATATATAGCATGTATCTCAAAACATGTATCTCATGCAGCTTGTTTTGTTTGGAAGGAATTCTTTACAAGCAAAAGGAGAACTTCGGTTATAGAACAATAACCCTGAAATAAAAAATTGTAACTGTTTCGCAGAGTTACTGCTTGCTAATTTATCTACCGATCGCCGGCCTTCCTAGGCTTGGCCACCTCTCGGAATGCAGTACCAGAGGTTCTTATTGAGCAAGTGACGGTTCCCAAAATGTGATGTATAGATCTTCATGGAAAAATATATATATGTCTGGCGAATGAGCCTGCTCAAGACCCTGAGATGGAGGAAGTGCCAAGAAAACTCCTTGTATCGTCATCAAAATCGAATATAGAGGAAGTAAGGAAGGTCCATGGAGCAATAAGTCACAATTATCAGAGAACGAATGGAGTGCTCAAAATAACCATCCCATGAAAGAGGTTTCACGAAACGGGACACTCAGTTTTGTCTGAAATAAAAAAAACACGAATCTTAAATTAATTTTTTAATTTGGTTTTGAATTCGATAATGATCATAATTAGGGCTCAGACGAGTTCATCCCGCCTCTTCTCGATAAATTAAATTTGTTGCAAAGAACTTTTAAGCGTTCCTCGGCATATTAAATCATCTCACCCGCATAAAAAAAAATACGCCAAAACAAACGTTTCGACACAATAAGAATTACATTTAAATGCTCAGAAAGCAGAATTCGACGTCGTCAATGTTTTTGCAACGAAAAGAAACTTCATTCCAAATGATTAAAATAATTTTTTATCGAATAAAATACTGCGCACTTTTTCATGTTGCGGAATATTTATGTTTGAAAAAAATTACTGGTAAGGTTACTGCTCTCAAAGATTTCCATTCATGTTATTAATCAAATAATATCAACATATTGAAAATATTTATTTGACTCAAGGTGGAACATAGGAAATCCTCGACAGTTGATACGCAATTTTAGCTGATAAGAAAATCAGATGTTTTTTGAAAATTTTGGATTCATCAGAACTTGAACTACTTGAAGGAATAAATCTGTATATGGCATAGCACACTGGAAACCATTCATGCGCTTTAAGAAAAACAAAATTTGAAACAAAATTTCTGTAAAATGCACATAGAGTTCAAACACGTTCATTGTCTTTCCCAAGCACAGGATCTGAAAATGCTCCATTCCTGACTCACTCAGAGTTGTAACGGAATTTATGTTTACGTGCTGGCAGATGTGAAAAATAAAAGATGCTTCAGTAAGGACTTCCAAAATTTTTGCGTTGTGCGACAAATTTTCAGCTTAAGAATGTCTTATACAAGGTCTGAAAGTGCCCTTTAGGAAGTGGACCGACGGACAACGCTCCTATATCTGAAGGCTTTCTGAATGAGAAGGACCAACAGATAGGAGATAGATCACTCGTCTGGTGGTAGGGAATATCGAGGAATTTCCACACCAGGTTAACAGTGGTGTCACCCGATGGAAGTGAAACCACTGGGAATCATGGGAGGTGATACTGCATCAAATACTCATCGTCAACCAGCGAGTTAAAGAGAAGAAGAGAACTGTCTAATTTAGACATTTGTTAGGCAGTGGTCCCTCTATTACGCACCTTGTCACATCATACGACTTACGTTCTGATCCACTATTCCATGTGATTTTATACTACGACCACTTTTAATTGAGTACCAGATAGCGGCAGGCATTAGAAGTATTTAAAATTTTAAATATTTCTAATGCCTGCCGCTATCTGGAACGGCACAAAAACAAATAACCAGTTTCCGCCAATTTACTAGTAATTAATAATGTAAATCTCTCTCACTCCACCGAATATTCTCAAGTAATCGCAGTTTTCATAATGAAATACCATATTGTAAAAAGATGTGTGCAGCTGAAGGGGGGAAACTGTTGACAGCAGCACTGCGCGAAAAAAGTATGCTGGGATTACCAGTCTTGAAGGGAAATTCATAAGCTCCTACTTCAGCAATCGATGCTGGAATGGTGGCTGAAGTTAGCTGGCGTTTTTCTCCGATGTCAACAGCAATACTTCCACAGTGCTCAATGGTATACCTGACTACTAATTTCGCAAATCACTGAATAGTGCTCCTATAAGAAGAAAGATCCCACTGCTAACCTCAATTACAAGTTATTATCCACAGTTATGCACTTACATGGAGGAATAGGACACTGCTGATGATGAACAGATAGAACTTCGGGGACTATCACGATTACTCCTGTGACTAAACATTCACGAACCATATGCGGAAGTGTACGAAAAGTAAAGATATATTTATTTTGAAAAACAGCCCATGTGTTTCTGTGGACGAAATCGTGCACTATTTTCAGGTATACGAGTCAAAGATTAATGTTTTTTTTTTTTTAATTATACGATAAAGTTCCACACAAAATTTCTGTTTTCCATCTGTGACATTCAAATCTACACTGGTTTGATTTCAAGTTTTATATGCAGGAGCGAACAGAAGTATTTGGTGAAACACTTTTACGACCATAATTTTTTTCTCCTGGATCAAGTCCGGTCACTATGGGATATGATATGTGGTGATTCGTGGGTTACAATCCCGCGTAGTTTGTATTTCGCTCAGAGCGAATTTGTCGTTAAAAATGGGCCATATTCAAGAGTCGTCAATTATTACCCATTTGTTTGCTGTATGTATTAATGCTTTTCCTGCGATTTTTGTGGGTTTTGTGATGTGTAGTGTGATAATAAGTCAATCTTAGGTTTTCAGAAATGGATAAAAAGGCGGATACCGCTTTTGGAGCTCGCCAGATGGCCGTGAACATGATGGAATCCGGAATGCGCGTCACCGACATTCCGAGTATCCTGAAGATCCGACACAAGTCCATTTCAGCTATCCTGCAACGTTATATGACTGAGACTGTCGAGAACAGTCCGCGATGTGGACGTCGTTCCACTATGTTGCGTCAGGAGAGGCGTATCCTCCGTCGATCTCGTGCTGATCTCGCCTTGACTGCTGTGGACATCGCCACCGAATTCCGCGACAGCGACGACCTGAACGTCAGCCGAATGACCATCTCCCGCCGTCTCATTGCTGGTGGATTGAACGGAAGACGCCCACCATGAAACCACTCATCGCAGTCAAGAATCGACGAACAAAATCGCGTTCGCGCGCCGTCATCGACACTGGACCGCGGCGGACTGGAGTAAGGTGTTTTTCACCGACGCGAGCAAGTTCAAATTGTTCGGAAGTGATGGCATCCGATACGTAAAACGTCCGTGTGGCCAGAGATTCAACCCCCAGTTCATTCAGCCGAATATCAAGCACGGAAGAGGATGGCTCATGGTTTACGGCGCCTTCTCTCGCCATGGAATGGGCTCCGTCATCAAGATTGACGGAATAATGACCGGCCAGAGCTACACGAACATTCTCATCAACGATGTCTTCCCATGGGCAAACCAGAACATGCCACCCGGATGGATCATGCAGCAAGACGACGACCCGAAGAACACTTCCAGAGTAGCGAAGGCAGCCTTCCAGCAGGAACAGGTCACACTTCTAGACTGGCCAAGCCAATCTCCAGACCTCAACTTCATCGAGCACTGGTGGGAGGTGCAGGAGAGACGATGTGTGAAGAAAACCTGCCGGAATAGGGCCCA
The DNA here is from genome assembly GCA_039090855.1 of Macrothele yani. Lineage (NCBI taxonomy): Eukaryota > Metazoa > Arthropoda > Arachnida > Araneae > Macrothelidae > Macrothele > Macrothele yani. Next base: position 215,613,120 of record CM077034.1, read on the forward strand.
GAAGTTCGACCAGCTGTCTGCAGAATGGGCGCGAATTCCGCACGTCACCGTCAAGAAACTAGTGGACTCAACGCCGGCCTGTTGGGCAACTGTTATTAAGTCTCGTGGTTATCCCACTAAGTAGTAATTATTCTTTTGTCGTTTTCTCGTTCTTGTTTTCTATTATCGTTGCATTAAATGAATGTAATACACACCGACTTTGTTGGTCAATTTGTATGATCTTTGCGATTAAGCTCGGTTCCTGATCTGTTTTAAGGTTTCCGATCCATATGCATATGGGTAATGTTTACAACTGCATAACACATACCATATTCCACAATGACCCGATTTGGTCCAGCAGAAAAAAATTATGGTCAAAAAAGTGTTTCGCCAAATACTTTTGTTCGCTACTGTACTTGTAGTTTACCGTTCGTAAATTTATGTTGCCTATTCTGGAGATGTCACGGTTTTCGTTAAAAAAGAAAAATGACTCTTTAATTCGAAACTGGGTTGAATTACGCATTTAGGGTTTCATGATGTTTTCTCTCGAGGCTGAGGGACAAAACCTTCTAAGAAAGCATTAATTTAAAATACATCTTTGCATCATTTTGCAGAACTGTTGTATTTCAATTTGTTAGTGCTATAATAAAAAAAAATCTGCAAGAGGTCTTGTTCAAAATTTATATTTACTTTTAGTAATGAATTCGACAAAAATTTTATTATAATAAAATGACTGGGGATTTTTGTAAAATTCAAAGCATAACATATGTATATCAAAATCGCTTGCAGCTCTATGAGCAGAAAGCAGCAAGCACGATGGAAGAGTTCCCTTAGTTACGATGTTATGTTGAAATCACGGAATTGCTCTTGACTCCACGCAGGAAGCACGAATTCGACACTGAATTCTTCTGGGCATATCGAATACACCATTCTTCACATGAATTTTAAATTTCATGTGATTTCTTTTTGGTTAAAAGTTCAGTGTTGGTATTTATTTCATTGTTACAGTTTCTTCAAAATTTGTTAACATACATACGTATTACTTTCTTTCAGTTTCTAAACACACTTGGTAACAAGTTTTTTTCTTTTTCATATACTTCAGCAGCAATTATAGATATTTCCCTGACTTATATCAATATGCTAGGAAGTGCGGTAGCTGGCTATTTATTCTTCAATAGGGAGTCTAAAGATTCCGATATTGTTTACCATTATTTTCCTGCAGATCTTGATGTAGAAAAATACTGATAAATAAGTAAAAAAGATAACTCCAAAGCAAAAAATGCAGGAATTTGTTCTAAACATTTTACTGTTTATATCTACAATAGTGATTTTCAATTAGAATTGATTGTATTTTCTTGCAAAAAGACACTGAAAACATACCCACACTGAACTGTTCACCTAATAGAAATGTCTTGCAACTTAAAACTCATGTTAATATTGGTGTATCTGCTGTGCCCAGACGAATTCGGTGTCGGCGTTGTGCTTCCTGTGCGGTGTATGCGCGTATCCAAAATGCCAGCTGTGCATTGAAATTTTTCGAATTGTTCCATTAATCTTACTGCTATCTCATCGTACCAGCATCATGCAACTTTATAATAAAGGTTTTCTCTCTGGGGAATTACTGAACTACTCTATCATTTTTATTATTTCATATATTCTTCGAATTTCTTATTGAATGCAAATATAAAGATTGAACAAGAACCTCGTGTAGGTCATTTTTTAAATTAATAAACACATTAAAATAACAGAGGCTGTCAACCATCGAGGATCAGTCATCTAGGTGGAGTGGACCGCAAAAATATCGCACCTATTAATCCTCATGAATCATCAATGATGATTCATCATACCTAACGCTGTGAACATCAGTCCGTTTTTCAAATCAATCACATATAGATGTGAAGTGGGAAGCGGACCGCTGCACAACTTTCTCGATATGTCTACAAGAAAAACAGGCTTTACTTCCGAAATACGACGTCTTGCCGGCATTGTTTGCGTTTCCTGACCTGACTCCCCATCGACAATTAAGCAATATAAATAGCACAAAACAAAATTAAAAGGAACGCGTGCATGGGTATGAATGAAATAAAAAGATACTTTAGGAAGTAAAACAGCACTTATTGCTTGTTTGAATAGCCTTCAATATGCAGATGAGCTCAATTTCTAAACTTGCTTGGGATTGGGAGGTGACTGCGTTAGCCACTAGAATATTTCCTTGGATTGCGTGGGTTTTCGTTAGATTGGTTTGGAAGAGTTTATATATAATAAGAATTTGTTGCTGGACTGCTTGGGAAGAGTTTTTATTGTCGATTCCCTAGTTACATATTAAGCCTTTTCTGAGAGGCATGGTGACACAACTGACGATATGACTTACCTCAAATTTAACAATGATGCGAATCAACACATCACATTCAAAATGATACGATTCAAAACTTCACATTTACAATGAAGTGAATCCACATCTCACGATTAATATTGATGCGATTCAACACGTCACAATTCAAAATGATGCGAATCAAAACCTCATAATTTATAATAATAACGTCACATTCAAAATCATGCGAATCAACATTTAACAATTCACAATGTTTAAAATAAGCACAGCAAATTGGTGTTCTGAAGAAAAAGGACATTTCAAATAAATGTTTCAATACCTCTGCGTTAACTTATGTGAGAGTAGACGCCAAGTGCTCTTCATATCACGATGATATCAAATGGAACATAAGGAGTATGGAATTGCATCTCTAATGGATGGGAACACATCTTAAAAATGTTTAAAACGTGCTTCCTCCGACAACTTAATTGTCCAAAGTGATAAGAGAAATCCACTCTCATTTAAGGACCCTTGGAACATCTTCTTATAGTTAGTAGTAATAGTTCCTCATATTCTCACTTAAGGGGCACATATCCTCGTTCCCAAGAATTTGAACAAAAAACCTCTTCCCATTCCAAATATTACAATAAAAGAGCAGCTGCAAACTGCGTAAAAAAAGCATCGAAACAACTTACGGGATCCCGCTGGAAAATGCGCGCACTGCATATATGCAGCAGTTAATACGTACATTAGTGATGAAGACGTGCTGTTATCTATCGGTAAATCTGCAATCACTATATCGCATAAAGGGGGTCACGGATTAACACAATACCTTCCGGGATTAACACAATACCTTCCGTAAACGTAATTTGAAAAATAAGGTTTTATACACAGAATTATCAGAATATACGGAACAAATGTTTGTGAAATGTGCCTACGAACGAACATTTTAGCGATGTGTTTCTTTTTCTTCTCAGTGACACATTACTCTCACTAAATTGCACAGGAAATTAAGTAGTAATTAAAGAAATTGGAGGTTGAGGTCGAAAACCATTGGAAGTTATGATTATCGACAGTTTTCGATAATCAAAAATAACTATTTATAACTATCGATAGAACAATCGATAGTGTGTTGGCAAAGTTTCTCTGGAGACATTTTGTTTTTCGGTCTGAAAATTTTTTTCTGACAAGAATTGTTCTTACTTTTCTACATTGTCGAACCACTAAGCTCCGATAAACTTTGAAACTGACCTTATTTCTGTTTTTTGTTTGGTGTTTAACCACCACAGTGAGCAACTCTATGGGATATAAGCATTCGCTCATACCTGATTTAGGACCACTGATTTCAGGGAAGAGAGAAGCCAGTGCTGTAAGACAAACGCAACCACAACAACTTTTTCTCACGGAATTTAAATCCGGGCCTATCTCGGACGAATGATCAGAGGCCTGCGCTGAGACAACTGCGTCACTGGTGCGGGGTGTCTACGTTTTGACGATATCCTCCGAAGTGAGTGAGCAAAAGTCTCACGGAATTGGAATCCGGGCCCATCTCGGACGAATGATCAGAGGCCTGCGCTGAGACAACTGCGTCACTGGTGCGGGGAGTCTACGATTTGACGATATCCTCCGAAGTGAGTGAGCAAAAGTCACGAAAAAGTGTTTTGCCTATAGAACGAGCTAATTCGTGGCACCTTAATTCTCATTTTCTGTTTCTGCTATATGATTTTTTTATGTTTACGTTCACAATAGCTGAAGAAAAAAAAATCTGCAGTTAGTATGCAAAAATAATTTTTTCTGTAGTGTTTAGCAAAATCCTGGTAATAATTCGTGAGAAATTCAATAAATAAAGTTTTGAGTGGGGCTGTTCCTCAATTGTTTTTTTACTGAGATTTGACGTATTGCCCGATGATTTGTAATTCTTTCCGCAAAGGCTACATTTTGTGTAGACGTTATCCTTACCAAAAGAAAAATAAAGATGAACAAAAGATATTTTACGTTTACCCATTATTACTAATTACTTACTCTCAACAAATAACTGTTTCAACACTTAATGCACCTTTAAACTCCCCGTACAAACAACAAGAGCAATGCGTTTTTATCCGACTGACACGTGCAACCGAGTGCAAAAACGGCATACACTCACCGTTTGCTTTTTTGATTACAGTTGACTTTAGTTTTGCACTGGCATCATGTATCAATATGGCTATGATCAATGTTTTCGACACCAATAGAAATCAGGTGAAAATGAGCGTTTCAGTCAACAAAGCCAAATTGGAAAGTGCTTAGTTCACAGCATCGTGATTTACACTCATAGCATTGAAAAATGTAAAATTATCGATAGTTACAAAAGAATTATCGATGCACTATGGATGTACTGAGTTGAACAATACCATCGATAGTGCCATCCATAGTACCTCCAATTCTACAGTACAGTACAATGTTGCCACATCAGGCGTTTTAGGGCTTCTGAGTCTTTTTCTCAGTTAACCTGCATTTTCCCGTTTAAATAGACCTCTCCTTTTTTTCTTTTATTTTGGCGTTTTTCTTTAAACGTGGAATAGAACTATTGTAACTTCAGTTTAGGCAAATATTTACCTCACATTTGCCGTTTCCAAATTTAGGAATTTTTGCATAGCTTTGGAAGGCGACATTTATTTTCTAAATTGGCTGCAACAACTGAAATATATGACGTACAGTAGGTATAACCCGTGTAATGGTTGATCAGGGATGATATTAACCCACATGAATTTCGGGATGAGTTTCAGAAGTCACTGATCTGAGCTGAGAATTTCGATAACTGAATGTATGCTCTGCATGTTCAAATTATAGCATGGGGGTTGAAAATAATGGGCAACTCCTAGAGCGCGGAATTCTGGAGCCGATCTTTTGTGATATCTTTCCGCTTGTTCGTCAATATACCAAGTATTCTTGGTTGTGTCTGCCACAGAAAAATTTAAAGTTTGAGATCTTTTGAAGCTCATATTTCTTAGCAAACTTGTTTGCCAGCTTAGATAATTTTCTGTGTTTGACAACATATTGTTCTTCAGGGTGTTCATATTTAGTTTCAATAGGTTTCTGCGTAACATTCGTCAGTGCAAATAAATCTAAAAGAACACACCTGGCATCACATTTCAACAGGTAGTATAATTCCGTTGTATGTTTACTAGGAAGTTATTAAGTTATATGGGAATTAACCATCCATTAAAATTTATTGTGGATAAATACCGTACATGTTGCTGGTGTTTTGTACCAAAGTAACATAATCAGAATGATAACGTAGGTTCTGCTACTCTGTTTATGAAGGTTTTCCCGATTTGTTTGGGGATAATAGGGTGCAGTATAAATGGTATGCGTATTCATAAATGAATAACGTTTAAAAGAATGTGCAATAAACCCTATATCATAAAGAACATAGTGTTTGACTTAGCAGCACATATCAAACAATAAAAGAAATTAATAAAATCACAGAAGCCTCATGTTTTGCTCCTCAATTTATTTTTGATTGTCTTGCTCTTTCTTTCAACAAGCTCGCTGATTACTCATTATTTCTGTAAAAACATGGACATAAAATCGGGATATTTCATGAATTTTGGTATTTTAAAATGTTCCTGTTAAGCGAGAATATTTTTCCTTCCTTTCTATTTCTTATGAGCAAAAGTATTATCGTTTCAAGTGAAACATACGTGGAATCTTATAGTTTATTTTTTCTTTACTGTATCTTTAATTTTGTTTTTCACAGTTGAACAGAGGTGGTACCTCGCTCTAGAGCTTGATCACTTTATGCCTGACTATCTAGTAATTTTGCAAAGTAGGCGCCACTGCTCAAAATGTCACTCATACATATAAATTATCTAAAGTTCGACCGCTGCTATTTTGATATTATCCATTTACATTATCTCCACATATTTGATATTTCTAACCACTCTGAAGCAACCAGGTAATTTTTGTCATGCGGCACTTGGACTCTCGTTACCTGGTAATGGCCGCCCTAAATTAGGGACAGTCAACAAGCTATAGTCTATTGTGTTGCTCACAGTTTCAGTTACCGCTCGGCATACCCAAACATGTAGATATTCTAGTACCAACCGAAATTTTGGCAATGAACTTAGAAAATCGCTTCATTTGGAAGAAGTGATTCAGGCGCCTGAGAAATTTACTTCCAGTATGAATAACACAAACAAGTAATCAGCGTACATTAAATTTACTTCAAGATTTTTAATTTGGGCACAAAAGGTTTTTTTTCTCATCTCTCGTTTCGTGCGCTCTTCGCCTCAAGAGCCAAGAAATGAGACTACATCCGTAATGTGATAAGTCCGAACAATAAAGAAATTGAAAGGAAATAGGAAAGGAATCATTGTGAGAATAAACAGAATGGCAATAGCAGTGAGATTTCAAGCTGTTAGAAAAGTTCTGTCAAATATTAGTTGAAATATTTCCGAAAACTGTTTAAAATAAAACACAAGTCCATCTAAAGAAATAAAGCATATTAATAGGAAAGAATAGTGGTTCCTCCATCCATACGTAACTATGAGCAATTAGAGAAATACAGAAAATAATAGAGGCACAACTCCTTCAAACAAAAGCTACATAAATATATAGAATCAGAAGTAAAGGTAATCTGCAACCCGTTTGCATCCATGCAGAGCAATGCGCGGAAAGTTTTTATTTGCTTTTGTTAACACTACTGCCAGCAAACACTTATAAGGCACAACACTAAAATAAAAAACAATAATGATTATCAACAGTCATGGATTAGAAGAAATATTTAGAATTAATGGAGATATGGTCGGCACTGTTTACACTATCAAATTATCTAGAACTGAGTAGAGGAAAGAATTTTTCTTTAGTGTTTCTTTCATCATACGTTAGGCATGCAAGTAGATCCACGCTCTGTGTAACTCAGTTATATTCTACTTTCCACTATACTTAGCGAAAAGTGTTTTAAATTAAATGTTTTTCATAAATATTATTAACATCTACTGATAAATTATATTATTAATAGCTTTTTATATACAGATATTACTGAACCTCAAACTTGTGAAGAATTTTAAGTCCTCAGTTATGCAATATTTCATCATATTTCTTTTTCAAAAGAAAACAACTTTTATTTCCACAATACAAGACATTTCTCAAAAAAATATTTGTCCTCTGATAATTTAAATTCAAATGCTACAATAAAAGTTACGGTCATGTTGTAATTTGTGAAGATAATCCTATATATTAAGGTTTGCAATTAAAATGGAAGGTCTTGCCTTAGTTATTACACACAAGCAAACCTTCCGATGATTGTAAAAGGTTGAAGTATTCAGTGTCGTCTGTTTTTTTCTCATTAAAGACGGTTTCTTCACTACTTTGTGTGCTGAATTTTAATGACGTGCATCATTTCCCCTTGACAACATGTTGTTCGTGCGCAATAATTAATTTTTTTAATATTCTGAGTGAACTTCGTTTGTTCTGTCCTTAAGTGAAGATCAAATGATTATCGTCGTAATTTAGGTAAGCCGTGAGTGTCGCAATAGATCTGAGAGGTCCTTTTCTCGTCTGCAGTAATCATTTGTTATTGCTTCTGTCCCACGGATATTTGTTTGCATTTTTGAGCACATATCTCTAAATCAAAATGTTGAAAAGCATTACATATCTTTATAATAAAGTACAACCATACAAGCATTCTATCACACAACACTGCATTTTTAAAAATCCCTTGTAAATGAAGCACTTCGGCTTAATCAAGTTGTTCCACAGAGACGTTTGAAGATAGAAATAAAAACAAATATCCCGTAATGCAATTATATAGCATTTGCCAATGAGATGAAGGTAGCATGTAAAATGAGAAAGGAAAGTCATTGATGTCAAAGAAAGATAAAATGATTCACAAATTAAGATGACGACGAATTTTCGGGTGTTAATAAGCACGTCTTTTGAATCCGTTCTGAGGCAAATTAAATTTATCAAAGTCAATGGAATAGGTATGGAAAACAACAGTATCTGACGGAAGAAATAATTTTTCCAATCGGGTTTCTAAACCCTCAGATATTGCTGTAAACAGAATCGTGATCTTACGCCCTCTGGTTGCAGACTTGTGCGTTAAGAAAAACATGAATTCATATGAGAAACATTTCGCACCGGAAACGCTCTGCAACACAGAAATAATTTTTCAAATCGGACTCTTAGGAACAGAGATATCGACAAAAATAAGATGTGACTTTACGTAACATGGTGCGAAAACCATGCATTATTTTAAGAAAAAAGTGTTCTCAAAATGTTTTCCATATGAGCGGTATCGGTCCAAGAAAAGAAAATTAGTCGAGCTTTCAGGAACCCAGATTATGCTACAAATACATCAGAAGCAGAAATTAACACTTATGCCTTCTGGTGGCTAAACCATTCTTTACCAAACATTAGAAATTGTGTGAAAACTATTTTACATCAGGTCTTGTAAGCCATACAGGAAGAATTTTTCAAATCGGAGTTTTAGAAGCAGAAATAACGCAGAAAACGCAATTCACCTTTGTGCCTCCTAGCGAAAAGTCTATGATTTACCTGAAGATTTTGAATTTATAGGAAACACATTTCGCATCGGAAACACTATCCAACAAAGAAGGAATTTTTAAAATTGGACTCCTAGAAGTAGAGATATTGACAAAAATAATATATAACTCTACGCCCCGTGGCGTAGAAACCATGCATTATTTCACGAACAAAATATTGCTAAAAGGTTTGTCGACATGAGTAATATCGGTCAACAAAGACTTTTTTTTTAATCGAGATTTCAGAAGCTCATATTTTGCTGCAAATATATCAGGAGCGGAATTTAAGACTTACGCCACCTGTTTGCCAAACCATTTTTTACAAAAATTAGATGTTATGTGCAAAGGATTTCTCATCAGGAGCTGTATCCGGTGCAGAGAGAATTTTTCAAATCGGAGATTTAGAAGCAGAGATATAGGGAGAAAGCAATTTACCTCTACGCCCCCTAGCGAATAGTCTATGAATTACTTGAAAATTTTGAAATTATATGAAAAACATGTCACACTGGAAACACTATGGAACAAAGAAGGAATTTTTCAAAGACTCCTAAAAGTAGAGATATTGACAAAAATAAGATATATATCTACGCCCCCTGGCGTAGAAACCATGCATTATTTAACGAAGAAAATATTTCTAAAAGGTTTGTCGACATGAATAGTATCGGTCTACAAACGACTTTTTTTTTCAAACGGGAATTTAGAAGCTCACTTTTGCTGCAAATTCATCAGAAGCGGAAATTAAGATTTACGCCCCCTGGTGGCCAAACCACATTTTTACAAAAATTAGAAATTATGTGCAAACGTTTTCCAATTAGGAGCTGTATCCGATTCGGAAATAACTTTTCAATACGACCAGTAGCGGAAAGTCTATGAAAAACATGTCAAACTGAAAACAATACCAAACAAAGAAGGAATTTTTCAAATCGGACGACCCTTAGCAGTAGAGATATTGACAATAATAACATATACTTCTGCGCCCGATGGCGGAGAAACTGGAATATTTTATGAAGAAAATATTCCGAAAAGGTTTATCGATGTCAGTGGAATCAGTCCATGGAAGAATTATTTCAATCGATATTTTAGAAGCTCAGATTTCATGGCAAATACATCAGAAGCAAAAATTAACTCTCACGCCCCCTGGTGGCCTAAGTATTCTTTACCAAAAATGTGAAATTATATACAAACATTTTCCATCAGGAAGTGTATCCGCTGAAGAATTTTTTTTTTCCAATCGGGGTTTTAGAAGAACAGTTATCGGGGAAAATATAATTTATTTTTACGCCACCTAGAGGAAAATATATGCTTAAGTTGAAAAAGTAACTATATCTAAAATACTCTTCGACATAAATGGAATCGAAAGATAAAAGCATTTTTTCAATCGAATGCTTAGAATCAAATATGTGGAATGAAACGTATTTTTGAATTCGACATCACCTGCGTTTACGCCTTCTAACGGTGAAATTATACATCGTAAAAAAAACGATATGAAGGATCATCATTCTCATATTTTAAGCTTCCCAATGCGAAAATATTTTTTCAAATTGGACTAATAATTCCAGAGATATCGTGGGTACAGACGGACGGACAGACAAACCGGTATCATAAGCACGATCTTTTTTACAAAAGACGTGCCAAAAACCTTCACGGATTTTTTTTTTATATTAATGATTGTATAATCGAGAGGAAACAATTTCACAGCTTCAGTTTGAACTTTCATGTAAAGCCACTTCAAAGAATCCCGTAGACGACGTACCATACCGTTGCGAATATTTATTCTACCATACCAGCTTGCTCACACCTCAAGCTGGTGGGGTAGGATAAATATCCACCTCGTATCTGATTGCTTGTAGCTTAGCTGTTTTTAAATAGAACGTGTTTTTCTGTATTTATGGTAAAATATTTCGTTTTCTCTTGGAGATTCGCGATTAAAATAAAAACAAGTTTATTTCAGAATAAATCGCATTCGGGAGGTATGTCATGCCTTAGATCAAAGTTCTGTACAGAATATTGCTCTTTACGACAGTAATTTTGTACTATCCTCAGTTTAGAATACCCATCTACCATAGACACATCAGTTACAGAAATAAATCTCAGGCACCTGAAATGAGAGTAACATGAATATTTTCAAGATCAGAAGCAAATTTCTCAACAATTCCGAAATGTGCGCATTTTTGTAGAAGTAAGAAAAACAATTTTATTCGTTAAATTTTTCATTTTTGTCGAACTACTTAGTCAAGAACTAATCATTTGCTACTGATTTCAGCTTCCAATACTAAAACATCTTGTTCTATTCCCAAGTTTTATTTATATTGTAATATAGTCCCATGATAAGTTCAATATACCTAGATAATTCGCATGTAAATAAAGTCAACTTTCTAAGATTTCCTTCATATTGTGTGCAGTTCATGTATAAGCCAGAATCATACTGAAACCTTGCGTCTTTTTAAACCTTCGCTGTCCCTTCTTGATTAATTCGCTCTCAGGACGGTATTATCTTGCAATTGGCTAAGTAGAGAAACTAAAGTAAAAATATGCAATTTTTATTCTTAATTTACTAATAGTATTGCACAACATTAATTCTTTACCTCAACTATTGTATCAAGGATATTTCTTATCACAAACAAAAGATCCCCCAAAAAAATCAATTTTCAATGTCTTCAAGCCTCTTCAAACCTTTAGGTTTCCCCGTGCTGCGGAGAACAAAATTGCTTCAGGGAGCTTTAAAATTTCATTTTCCAATTACGCTAAACTTTTTTTTCGTGGCAGGATACTATGTTTTTGCACAATATCTTTGACTTCATAGCATCTTTTATGAAGGATAACTGATTTCAACAATAGTTAAACACTAAAAATTCATACAGTTTTTCGAAATGAAAATTGAATGAATATGGGTACGAATATTTTCAGTAAATCAATGTTATGTTCAATACATTCATAAAATATTACAAATAACGATTTAGACAAGCAGTTTAATAGATATGGCATTCAATTATTCAAAAAAGGAGAAGCAATGGAAAAGCTATGCTAACTTAAAAAGAAAACTTAAAATACATCTGTAAAGATGACAGGTATAATTTTGACAAGATGCGAAGTGTTCGATGGAGTGCAAAATACATGTTTGTCTCCCAAAAACTATAATTGGAAAATTAAAGACTTTAAAGAAATAACAGCATACACTTTATGTGGGGCCCATGAGAAAAATATGAGAGATCACAAATTAAAGATTTCTAGTAAATCTCAAAATTTAGCTTCAACATATTTCCTTTTGACGGACATATAAAAACTGTGAAACAATTATTCAAAAACAGATCTGAACGATATATGCATCCTAATTTTATAAAATATGAATGGAAATAACTTTGCTATTTTTCTCAGTAAAATATCGAAAACATATAGTGAATAAAATATTATCTTGAAGTTCGTTCGGCATGTTGATACAGTCTCTTCATTGCTTGAAGCGAAATTTAATTCGCTAAGTGATAAATAAATGGTTTAGATGCAAGAACTTCGTTCGTACGAAGACATAATTATCTGAATATTGAAAATGACAAGGGATGTGGATTGATGGCCTCTAACGTTTCTGTATATAAAAAGATAGAATAAGCGTGAGCTGAGAAATGTTTTGTAAAATGTTTCCTAATTTTCATTTCATAAATACAGGCATAGCTGTTTTTTTAGGTGATGACAGTTTTTGTAAATGATATAAGTTTTATTCCTACCTGCAAATAATTTTCCAAGTTGACCTGCTGAGGACAGTCCAAAAATAAAACAATTTGATTTACTGGGGTTATTCTTGTGTTCAAGCAAAATAATATATTTAAGTTGCTAGGAATAATACATATCTCTAGAACCTAGACAACGTGAATTTATGCTTCCTAGAATTGTGGGAATAGTTTTCTTTGAAGAATGTATAGTGCCACATGTGTAGTTCATTTACGTATTCGAGAAAGGTATGCAAAAATGCGAAAAGTGATAGCTACTTTTATCGCGCATTGCTGATTATGGAATTTTTAAGCAATATGTTAGATAGACGGCAAGTAGATATCTTTGAACGTCATCAGATTATCTGAATGTGGGAGTCCGGACAGACGCACTGTATGTAATGTTTCCAGAGCCAACGGCGTGAATCAATTCATTGTGTCTTGACATTGATAGAGTTACCAGGACACGCAGATATTAATCGTCAACCTTTGGCAACTCGTTCTCGGATTACAATGTTTCAGGTTGATAGGTATATGGGACTAATAGTGTCACTAAACAGCGACTCGATGACAGAGGTGGACCAACTGTTTCGAGAAAAACTATATACAGACGGTTCAGCGAAAAAGGACTTTACGCAAAACTACCTGCAGTTCGCATCACACTCACTCCATCGGCAAGGAAATCCATGTTACTCTGGTGCAGACAACATCAATACTCGGAAGAAAATCAATTACTGATATCCTCTTCTTAGGCGAATCCATGTACAGTCAACCAAGTGTGAGCCATCGTGTTCTCATCTTGAGAAAAAGTGATGCCGGTTAATCTTCCACAAACATTCAGGAAATACACCGTCACAGAGGTACAGGTGTGCTATTCCGGGTTAACATTATGTCCGGCGGTCACACGTAGCCCAGTGACTCTTCCGTTTTACGCTTAATCGGTCGGAGATACTTAGACGAAATCCTTAGTCCCTAAGTTATGTTTATTTCGCGTGCTGTCGTTTCAAGTTTGTTAGTAGTATCCTCCAAATACATGGCATCAGTGAATAAACAATGACATCGCTCTTTCCACGTTTTGCAACGCACAGCAACCGAAAAATTGTTATCCAGCCGCCGCCGGGGAAATAAATCCCGAATTTCTCGATATCCAGCCGAGCGCGTTAGCCTTACATCACAGTGGCCAACAATTCACGGCGCTATGTGCGTTTTTCTGTCAGCATCTGACATAATAAATCCGTAAAATTGGCTCAGCTACTGAGACGTCTCCACCTGGTGGGCATTAACGGCACTGACTATATAGGAATTGCCATTTCTGCTCCCAGTAATTTCTGTTAAAATATACTGACATTAAAAAATGTCACACATAATTCATAGCAATAAATAAAATCAGACGTTTTTAAAACGTTTCACCGATATCAGGAGAAAGACATTTTTGAAGATAACATCTGTGACCCTGCCACAAAATAATATAAGATTTAAAAATGCATGTTTTACTTATGGTGTAGGCTAACAATTCTTAACTATATAAAACGAAGTATCGGGTTCGCTGGTGACTTTAAAAAAGTTCCCTATAAACAGTTAAACATTTATTTCTCAAATTCAATTAGATTACTTTAGCTCCACTACCCTCTAGATTCACTAACATATTTATATAAAGCATATTTATATATACCAACGCATATCGATGCTGTAATGATGTCCTTCCACCTAATATTCCAACACCTTTAAAAATGCTGCTTTTTAGGACTAATTGTGTGGATCTACCTAATTCACGGTACCCAAAGTTCGACTAAGAGATCTATGGACTACGACATCAAATATCATTACGCATGTGTCATATCATGCGCAGCAATAGTCTCACCTAATGTATAAATTTCTTCCTACTAGAATTGTTCTATTAAGTGTACATGCATCTGAAGATGAACCAGAAGCGCGTTTGAAAGATCTAATGTGTTTTAATCTATTATTTAAAATAAAACGATATTTTAATTGTCATAGTTTTCAAATCCTATCTTTTTACGATCGTACAATGACGGCGTGTATTAATAAATATTAAGACGTAAAAAGGACGGTCTCTATAAAATGCTCCGAATGTGTAAACGTAATATGATTCTTTAACATCTAGTGTATACTACCATTCTCTGAAGAAACGCATACACGATTCCTTATCGTTTTACAGGAACATAACGAAGAAAAAGTTTTCCTTACATTAAGTGCCACGGACATATGTGAATAATGGCATAAAATATTTTTAACGAGCATTTGCTCAGGAAGTCGATTACTCAAAGATAAATTGGTTTTAGATTTCGTGTTAAAATGCAGAATCATCTGGGTATAGATACAGGCAAAAACCTCTCAGTGTCAAGCAAAAAATTTGAACTTTGAGATCATAAGTTTCGGCATAAATTATAAAATTTTCAGTAATACGAAACCAGACGTATAAATAAATATTTTCTATTTCAGAACTGTCAATGAAATTTACATGTAGCACTGGCTCTTTTTTATTGAGTGCTTGAATGACTAACCAAATTTTGAGGTTTATGTTGTAACTGGTTTAATGTCAACACGACGAGTTTGTGCTCGCCTTTTTACTGATTTTCATTTGAGTAAGGTATTTCGAATTTTGAATAAATCCTGATATTAACTCCTCGACAACCATACGGATCGCGTTCTGCATTTTCTCGAGACTTTCAACTGGGAGTTCTTGTATTGTTAGTTACACAATATTAATCGGCGCAATGAACATCAACCACCGAAACGGGCAAACTCTTTTAAAACCTGTCGGCAAATTTATGATTTTTATAATGCTTGAATCTGTTTTTGGAGATGCGAAATGTTTCTGTAATTTGAACTTGTCTTATTATTAATACGCCAACATAAACGTTGTTGCCATCGAAATAAAGGTGAAAAATATCAAAGCGTATGCCTCCAGGGACGGATTTTTTAATGCTTTGTAATACAAGAATTTTTGATCCGACACAAAAGATGTACAAAGCATTGCCTCTGAAATTTAAGGAATATAATGTCCATTACTCACAAAGAAGTCAAATTATCTTCAATAATTTCAAAAATATATTTTTTCTTTCGATTGCTTCATTCGTTCTTATTCTAGGTTCTTGTTACTATGACGTGTTGTATTTTAATTTTTGCGAAAGTTCTACTCCATCGTAACACTGAATGCTCTGAACGTTGTGTAATGCCAAATGTTCTGCAATATGTGATATGTAACGACGAACATGTGTCACCTCATTCAACATTTATGGTGATAAAATTCATTTCTGAAAAGAAAATTATTTTTCTCACATTTTAAAAGTGCAGTTAAGGACATCTTACTTAAAATTAAAAAAATTCTCGTCTAGTCAGAAGTATTGGAAACATAACTATGGGTGAAACAGATATCTTATTTTTTTTATGCTCTAAAATTAGGTTAAAGACTTCAAACATCATATGCTCAATGAACTTATCGCTTTCCTGCACACAGTGATATAACCTTATTCAACTTGCATAATACACAATATTGTTGAGCCTATTCTTTTACATGTAAGGTCAAGTGATTCGTAACAGCACAGCCTCTCCTTGACAAATGTTAACCCCGCCTTCTCGTGAAGCATCCTCTTCGCACAAAAGGGGCTCAGACGATCACTAATAGCGGTATAATTATACCATCCGGATTAGAGGAAATGCTATCCCACACTCACCATCCCGCTTGGAGTTATGGCCAAACTCCAAGCCGGATGGTGAGCGGGATGGTGTTGTGAGTTATGGCCAAACTCCTCCAAAATGACTCCACAACTTAAATTTTGGCCTTCAGTCTCCGGCAGCTGGAATGTACCTAGGCAAGGCAGCGGCCATTGCGACCTGAAGGCAGAGGGTGCTAAGAAACCCCGGAGGACCGGACTAGGCTGCCGTCTGATGCTGACCTTGGCTACGTATAATGGACGCTCCCTATCTTCTGTTTCACGGCTTCTTGAATTGGAAGAGGAACTACAAAGATCAAGTGGGACATCGTCGGGCTAAGTGAGGTACGGAGAAAAGGAGAAGATCTCATTGAACTAAAAAGTGGACATCTCTTCTACTACCGTGGGATAGATACTGGCAGAACTAGTGGTGTTGGATTTATAAGAAACAAGAAACTGAAGGATAAAGTTGTAGAAGTTGAAAGTTCCTCTGACAGAGCTGCATGACTCGTTATCCAACTCTCAAGAAGATACAAGACAAATATTATTCTAACTTATGCACCAACCAAAGGTCATCCTGAAGAAGAAATTGAAGAATTTTATGAGGAATATCGTTATCTAAATAATAAAGGTAAGCAGCACTTGAAGATAATTATGGGAGACTTCAATGCAAAAATAGGGCAACGGCAACAGAATGAAACTTCAGTAGGTAAATTTGGTCACGGCAACAGAAACCAGCGTGGAAATACTCTCGTTGAGTTTGCAGAGGCAGAAGGGTTCTTCATCTTGAACTCCTTTTTCAAGAAAAAGCCACACAGGAAATGGACATGGACACATCCAAAGGGGACGACAAGTGAAATTGATTTTATTATGTGCAACAAAAAAATCGTCATAGAAGACTGCAGTGAGCTAAACAAGTGCAACACAGGTAGTGACCATAGATTGGTGAGATGTAAGATGCACCTTAACACTAAACTCGAACGTGGCAAGCTGAAAAGACAAACAAAATGTATAAACATAAACAACCTTAAAAAACACCTTAATACCTTCAAGTTGGAACTGAAGAACAGATTCTCTGCGTTAGAAGGCCTAACATCGGAAAAAGTTGATATTTCTGAAGTTAACAGAAAAGTAACCAAAGCTCTTATGGAAACAGCAACAAAATTAGCTGGGTCTAAGAAAAAGTTGTATCTGCACAAATTATCAGGAAAAACCAAAATGTTGAAGCAAAAAAGAAGAGAGATGAGGACAACTAAAGAAGATGTGACTTCCAAAGTAGAATATATAGAGCTATTTCAGACAGTACAAAAAAGTGTCATTGAAGACTTAAGGAAATTCACCTGTGAACTAGTGAGGAAAGCAATTGAAAACAACCAAAGCCTAAAGAAACAACCAGCAGTTACAATGGCTCTGAAATCCTGCGGTATTGAAAATGCATACATTAATATTATTAATAACATCTATGAAAATCCAAGTGCAAAGATTCGACTGTTTGGAAATACAACACACATAAAAATTGGAAAGGGAGTGAGACAGGGTGACACCATATCTCCGAAGATCTTTAATGCCACATTGGAAAATGTCTTTCAATAACTCAACTGAGCAAACAAAGAGATAAATGTTAATGGAGATTATTTAACCCACCTTCGTTTTTCTGATGACGTAGTCATTTTTTCAACTACCCTATCAGAGCTGCAGAGTATGATCCAGGAACTTGCTGACAAGAGTAAAGAAGTGGGATTAAAAATGAACTTTCAGAAGACAAAAGTGTTGTTCAGTGCTTTTACAAGAAATGAAGATTTATCGATTGATGGAGAAAAGCTGAAGATAACAGACACGTACGTTTATCTTGGACAGCAGATATCAAGTGAAAGTCACATTGATGAACAAATTAATCGGCGTACAAAACTTGCGTGGGGACCTTTTGAAAGAAACAGCAACATTTTCAAGAGCAATATGCTATTATGTTTTAAAAGAAAAGTGTTTGATCAATGCATCCTTCCAGTGCTTACGTATGGTGCAGAGACGTGGACCTTAACTAAAAGAGACATACAAAGGCTGCAGACAACTCAATAAAGCAAGGAGAGGTGCATGCTTGGTGTATCCAGGAGAGATAAGAAGAGGAACACGTGGATCCGAAAAATAACAAGAGTGCAAGTCATCATGATCAGAGGTAAGTCCCTGAAATGGCAATGGGCTGGACATACTGCCAGAAGGACAGACCATCGTTGGACAGCCGACATTTTAGATCGGATTCCAAGGGACAGGAAAAGACCCAGAAAAATACCACGTGGAAGATGGGTGGATGAAATTCAAAAGTATGCGGGAGTGACATGGAGGAGACTGGCAGAAGACAGACCGTTGTGTAGGAAACTTGGGGAGACCATCGTCCAGCAGTGGATTGATAATGGTTGACAATGATGATGATGTTGGAACAAAATGAGATTTTGAAGTGCCTCGAAAACACAGGCCTGCATAACACAGGCCTGCAAAATTTGAGTCATGAAAAAGTGTTTGCAGTACGTTTTGATAAAAAAATTGAGTAAAACGTATAATTTATTATTACATTTTATATATTATATGTAAAAGATAAGAAAACTCTTTGTTAATTCAAAAACAAATAGCTTAAAGTAAGGTATGCAAAATAATTCAATACGGATTGTGGACACCACTTGCAGCAGTTCATACTGAGCAGCCATGCTGTATGCTTATTCTGACATTGTCAAGAAGCTGTAATGGCGCTAACGGTTATTACACTTACAAGCTTATCGTGGCTTCTTATAATTTTGAGAGTTCTGAAAGATGTCACATGGATGACCAATAAGTGTTACAAGTAATTTCATAACACAGGCCTGCAAAATTTGAGTTATGAAAAAGTGTTTGCAATGTTATGTCTGATTTTTATATTGTTTGGTGCGCTGATTTTAATAATGGCATCCATTTTTATCAATCACGGAAGGATTTTTCACAAAATGGGCTTGAATATATAGGGAAAAAAGCCTGTTTTACATAATCTGGAGAAAAGTAGGTCTTTTCAAAATATGTTTAAGTGTTTTATTTTTAAATTTATTATTTATCAAACTCTTGGAAATGATTTGCTAAATTATATTTTTAAGAGCAGTTACCATTATTAATACATCCTGGTATTCATAGGTCCTTATGCTGTCTTTTCCTTTTCCCCTGAAAGCTCCTTTTGGCACTTTGTCTCTTGTAGGCAGTATGCGGGTCTTCTCTGTGCAGCATCCAACAGTAGTCCGCCATCATATTGACGTTCCACCTACCTTGGTATCTACGCTCCATCTTGATATCTTGGTTAAATCTATTTCCCTGTTCTTCACTAACAGCACCAAGATTTTCGGGAAAGTAGTCCAAATGCGATTTTTAAAAATGCACTTTCAAACTCATCGAACAACCCAGGTATTTGAATTTCGTTAACATGTTTTCCACGATACATTTAAAGCTGGGGTCCTTAAAGTTCCCGAGGTAATTTTTTGACGACTTCTTTAAAAGCTTCCCAGGCTTCTTTTTCACTCAAAACCATTTTATTTTTAAACACGTCATCTGTGAAAAGTTTCTGAATATCTGGACCTAAGAAAACACCTTCCTTTAGTTTTGCTTCCGACAGTCCTGGAAACTTGTTGCCAAGGTATTTAAAGCACTCTCCTTCTTTTGATAGAGCCCTAACAAATTGTTTCATCAAGCCAAGCTTGATATGAAGTGGAGACAAGAGTACTTTACTGGGATCAACCAAACTTTCCTTTACTAAATTTTTGTTTCCAGGTTTTAATGCTTTCCTATGCGGCTACTCCTTTTTGATCCAGTGATTGCCCTTATCCCGACTGTCCCATTCACACAAGAAGCAAGGGTATTTGGTGTATCCTGCTTGTTGTCCAAAAAGCATGGAAATCACTTTTAGATCACCGCATATCGTCCATCCAATATCTTTATATTTCAATTTGGTGAGAATCAAGGCTAAATTCTCGTAACATTCTTTCAGGTACACATAATGCCCTAATGGCACTGAAGCATACTTGCTGCCATTATGCAGAATTACTGCTTTGAGGCTTCTTTTTGACGAATCAATAAAGAGCCTCCACTCGTTCACGTCATACTGTATATTAAACATCTCCATCAATCCAGGGACATTGCTACAGTAAACCAAGCCACTATCTTGAGAAAAGTATGGAACGAAATCTGTTTCTCTCTTTCTGAACCACGAGAAAGAGGTATCAGGAGCCAATAAATTATTTTCCTTTAGTCTAGAGCCTAAGAGTTCTGCAGATTCTTTTGAAAGGCCCAAATCTCTGACTAAATCATTCAATTCCAGCTGGGAAAAAGTTGGGGCTCGCTGCTATCTGAAACGCCGTGAAAGTACTCATCATAAGTCTGACCTTCGTCTCCAGAGTCTTCAGGAATGTCTTCTAGTTTCTCAGTAGGTTTAGGTACAGGTATTTCTGAGCTATGAGGAACAGGGAGTATTGCCGACGGGACGTTTGGATAAAATATTTCTGTCTTATTAATTAAATTGTACCCCTGCACTTTACATGAACAGAAGTAGCAGTCATCACTATGATTTTTAGATTTCCTCCAGATCATAGGGATTCCAAAACGGAAAGACTTTTTCGTGCCTTTTGACCACTTTCGCAGTTCTTCTACACAAGGGTAATACACTTTATGTGGGGCCCATGACTTATTCTGGTCACCACGTTTTACACAGAAATATGCATAAGATACTTTCTTCACAAAATCTGTTATATTTCTTTGATGTTTCTTTACAACAAATTCCCCACAAATATAACAAAAGGAATCAGGGGAATTAAGACAAGCCCTTGCTGCCATTCAGTACACTTTATAGGTTAAAACTGTAAATATGAAAACTATAAAAATTAGTATACTCATCCGCTGCTGGAAAAATGTTTAAACCTCTACAGATATAACACCTTGAGAAAACTTGCACTGCTCAGCACGCAACCGCTTCGTTTCACTCAAAGATTAAAGTACAACTGAGAAGAGAGCGGGAAGCGTGGAATAGGGGAGAGGAACGAAAGGAAGTGAGTCATCAACTAATGGATTTCCGGTCACACTTGATGTTCCTGGAACTCTCCTCAAGATAACGACTGGTGAATCATAGGGATTTTTAACGTAGGCTCTCGACGAATAAGAGCCATTTTGAAGTAAAATCTGTCCAAGCAAAACTTTTTTTGGACATATTATTACTTGAAAATTGTTTTTTTTTCGCACCAGAGACTTCCCCAAAAAATCTCCAGTTTTTACCAGTATTGACGACTTATGACACTAAATGCTCATCCCCTTCCTTAGTAGATTATAACACAATGGATTAGTGGCTACGAAAATTAAAATTTTCAATTTATGAAAGAATGGTACGTGATGGAATTTTTTGACTGTTTTTCCTGAAATCAGCATCCAAAAATCTATCATAATCAGCTATTGGTTTCTAAACACTTTTTTGGTTGCAGGCCAAAAAATATTATAATTATATATTACCGGCTAAAAAATAAATTATATTTTATATTTTCTTTGCTTTGAATATTCCATCGATTTTCCATGTATGATGATAAATTTCCATGTATAACGAAAAATAATTCCTCTTTCATGATATATTTTGGGAGTTCGTTTGATAGGCAACAACACATCTACTTCAGGCGGCGTCATAAACATGGAGAATTACGTTCAAGTCAGGGTACCTCCTTGGTCATTACACACGTTTGATGATGTAGTCTTCAGAAGTATTGGTCAGCTGTTCTGGCTCGGAAAATACGTTGACTATCATCCTCAACGAAAATAATTTCGTGAAGTGTAACTGTATAAAGATCATCAAGGCATTCTAGGAACATATTCCTAAAATCGTAAGCATTCTCGATCCGGTTTGATGTACATAGCTACCTGTGTGGCCATCCAGAGGTATGCATACCTACATCATGACACTAACACCAACATATGTATTTTAAAGAAATTTAAGGATGATCTCTTGCACTCTTTCTCTCCAGGTAGGTATTCGTCTGGAATCAATCCTTGAAAGGAGAATGAACCTCCATCGTTCGGCAGTACATTTCGAATGACTGCTACAAGAATTGAAGGCTTTTCTCTTATGACGAGGATGATGCCCCCTCCACAGAAATATAAATAATCGCGGTTTTTGCAGGTATGGGTGCATGTAGATATATCATTCTATACGCAGATAATTTCAGGTATAATCTAGTTGTATTTAACTACATTGTTCCAGCTCCAGGAATGATTTCGTTTTTTATAAAAGAAAGCACCTTGAGCATTTCGAAATAGCGCGTACTTTTCTTAAAACGAAAGTGGTTTCTTTTGAAATTATATTAGAAAAGAAATACGAACTTCCGAACGCAACAGCAGTGGGAAATTTCTCTTGCTCTAATAGAGTTGCAAACAATTGCAAAAATTAATAAAAGTTGAAGTATAAAGGAAGCATTTTGCTCCAGTAATTATCATTATAAGATAATGCAAGAGTTTGTATCTTTACTTTCACTAATATCCTGAAATAATAATTTTTATTCCCGAAACTTTAATTATGAAAATGTGATCATAAACACTGTAAAGAGATGAAAATAACCTGTTGTCGTAGTGAGTAACAGGTAAACATTTAATGTTGTAATACACATGCTGCTCCTCTGTATATACGTATATTTTTTTAAAGAAACGTTTTACTAAAGGCTTAAAATATTCTAATTATTCAGAGAGATTTGCAAACCTATAAATCAGCCTGTTCCATATGAGAACTGGTAAAATGGATAAATGACCTCATACTTAAGCTATTATAGTCTCCGAGTTACAGTGATTGAATATGAATTGACTGCATGATGTTCGATAAATTCAAAATAAATGGTTCGTTTGTGTCACTCAGTCAATTTGGCGTTTCCAAGAACGCAACCTGTGACCTCTTTCTCATTAGGTAAACATCAGATTCAGCACATATTGAGGTCTAATTTGTTTTTTTAATTTCAATTAATGAGATGTCTTGGAAGAGAGAAGAAACTTTTGGTACCATTTCGGCACGTATATGAACAAAATCTGAAAAATTGCTGTTTGCAAATTTTTCATATTTCATGGAACAGAAAATTTCGGAGAAAATCGTATCTAACAACTTACTCCTTGCATAACAGCATGTGATTAAATGGGTGTAGGTGCACTTAACAGAGTCACGCTTGAACAAAGGTACGTTGAAGGTTGTGTCGCATTGTGCCGTATGCTGAAGCATCATACTAAAAAAATCAACCTCACGCTGGCTGAGGTTTCCCTTAGTAGTGGTAAAATAAAGATCTATTAAACATACGTTTTTATTGTGTAGATGAAAACCAAAAACGTATTAACATGCGAAAGCATATTTACTAAACAGAATAAGATTCCGTTTCCCTAATCATGAGAAACAGTTTCTTTAAATTCGCATACTTTGCTTCGCGAGAGATAGTACAAAGGGTATTTTGAAAATAATGACTTGTCCTTCATAAGATTTTTATTGGCAGCTGCATCAATGTGAAATTTAGTTATAAAATAATTGACATATCGTTAATAATGCTAGCTTATTCAAAGAATTGTTAATCACTTGGTAAAATCAAAGTATTGAAACCATTGGTAAAATCAATTTTGGAAAAATTCCGGAGGCTATCGGTTTATCCATCAGTCCACTGCCAGATTAAAGTCTGTCACATTGTTGAAATTTTCCATACGAAGTGTGTTTTTCATAGGAGCAAATAGGAAAAAATCTGAAGGTGCCAAATCATGACTGTAGTGTGTTGGGGCATCACCGTCTATCCATTTGGTAAAAGCGTGTGAAGTTTCCATTGAGGTCTGGAAACGTGGGTTGTCATGGAGTAAAACAATAATGTGAAGTGGAGTGTCACGTACCCTCTGATAGCTTCCTTTAGCTTCTTCAATAAGTGCACTGTTTATTGTTTTACCCCACTCAAGGATATTAGTAAAAACGACACCACCTTTGTCCCAGAAAATTGTCACCATCACTTTACCTGTGAAACGAGATATGTTCACCTTTTTCTGTTGAGGTGAAGGTGTGAGGTGTCCTTCCATTGACGCACGATTTGTTTCTGGGCCATGAAAGAACACTCAGCTTTAGTCCCCCGTCACAACACTAGAGAAAAACACTTCACCTTCCCTCTCATAACAGTCCAAGGGGTTCCGGCACATGTCCGCCCTTTGCCCACATTGTTCACGGGTTAGGTTCCATAGGATCCATTTTCAACAAATTTTATGCAGCCCAGATAATTACTTAATGTTTCTCTAGCACTATGACCACAGTGAATTGCATCGCAACATTTCCTGGATGTTTACAAGACGATCAGCTGTGATGAGGTCTTTCACTCGTTGCCTGTTGGCACCTGTCACTTTAGTTGCAGGTGTTCCACCCTGTTGTTTTTCCGACATTGACATTTCTCATTCTCGAAACTTCATCTAGCATCGGACATTACTGATGTCGATTGTCTAAACTCCATACGTCGCTAGGATCCTTCTGTAGATTTCTGGAAACTCACATCCCCCTTTTTCCAGGAATTCAATTACGGTTTGCTGCTTTTCTTTGTCATTCATGATCTTTATTTCCGATTCTGAAAAAAATATGTGTTCCCACATTGGTACTATGTTACAGTGCATATCAGTGAAGTTTCATTAAAATCACATCAGAATTTCAAAAATTGTTAATGAGGAGGCATTTCCTTCAGGATGCTTCTTTAGTAAGTACTCTTGCAATGTGAGCTTTCATCTTCCTAGATAAGTTTTGAAATATTCAAAATTCATCAAATTCAAATCTTTGTCTAATTGATTCGCCGGAGGGCATACACCAAGCATAACTGTTACAGAAGTACTGATCCTATCATGGGTAGGCATTATTTAATCGTGATCCTCTAAAGCTCAAAACATACACTCATGGTTAATGATATGAAAAGTATTTACCTGTGGATAATACATGCTCCGGATGTACTAGAAATAACTGATTGTTGTTACTGAACATCCGTTTTCTTACCATTATCACTTCTTATTTTTGCTTACCTTGCCTTAAAGTAGATGAAAGGCGCCCCAGTGGAGCAGTGGTCTAAGCGATGGCCTCTGACCATTTGTCCGAGATATGTCTGGTTTCGAATCCCGATGAGGCATGGATATTGTGTTTGTCTTCTTGCACTGGCTCTCTCCCTTCCCTGGAACCAGTGGTCCTAAATTAGGAACGGGAGACTGCTTATAGACTATTGAGTTTCTCACGGTGGTCGGTAAACCTCCAATAAATAAAAAGTAGATGAAAAAATTTCTTGTTTTATATACAAGTGAAAACCTACAAGTCTAGGATTTTGGCGGTAAATTGTGAAAACAAAATGAGATCATGTCCGCCTACATAATCACCAATTTTTTTCCTTTGTAAAAACTAATTGTTGCTCACAAATCGAATTTCCCTATGGCGCCTTGTGCTACACTTCGCACCCCTGTGTTTCAAGGGTATCATTCTTAAAACAAATTTTGTCGTGCAACAATGTTGTTTTGCATATTTTTCGCAACAATCACGATCAGAAAACAGTTCCACAATAATTACAACAAGTTCTAAATTTTCTAATGTTTGGAACACTATAAAATGTAGGCCACTCAAAAGCGAGCTAAGTTTTTCTCCAGTTCGTTTGAAGAGTTCCTCTGAGGGAAGCTCTAGGAGTAAACATTTCGCATAGTGTTTCGAAAGCTATAGAATTCCAAAGCATTTTCATTTCAACTATACACTTTTTTTCGCAATATCTGAAGAAAGGTTTATCTCACAAAAGTACGAAAACGTGCCCTAAAAGCAACTTAAGAACATAAAGTTATTTACATTAAAAATTTCTAGACAGGAAATATTGTCCTGAAAATTTCTCAATATGGATATGGCTTATGCGAGCATAGATACCATATGAAACAGCAATAGGAAAATTTCTGAAACGTATCAATGACGTGTTCGATATGAAAGCTCAAAATATTTACTTTAACGGAATTTCGAATGAATGAGGAAACAGATAAAAGAATATCGAAATAGATCAATTGAAATCAGTAATTCACCTACAAATGTTCGTTCGAAAAACCAGATAAACGTAAAAATATCACATGGTACTTTGTATTTGATTGAAGCACAGACTCTTCCTATTTTGCTTATGAAAAATTCAAACTAGGATCAGGAAAAACATTTTATTTCAACTCATATTTTTTTCTGTGTTGCAGATAAAAAGTAAATGGTGAGACATTCTGTGCTACCAAAAAAAGCATTAATTCCATATCGCTTAAATTTAAAGTCACTTGTGGGGGCGTTAACTCAAGTACTAATACATCCAATTATCAAAATGATACGAATCAGCAAAACATGAGAATTAACATTTTGCTGAAAGTGCAGTATTTCAATATATTTTCAGTATTTCAATATATTTTCAAGTAAAGCAGAACTGATTTATCAACGGGTGATTTGAGGTAAACATTAGCGTTTCAAATGGAAAAACAGCAAACTCAATACAATTACTAACATAAATGTCCTTACTCTTTACAATACCTGGCCACTTCTGTTTCGACATCACTATAGTCTAGTACAGGAAACAAATCATGTTCGCACTTCCATTGCATGCTTTGCAATATCTAGCCACTTCTCTTCCGACATCACTATAGTCTGGTACAGGAAACAAATCATGTTAACATGGCCGCGGGTGGCCTAGTGGGCAACGTTCGTGACTGCTGCGGAAAGGACCTTAGTTTCGATCACAGGCAGGTACGAACGCTCCATCCACTAAACACCCGACATGCGTCGGATGGGCACGTTAAACCGTCGGACCCCGGGTACTGGCACCCGGTAATAAATAAGGGCGTCTTTCTCCCTCTTTCTACTTCGCTTCCGTGTCAATTTCCTATCAGGCACTAAAGCCCAAATCTCCTAGCTTCCTATTTCTAAGGGTTGTTTAAGACCTGGGGTCAGACACTCCCTTCCTAAAATTATCTACATATGATCATCGTTTGATCAAATCATGTTCACAGTTAAATTGCATGTTTTGCAGAATCTAGCCACTTCCCTTCTGTCATCACTGTTGTCTAGGGCAGGAAACAAATCATGTTCACCTTTTTCATTGCATGCTTTGCAATATCTAGCCACTTCTCTTCCGACATCACTATAGTCTGGTACAAGAAAAAAAAATATGTTCACAGTTCCATTGCATGCTTATATATTATGTGCGGTGTGCATTTGATTTTCTGATATATTTGTTCATTGAAGTGCACTTACGTTAGAGATTTTCTTTAACTTTGTGATGTTCACCTTCCAGAGTACATATAATAGCTAAAAGCCCTCTAATTTGCAATGAAAGTAGGCTTTCTACCGTTGAAAGTGTTTGTACGTGAGTAGCTCTTTGACACGATCCTTCTCTTCACGTTTTCCTAAGTAGCTGATTATTTATTCTCAAAAAAGGTAGTACATCGAATGTATTGACTGACAAGATTTTTCTCATGTCGAGGTGCTGAGCACGGACGTACTTGTACCAATACCAGTACGCTCTAGCTTGGAACTTTCCGTGGAATCGACGGTCGGATGGTGGAGGGTAAAAGTGAAGCTAGAGTACGTGTTATGGCATCTACTTCCGAGAGAGAGCTGTTTTCAGGAAGAAAGACAATTCATGTTTTTCGGCAGGATTGCGGCTACAGAAAAGTGGCGTTTGGCTTGGCGCACTCTGCCGATTACCTCATCTCAAGTCACCGCATCAAAAAGAGTTGGGTGAAGTTCCAATGACATTCGAAAATGCAGGAACTAAAAGTGTTCGGTGGTTCTCAAATTGTGTAGCAATGATATTACTTGAGAATAAAATCGATATATAAATTCACAAACCTATTTCCTGGTATCACAATTTTTTTGTTTTTGCAAATATATTACGAAGCAATATTCCCACACTCATTAAAGTGTTCTATTTTTAATTCAAATTTACCTTATCCCCTAATACGTTTAGAAAAATTGCATGTGAACTTATGAAGGAACTATACTGACAAATTTTCGAACTCCAGAAAGCGAAAAAAAGCTTTCAAAATTACAATTTAATAAAAGCACATGTCGAACAACATCTTCTATACTGAAAAGTTTTTCCAGATTTTTCGGAATTACAAGAATGATGGAAAAACAGAACGCATACATTCATATCATGAGATGTTATGTACTTCTCTATTGCGAGATTCGAACATGTCCTTATGGCTTAACAAATTTGTGATTTGTGTTGTTTGGAATTTAATTTAGTTAAGGCTTAAAAATATGACGATAATTGTTTTAACATAACAATATCATCATCATCATCATTGTCAACCATTATCAATCCACTGCTGGACGAAGGTCTCCCCAAGTTTCCTCCACAACGGTCTGTCTTGTGCCAGTCTCCTCCATGTCACTCCCGCATATTTACGAATTTCATCCACCCATCTTCCATGTGGTCTTTTTCTGGGTCTTTTCCTGTCCCTTGGAATCCAATCTAAAATTTCGGCTGTCCATCTATGGTCTGTCCTTCTGGCAGTATGTCCAGCCCATTGCCATTTCAGGGATTTAACTCTGATCATGATGTCTTCCACTCTCGTCATTTTTCGGATCCACGAGTTCCTCTTCTTATCTCTCCTGGTTATACCAAGCATGCACCTCTCCATGCTTCTTTGAGTTGTCTGCAGCCTTTGTATGTCTCTTTTAGTTAAGGTCCACGTCTCTGCACCATACGTAAGCACTGGAAGGATGCATTGATCAAACACTTTTCTTTTAAGACATAATGGCATATTGCTCTTGAAAATTATGCTGTTTCTTCCAAAAGCTCTCCAGGCAAGTTTTGTACGCCGATTAATTTCTTCATCAATGTGACCCTCACTTGATATCTGCTGTCCAAGATAAACATACGCATCTGTTATCTCCAGTTTTTCTCCATCAATCGATAAATCTTCATTTCTTGTAAAAGCATTGAACATCACTTTTGTCTTCTGAAAGTTCATTTTTAATCCCACTTCTTTACTCTTGTCAGCAAGTTCCTGGATCATACTCTGCAGCTCTGATGGGGTAGTTGCAAAAATGACAACGTCATCAGCAAAACGAAGGTGGGTTAGATAATCTCCATTAATCTTTATCCCTTTGTTTTCCCAGTTCAGTGATTGAAAGACATTTTCCAATGTGGCATTAAAGAGCTTCGGAGATATGGTATCACCTTGTCTCACACCTTTTCCAATTTTTATGTGTGTTGTATTTTCAAACAGCCGAATCTTTGCACTTGCATTTTCATAGATGTTATTAATAATATTAATGTATGCATCTTCAATACCGCAGGATTTCAGAGCCGTGGTAACTGCTGATGGTTTCACCGAATCAAAGGCTTTTTCATAATCGATAAAAGCCATGCACAATGGAAGTTCATATTCCCTCGCTCTTTCAATTAGTTCTCTCAGTACATGGATATGATCTATTGTGCTGTAGCCACTCCTGAATCCAGCTTGTTCTCTCGGTTGAGCCATGTCCAGTGTTACCTTCAAGCGGTGTGAAAGAACTTTAGTGAAGATTTTATAAACCACTGATAGGAGGCTGATAGGTCTGTAGTTCCTGAGATCCTCAATGTCACCTTTTTTATGTAGCAGGATCATTGTAGCATTGTTCCAATCCTCAGGAATCTTCCCTTCATTAAGGCATCGAGTGAAAATTTGGGCGAGTACTGTTTCGATTTCTCCACTTGCTTCTTGTATGATGTCTATAGTAATTCCATCTTCTCCTGGAGCTTTCCCCCGCTTCATGTTCTTGATTGCATGAGCAACTTCTGCTGGGAGGACTGGAAGAACTCTGGTACCTTTCATGATGTCTGGAGTACATGTATCATCCCTTTCATATAATTTGGAGTAGAAATCTTTCACTCTTGTCAAAATTTCGCCTCTATTTCTTGTTATAGAACCATCTTCTTTTCTCAGAGCCATAATCTGTTTTCTTCCCTTACTGAGATGTCCCTTTGCTATCTTTAGGCTTTGGTTGTTTTCAATTGCTTTCCTCACTAGCTCACAGTTGAATTTCCTTACGTCTTCAGTGATACTTTTTCGTGCTGTCTTGCATAGCTCTATATATTCCACTTTGGAAGTCACATCTTCTTTAGTTGTCCTCATCTGTCTTCTTTTTTGCATCAACATTTTGGTTTTTCCTGATAATTTGTTTACATGCAACTTGTTCTTAGACCCAGCTAATTTTGTTGCTGTTTCCATAAGAGCTTTGGTTACTTTTCTGTTAACTTCCGAAATATCCACTTCTTCCGATGTTAGGCCTTCTAAAGCAGAGAATCTGTTCTTCAGTTCCAACTTGAAAGTATTATGGTGTTTTTTAAGGTTGGTTATGTCAATACATTTTGTTTGTCTTATGAGCTTGCCACGTTCCAGTTTAGTGTTGAGGTGCATCTTACATCTCACCAATCTATGGTCACTACCTGTGTTGAACTTGTTTAGCACACTGCAGTCTTCGATGACGAATTTTTGTTACACGTAATAAAATCAATTTCACTTGTCGTCCCAATTGGATGTCTCCATGTCCATTTCCTGTGTGGCTTTTTCTTGAAAAAGGAATTCAAGATGAAAAATCCTTCTGCCTCTGCAAACTCAACGAGAGTATTTCCACGCTGGTTTCTGTTGCCGTGACCGAATTTACCTACTGAAGTTTCATTCTGTTGCCGGTGCCCTATTTTTGCATTGAAATCTCCCATAATTATCTTCAAGTGCTGCTTACCTTTATTATTTAGATGACGAATTTTCTCATAAAATTCTTCAATTTCTTCTTCAGGATGACTTGTGGTGGGTGCATAAGTTTGAATAATCTGAGCCTGGTATCTTCTCGATAGTTGGATAACGAGTCGTGCAGCTCTGTCAGAGGAACTTTCAACTTCTACCACTTTATCCTTCAGTTTCTTGTTTATTATAAATCCAACACCACTAGTTCTGCCAGTATCTGTCCCACGATAATAGAAGAGATGTCCACTTTTCAGTTCAATGAGATCTTCTCCTTTTCTCCTTACCTCACTCAGCCCGACGATGTCCCACTTGATCCTTTGTAGTTCCTCTTCCAATTCAAGAAGCCTTGAATCAGAAGATAGGGAGCGTCCGTTGTAGGTAGCCAAGGTCAGCATCAAATGGCAGCCTAGTCCGGTCCTCCGGGGATTCTTAGCACCCTCTGCCTTCATGTCGCACTGGCTGCTGCCTTGGCCAGGTACATTCCAGCTGCCGGAGACTGAGGGCCAAGATTTAAGTTGTAGAGTCATTTTGGAGGTGTTTGGCCATAACTCACCACGCTGGCCAAGCGGGTTGGTGAGTGTGGGATAGCATTTCCTCTGATCCCGATGGTATAGTTATACCGCTATTTGCGGTCGTCAGAGCCCCTTTAGTGGGAACAGGATGCACCACGAGAAGGCGGGGTTGACATTTGTCAAGGAGAGGCTGTGATGTTACGCATCACCTGACCTTACATAACAATATACAGTATATTATTTGGAAGATAAATTTCTCCCGTTACAATCCAATCCAAAACTTTATCGTACACTTCGCAATGAAAGTAATGTAAGCTGTAGATATCGTGTTTTTTTTTCTGTTAAAGGTTTAGCGACCACAGTGAGCAACTCGATGGCTATGAGAATCGCACCTCGCCAAATAAGGGCCACTGGTTCCAGAGAAGGGAGAGAGCCAGTGGTGTAAAACAAAACATAACATCCATGCCTTACCGGGTTTCGAACTTGGATCCTTCCCGAACGAATGGAAGTACGCCAACCCTGAGACTACTACGCCGCCGGGGAGACATGCTTTTTCAAACACTTTAGAAACAATCAGGAATGCAGCGCTCCTCTGACTAAAGACAATACTGGCAAGCGTAACTTTGAATTACACTGGCTCCCCTTAATTAAGCAAAAAATCGAAAAATCGCGATAATTGAGCGAAATATCGTTCGAATTTCACGAAAGTTTCATATGTTACGGAAGAAGGCATACATCATCGAAGCAAATGAGTATCGCTAGCAGCGCTTCATGTAAATGCGCAAGAGCTTAAAACCAGCTGTTTTGGGGGAAGTCGCCAATTGATGCGTGGCGTTAAATGAAAAGATGTCGAGATAGCGATGTTGTTAATATGGCTTCGAGACGTCATTTTTCCGTGGAGTTATGCTACAGAGGAATAGGTAAACTCGAAGCAGGGCAACGGTAGGCTGACGTCGCAAGATTGCTCAATGTCGATCGTTCCTTAGTCAGCAGGAAGTAGCTGCAATTCCAAGCCACGGGTGCAGTTTCCCAAAGGTACGCCAAGGGTAGACCAAGGGATGACTGGTACTTGCGGCTTTCGGCACGGCGGTACAGGATGCTACACCGACTCATCTCAGATCTACACTTGCCGCAGCCACCGAACGCACGGTATCAGCTTTGACGGTAGGCAGAATGTTCATTGCAGGAAGATAAGTTCCACGATACCATCAATTACAAACTATGGCATAATCTTTGAAAACTGTCTATCAGCTGACGCAGCGTATACTTACTACATCAAAATACTAGAATGTTTCTCGAAACTTTCCGATCATAAATGGTTACCGTGCGCAACTGATTTAACCATTTCATTTTTGAATGTGGTACTTTTCTTTTGGCAGGACAAATTTCACACACAAACTATGTATTCGGCATAGCATTTTAAAATACTTTATTACGCCACAGCACAGCAAAAATTATTAAAAAAAATTACATCCCTACGGGAGCTTAATTTCAAGATTACATTATTCCAAGATCTTCATTTTTGCGGAAGAGGACCACATACGTCGCTGTGGCGTCGAGAGATAAGGAAGTCTAAAATATTGGTATAATTTTGTATTTTAATAACATTGTTTTTAAATAAATTTGTCTTACCATTTTGTAAAGATCACATGTTGTTCTACAAGTGTGCCTCAGAAATCTTGTTACTAACTTGGTCATGGTTGCTAAATGGCTTCCATTTTTTTAACACAGATACACTATTTTTTTAACTTCATTTCAGTGTTGAAGAAAATGTATTAATTTAAGTTTTTTTATTTATTTTCGACAGGCATTTCTGCAGTCATTTTTTCTTAGCAATTTAGTAATCCTTTTTAGAATACTTTTGAAATAGTTACTAACAGCACTTGCTTTTCTCTTACATAAAGGTGTTCCCGTCATACAGCTTGAAGGATGAAGAAGGGCGAACATCAATTTTCATTTTTTCACAAATGGGGCACAGCAAGAGGAAAAGTTAAATATTAAATATAATTTTTTGCATAGAAACTATATTCAATGTGCAGATATCGATACATAACAACCTGAATGTTAATTACGATATAGACGCGGTAGAAACCTTCAACATCTTGAATCAGGTTTCTTGCCCTCTTCCTTGTATGTTATGTATAGCACAACACCGAAGCATTGGGGAGAAATCTACACCCAGGAAAAGAAAAACAACAATTTAACATTATTTCCACAAATTTGAAGCACGTTTACAATTTTCACGCAGATCTGCAGTCATCGTCCCACTTATCGGAAGGCGTGTACCGTTCTCTACCCCAAACAGAGTTTATCTTTAAGTGAAACTTCACATTAAGCAAAGGCAGCAAGATATCACAGAATTAATTGTTTCCTCCCAGACCTAACTTTACAACCTCCAATTACATAGGTCCCGTACTTGTATTTTAGGAAAGGCACACTTTGACGTTGTAAGCACTAAGGATGCACTATTACTTATAATTAATATTTTACTATCCTCAACAAGCATAATAATAAGCGAATATATGAGAAGGTATACAGAGTAGGGTGGAGCGAAAAACACTTTTTTTTTTTAATTTGAAGCGTCACCGTGTGCAATAATTGCGATTTTATTACTGAAATGACCCCCTCCCTCCCCCCGAAATATAGATGGCATTATTTGATATCTTAGGCTGCCCCAAGAACATCGAAGTTTGAAAGTTGAAGGGGAAAATGGTTTAAAAACACCCACTTCCTCCATTTTGTAAAAATAAAAAAATACTGTGTCTCCACGTTTTTTAATATCCCCTTTGAGTGTATATACACTGGTAAAAATTCAGCAGATGTGAGTTAATTTCTTAGGCTTCCCCAAAGAGCTCACGATTTGTCATATTTCTCCAAAAATGGCATAAGTTATGTAAATATGATAGACACCAGCCTTACCTAGTACCATAACTTGAAGACAGAGTTTATTTCACTTGGAAATCAGACTTTTTTTCAAAACTTGGCATCAGCTTCCTATCCAAAATGTTTGCTCTGATAAATCCATCTCTTGCAAAAAGGCCGCACACATGAGCAGAAGAATCTGTTACAATCTTAACCATCCTCTCTACTGCCTGAGAATGGTAGGGTATTTTTATAAATTCGTGGCAAGAACTTGGATATTTATTCGACTGTAGTAATTCCAGAAGATCATCGTCTTTCCATTTCCGTGTGATGGAATGCTCAGTCACATTATACTCTTGCCAGTCGATCAGGTCGATGTAATCATTGCTCTGGAAATTCAGCTTAGGAATCCGAAACTTCCTAATGGTAGTTGTTTGTTCATAAGATTTCCTGGCCTTCATGATACGTCAAACAGCAAGCTCACGGACATACCTTCTGTCGGCAAACAACATTGCAGCGAGCAAATTTTCTGCATGGGCAAAATACGCGTTGTCTTGGACGTCTCTTTTTACAATATCCTTTAAATTATCTGGAAGATACTGAAACCTAGATATAAAAAGCTGCAAATTTCTTGAACCACCTTTACAGGTACCGTTACATTTTATCGTGAACCACGATGGTGCATATACTTTCATTATGAAGGTGGCTAATGAGACAAGTTGTGGTGTTGGATCACTAGTTAAAACATACAAACACAGAATGCGATTTGCGAAGGTCAGACATAGGGAATGTGCAAGTGCTCCAGGATCCCGATTTGCCAGATCTTGTGGGCAATCACCTGCAGAAACTGCCTTAGAAATTTCCCACAAATAAAGTTGATCCGAGCGAAGATCTCCATAGTTAATGTCGGACTGAAGCGAAAATTCAGTTTTCTGGAAATTAACGATAGGAAGGTTTGCGCACGTCTTCAGGCGCTTTCCAATCAATCCACTAAATACTCTTGGACCTGATGTTTTCCCATCAAGTGTTTCAGTGAGGTGGCGTAAAGGCAGTTCATTAAAATGAAGTTTACTTATAATCCAGTGTACGGGGAATTGAGCTTCTCTTCAAGGTACCTAATTACACTTGCATTTGTTCCGGTATTAGTCACTTCCCCGTCACTTCCAATAAAGACTAACTCCGACAAGTCAAATGGCTTCTGGTTCAATAAGCTGAAGATACCGTCGGAAATGTCCCTTGCGCTCTTGCTCTTCGGTGCAAAATGTCCCAAATAGACTGAACCCGGTTCTTCAACAAATGTAATATGCTCCTCCCATTCTTTTCGCTTGTGCCACTTGCCATCATCTGTCTGTGCATTCGCAAGAGTTTCGTCCCTTCATCCGTCCAAAAATAAAGCTACAATCTTGCGACCAGTCAAGTTTACCTCATCTTGAATTGTTTGACGGGTCTTTTTCATTTCTTGTCCTACTTCATGCCGGTCAATAACAGATACATAACATTCTTTCGAATGAACCGGTTCACTTACATCATGAAGCAATTCCTACGCAAGATCACCTGCCGCTCGATCGCTGATGCCCCGCCTATCGCACTTTCAACAAAATGAAGACAGTGTCATCTGACGCCTAGGTTTCGAAAAACGACTTTTAGTGAAATCGTAATATTCCTCCGAGGCCAACAAATGACAAGGACTTGGCTCGTCTGGTTTTCCTGCAGAATTAGTATTTGTATGCTCTTCTGAAGGATGATCCTCGACTCGCAGGGCCGCTTTCCGTGATGCAGTTTTCTGTAATTTGCTACGGATATGCTCTTCCCTATCACTCTTTCGAGCTGATCTTTTCTTCAGTACACTGGTGGTTTTTACGTCAAGCCCACCTACTACCATTCCTCTGTTTGTTCTCTGGTCCATCAGAAAGGCTCGCTTTTTCACGGGTACCTTTTTTGCAGAGCTGCATTTGCAGGTTCTAAAACATTTACACTTGCATGAGCATATGTCAAAGATACGTTGCGAATCTGCACGAAATTGTTCAATCTTCTTTCGGTAGGTTTCATCCATTCTTGCAGCGTGTTTTTTCAGCTTTCGGATTTCAGTGTTGTATGCAGTTATACGCTTTGCAACAGATTTGTGGAGAGATGTCCGAAGAGATGCTTTCTTCCATTTACTTAGCACTTTGTCTGCGACAATATTTGCTATTTCTGCTGCAGTAGGCTCATAATTCGCACCTTTCTGCCTAAGAGTATTCCTCACAAGGTAGTAATTGCGCATTACATCTTCGTACGTAGGCAACACATTTTTATGCATCTCCTTATAACACCCGAGGATATGGCAATCAGCTTTATTTCTTGTTTCAGCCATCTTAAGTAGTTGGACGACAAAACGAAAATGCCGGTACGATCCAATCAACGTCACTAGGAATGAATGAAACTGTTGCATCATTATGACGCAAACCCGCCAACACTCTCTCCCAAACGGACCTGTGCGACTGTGATGAGATGACTCAGCGAGTTCGCAAACAGAGCTCCGCTGTGAGAGAGGGGGTGGGCTGAGATGAAAAAGGTAACAAAAACAAAGCAGAGCCCAAAACAGCAAGCTATGTTTCTGAAAATCAACAAGAGGTTTCCAGAAAGTATAAGAGAGAGGGGGATTGTTAATGTTAAACCCAAATTGGTAACAATAAGGCTGCTGTCAAACTTAATGCTTACGCAACTTATCATGTCATTTTTGGCAAACATTACATATTTTAAGGGATCTCGGGAGGCCTAAGAAATTACCTCATGTCTGCTGAACTTTTACCCGTGTTTATACATTCAAAAATGATATTAAATAACATGGTGACACAGTTTTTTTCTTTACAAAATGGAGAAAGCGGGTGCTTTTAAACCACTTTTCCCTATAACTTTCAAACTTTGAGGTTTTGGGGGCAGCCTAAGATATAAAATAATGTCATCCATATTTCGGGGGTCATTTCAGTAATGAAATCGCAACTATTGCACATGGTGACGTTTCAAATTTAAAAAAAAAAAAGTGTTTTTCGCTCCACCCTAATACAGAGCCTTTAAAGAAGAGGACAGTCTTTAACAATTATTTACAAAAGATAACAAGATTTACATATTTATCTTGTTTCTTGTTTTACTCTTCACTGTAAACGAATTTACACAATTCCAGCCCCTCCCTTAAGGCGTTGACTCTCGAGTACAGGTTTTGTGATTAACTACATCACCTATGTGTCTTTGGTTCTCAAATTTTAAGTTGAAATCTGGCATTGTTCACTAGGTATATAACCTTGTGTAATCTGTGAGTACGGTTTAATTCACATCTGATAATGGGCTTATAGTAGACCCGAAAGTGCTTATGTATTTTAACTTTTAACTTTTTAATTAAAATTTTTAACGTCACCATCATCGATTTGTATCATATCTTGTAGAGAAGGCAAGTGTAGTTTATATTGACTCATACACGAATTAAGCTTCTTTTGACAGAAATGACTGGTTGCTTTCCAAGGGAAGCAATGATTTAGAGGTTTCTAAGGGGAAACAGGTGACCGCCATTTCGTCAAGTATATGCTCAGTAAAAAAGCGGTGTGGAGCGGAGAATCTGACCATATACGGTGCGGCGCATGTTAATGAGATTGGATGTTACATCAGACGCCCTCTGGATGTACCACTAGACTGCTTAACACCGAAAGATTTGCCAGTCGTGAATGCTAGGACACCAAACTAGATCACTGGCAACTTAATAACGGCGGCTGATCCAATAAATCGTATTTACAGTTAATGCTCTCCTTAAAACTGCCAGAGTACTGATCAAAATTTATTGCATCTATGAGTCCCAGCAGCTTAACATCAGTTAAATTACAAATGGGTTCTTCTTCACCTTGATCATTAGGTTCCCTTGTAAATCTGCAGTATGGTTTGTGTTCCACTAGGCATAATAAAAATATTGCAAACCAGGCACACTCTTACATGTTCATGCACTTCCTAACATACAGAGGTCCTTCCAGCATGATAATTCCCGTGACGTAAGGCTTGGATCGCCACAAACTGTTTCCAGAAGCACCAGAGTACTTTCAAATGCTAAAATGACAACCACATTTTCTACAAATTAAAGCAATTGAACACCTACGGAAAGGAATGAGATAGAATCCACAACATAGATTCTCCTCGGGCGAACAGTCGGTAACTGACAGTGACCATCGCTTCCATGACAAACAATAAAAAAATCACATGAATGAGCACGCCTTGAATCAAGCGTACGGTGTTAGAGTTAGAGCTTTAGTAACTACGCTACTTCATGCCTTTTAAGAGACGCATATGTTGAAAGATCTCGAGTGTCTACTAGAGTCAGTTGATGATACAGCAACGCATAACACTAACAAAGGCGGATATCGTTGTTGAAAATTCATCCGAGGACAAGTGACTTCTGCAACGTATTCTATAAAAACCTAGTAAGTTTCAGCACCGACACCGTATAAAAGCCAATGCTTTACCAAAATTGCCTGTATTTTTTTTACACCTAACAAGGTATTATAGATTTTATTTAGTTTTTTAATTTTAAAATAAAATAGTGTATATAAGTACATTGCTGTTAAACACATATGTATCAAGGCGATTATAAATACAATGGTCTTAAAATAAAAGCTATAATATCGGGAAACTGGGTGCTTAATATTATACATATTTAAAATCAATTGCTTTCCATTTCGTTTCACAAGGTGGGTTGCATCGCATTTCAAATATTTCAAAGTGGCTGAAATAGACTCTCGAGACAAAGAAAACGGTGAGGTATGGCGGGTTTTTTTTCTTCAAGCGGAGCACGATATCACTGACGATGATTCCCAGTGAAGTTTCCAGGAACGGATGCTAAAGGCTAGAAAGATGAATACCGTTCATATTTTGGCTGGCCGAAACAATCCGAAGTTTCCTCGTATAATCAAGGCCATTTCCAAGTACAAATGTAAATCATAAGTACCGACTTTCGGTCTTACCCTGGGTAATTGTGTTACACATAACACTTCGTTCGGTTTCTGCTTTGCGGTGACAAATCATCTAGTTTTGTCAAAGAATAAGAGCGGATCTACAACGAAGTGCACGTCATTTCTTCTTCGCGCAGTTCTTTTTCCATGAGTAACACTAGAACGAAGGTTTTGTAAATACATTCTTTCATTTTCAGACGGTAACACCATTGTTAATTTGTAAAGGATATGCAAATATAATTGAAACGATCATTAAAGTATGCATCTTTCTTGGTATTTCTTCCTTGACTTTTAGAAAACAACGCCAAAATAAATATTTAGGAAGAAAACCTTAACAAAACGATTTCATTATTATTATGCAACATATTCTAAATTATAGAAATTTACCCCTCGTAACTATAAGATACTGAATGGAATTTTTGCTACAACTAGGGTTCACAACTGAACTCACTCGGAAAATACAAATTGTATTTTCTGTTTAATTATAAGCTGTCATTTGGAGCCTGCTAATTGTACTTTGCGGAAATGCAAAGTGAGTAACCCGAGAAACAGGTTAGAAGGACATCATATATGCTTCTTCTACGCATGCTACCTAAAATCAGTTAGTTTAGTATTAGAATGGCGTAAGTTAGATACTGTTATTTGCGTTCCGGAGAAAAGTCCAGGAACGCCAATAACAGTACCGAACTTACACCATTCAAACATTAAAGAATTATGTAAACCATTCTTTTAGTAGAACGTGCATTGGTTTTGCTTACAGTAGGAAAAAGAAATAGGCAAATGCCATTAAGAGTAACTAGTGTAGTAACCTTAACTGAGGTCACAAAGGTAACTTTACTAAGCTTACTATGCTTTCAAAAAGAAATTATTGTCCGTATTGTAGCGGAAAATAATGCTAACATTTCGCTTTTTACAACTGCAATTAAAGTCAAAATATTTTCTCAATCTTTCTTCTAAAACATTCAGTTATTTCAGTGTATTTTCCCTTAATGTCTTCGGGAGTTATATTTCTGTAAACAACATTATTTCATTTTGCAAGAAATGTGGGATTGCCATCGGATTTTTCTAAGTTCCTGAATTCGTATATTCTAGGAACGAAGACTAAGTCAAAGGACCTCCGCTGAATTATGAACACATACATTTAAATTAAGCATTCCGCATTTTAATACCTCTTTAGGAGAATTATGTCATATGTACACGTGAGAACCCAAATGTAGTATGATTGTGAAGGTGCAAGAACGTTCTTTAAAGAGAAAAACAATACTTTTCGAATATGACTTTTCCCATTAAAATAGATAAAACTCATACTTTAAAGTCATTACCAAAAACTCATTTTCCACTTAGCATTTTTAAGTTTCTCTTTATGGCTGTTGTAAATGTGGCTACTAACTCAGGAAACAGGAAATCGGAAATATTATGACATTGTCACTGTAGCCTTAAAATATTCTGTTCATTTAGTATTTCTCATTTATTGAATTTTGAATTCAGGAAATCTTAAATATTATGACATTGTCACTATAGCCTTAAAATATTCTGTTCGTTTAGTATTTCTCAATTGATGAATTTTGAAAAGAGGTTCAAATTAATGCACCTGCAAAGATAGCTATCGATTTGGAATATTTCATGACGAATTTAATAGATTACAATCCGAAATTTCGCAGTTTCACACAAACTTCGAAATAATTTTAAAATACGTCCCATTCATTTCACAATTTACCGCTAGTGACAGAAGATATCCCATATTTAAATCATATTAAAATATAAATGAAAATCATTTAACAAAAGTGTATTGCCGTCTGAATTTTCAAAGTATCCATTCCATATTTTGGAAAATGAATATAAAAAATAAATACAAAGGTTG
The DNA here is from genome assembly GCA_039090855.1 of Macrothele yani. Lineage (NCBI taxonomy): Eukaryota > Metazoa > Arthropoda > Arachnida > Araneae > Macrothelidae > Macrothele > Macrothele yani. Next base: position 215,654,274 of record CM077034.1, read on the forward strand.
TCAGAAGTAACAGAGGAATTTTACTCGACCAAAGAAGTAATTACATTTCATATATTATTTTTAGAATATTATCGTTTAAATCCCGCTTCTAAATTGTTTCGAAAAGAGGTGCAATAGAAAATATTAATACTCTTCTTGGGATAATTAGAAACCCTATGTTTTTGAAACCTGATTCATACATCAACTATTCATACTGATTGCGGCTTCTTTTTTGTAATTAGCAATTAAATATCAGGCAGTTCTAAGAAACATTCCAATATTTTGCTCAAATACAATACTGTTTTTGTTAAATTCATTACGAGTTGTACGAGATTTTTATTCAAGAACTACGTTTCATGACTGCGAGAAATTTAATGTTAAACTAATGTAAGAAATTGGTTTTGGTAAAACACTGCTCTTTATAAATTTGCAAAACTAAGACAGACAACTCATGGCAAAATTTAATTTATGTAGCAAATTACTTACGAAAAAAAGACATGTATCTTCAAAAATACTGCTGTATGTGCATAGAAAGACACAGAACACAGTATTCAGTGTAGGTGCCACGTGCAGTGATAACAGCGTTCGAGATACGTGGCACTTAGTTCGAAAGGTACTGAATATCAGTTAATGGAACGTCCTGCTATGCCGAATATAACCTAATACATTGCTCACTCTTGAACACTTTCCAATGTACTATAGCGAAAATGTTCGATGAAAGATAAATCTGCCGAGAACAAAAGCAAAGATACAAGTTAGTGGAACGTCCTGCTATGTCGAATATAACCTAATACATAGCTCACATTTTAACATTTTCCAATATACTACAGCAGAAATGTTCGATGAAAGATAAATCTGCCGAGAACAAAAGCAAAGATACAAGTAGTATGTATTGTCCAATCAAGGGATCTAACTCAATCCATGCTAGATGTGGTTATGCTATTCGTTGGTGTCTTTATGCTATTTTTGACACCAGTAGGGATATCTTTAAGCGTCCCGTCCACAGATGCCGTGCTGCTGGGGTTAATAAAATGTATTTGATGTATCGCTGAGTGTTGAGAGTAATGAAAACGTGTATGAAGGCAGAACGTGTACATATTAAAAAAAAAAGCTCACATGATAACTATCGGAAGCGCTACCTGATGAGAAGCGCTACCAAAATGCACTTTACACTAGCCGTTAGCCTTAGAGTATTTGTACAAGAGTCGTTCGCAGTTCATCACGTTCAACGGCTGTACGTCTTTAGACACTATGCGATGCCACTCCGGATACCAGAATCTCTGTTCATGGCTTCATTGAGGACTCTGACTTTGGTGGTTTAGGGTCAACGGAATTCGCAGCAACGCACAGCGATTCAAAAGTCCTCTCTGTAGCAAAAAAGGCCAAATAGAGCTTGCAAACATTTTCCAATGTGTGACAGACATTTCGTATGGCCCCATTGCTCGTGTCACAGGTTTGAGGTCCACCAACATTAAATGATCATGAGCTCTACATTCCTTCATGCTTGTGACGTGACTATGCTCATGGGCTGGAATTATCTTTCATTCTTGTTACTTAGCGCATTCGAAGAGTCTTAGAGAAACCACCTTGACCCCATTTCCCACTGACGCCAAGTTCACCTCCCAGTGCACTCATTTCTTTCGACGCATATTACGAAAAGATAATTCGTCCTTTAGCCGTTCAAAATTCTGCCAATCTCAAAATATGAATATGGTGAATAAGCATTTTCTTCTGCGAAGTGGAATGTTCATTATCCACTGATGTTAGACTTTCCGTATTCTTCCGATGGAATTGTAGAAACTCTTTCCCGCGGTTTGTTTCTCTACTTACTGTGGATTAGCTTATAGGGAACGGTGCTTGACCGAAATCTGAATACGGAGCTCAGGAGGAACTAATGAGCATCCAAACCCACGGCCCACGTACCACACAGAAATTTTCACTCCTGCCGAGTTGATTATTTATTTTACATATTTTTGTGGGTCAATTTCTGTTGACAAGAGTGAAATTGTAAATACTTCCAAAATTTGTTACGCATGAATTAAGCATTTCGTTCTGTATAGTAATTATATTAAACAAGTAATTACATATATTTTTCTTTCAACTTATATTTGGATTGCCATTTTATTGAGATACTTGTCAAGAAAGGAAACATTTTTTTCAACAACTTCTTATATCCATGCAATTTTAAATATTCGAACACACTCATGTACTTTTAAGTTCTTTTCATTTATAGAAAAAAATATTATGTATAATGTAAGAAAGGAAAATGATCAAATAATCCGCTATAATCGATTCTCCAGATTTTCACTATTTTCCCAAGTCCAACTAACTGTCAACGTACCTTAGTGTCCAGGAGAAGTGATTTATGGACGTCCCGATCTGCTCGCACAGATCTATAAATAAGCGCGATTTCAAGGACCTCGACTTAATGAAGTTCACGATTTTCACAGAACTGTTCAAAGCGGTTTCCAACTCGCTCGACATCGATTTCGATACTAGCACGCGCTTTTCTGTGAGTGTTGCAGTGAATCAATGAGAAATTGGGATCAACTCAATCCAGAACACTCTATTTCTGCCACATATTGACCGGATGATGCTAGTCCACATCCGGACGGTTTTTATGGAACCTAAGCCTATGATTTTTACATAAGTATCGAAGTTCTTAAAAAAGTAATCTCCAGTTGATCGAATAATTGGTTAGAAGTACAATAGACGTTCATGAGGATTGTTGTTCAATGTGTAACGAATAAAAACAAACACCTTTCTACATCCGAGGGTTTGCCCAGTACGTACAAGTAAAATTTACTCGCACCAACTCTTTGTATAACTCATTGTCTGTACACTGGGACACTTCATGGATTCTGTGTGCCACCATGTTACTAGAGAGCAAAATCATTTGATTTCTTTCGAGTTCTTATCATCGCAGATACCTATATTGAACAATAGCATAGGAGAAGGCTTGACTATATATCAGTTGCTTCTTGAGAATGTGAAAAAAGCGAATGTCATGCCGTTGTAGCCAAAAATGTTTAATGAAACGGGGAAACATCAGATCTAGGACATACACACTGATATATCCCAAAAGCTGCGTAATAAATTATGTCTGGAATGAGTGCAGCTTTGCGTCATGCCTCTTTCTTTAATAAGTAAGGCATCATGGGATACCTGAAAGTGACACTTATCCGACGTTGCTGCTACAATCCGATGAAGCTACACATTTTTGGATTACTGCACATACTGAAAAACCTAAACAATATCCAGCTAAATGATGAAAAAAACATGCATTTGAGGGGATGATATAACACGTCGTTTACCGTAAAATGTGGTTTTGCATGTGTTAATCACATTGAAGCAACATTCTCTAAAGTTCAATTAAATGAGATCTTTCAGACAATGTGCGTTATCCACGTGCAACACTTATCCCAGTTCCCGACTAAATATTTCTTTGCGGCAGTACTTGAAAATTAGCTTTTTAATTTTTGTTTGAGCAATTCATTTCGAACACGTGATTGTTTATTATAGTGGCCCAATCGAAATACGTCTCCATTTCAACTAGGATCCATACAAAAATAATCATCATCAATTTCGCCGATGGTTCTATTTTGAAAGTCAGGATAAATTTATTTCTCAAATTCAGAGAACCTGCAAATTTTAAAATCCAAATTCCTCCCAAAGATAGCACATGTACTGATGAATTGATTTTTATATGTGAATTTTCATAATCTTAATAAAAATAATTATGACATGTGGTAAAGATTCTTTGATACTCATGCCAAAATTTTAAATTTTCGATATGTTTGTGCTTTTAAAAATATCTGCCACTTACTGAAATGATAGTTTTCGGTAAATTATAAGAAATATTTAATGAAATTAGAAGCAAACTAACATCCTGTTGCAATTTTTGAGGAGTAAATCGTTTTCAGTATCTGTGCATGAGCTCATTTGTTTGATACAGTAAATGTTTCATATATTTAAGATGCTTGTGATTGCAACACTTCTTTTTTAGGATTAGGTCTTCATCTATTTCAGAAAAACACAAAATACAGGATCCTAATTTTTTTAGTTCCCAAATTGGAAATTGGGAAATAAACTGCGGAATTTGTAACACCTGTTAAATTCAGCAAGGCGTGAAATTGGAAAATTAAGAAAAGTATTTTTAGAACCTTTATTTCACAATTTACTTTTTAATCTTTAATTCATTTACTTCTCAAGGTACCAGGGTAATTATGTGTAAACTGGAGCCTCGTGAGTCTCATCGTCAACAGTTTTCTCCTACATTTTCCGAAATCAAAAGCGGCATTCCTTTAAAGGTTCGAAAAATTTAATTTTTTTAAGTAATCGAATCTATACATACGAGTTTATGGCTAGAATTAAAAATACTGTTTATGAATTAATACCAGAATATTGAAAGTATTTTTCAGATATTTTTTTTCCAAAGATATCAATGGAAATTTGAACTTAAGAGATTATCGACTGTTATAACATGGCCCGCCGAGTCCTCGCCACTGATTACACAATTATATGTCTCTTTTAAACTGAACACTTCGTATTTTGTCTTTCTGACTTTTCAGTTTCCTGCAATTGTATTCTAACGAGCTTAGTGTACTCTGGTAAATCAATGAAAGGGAGAAATAGTCTTCATAATACATGGAAAATTCACTGAATATTCAAGCAAAGCACACAGAATTTGCTTGTACCATTTACTAGTCATCCATGTAACACTTCTCAGAAAATGATGAGGGGTTCGATTCCCGTCTAGGACAATTCAAAGTTTCAAGTTTTCTGAGAAGTGTTTCGTGTATGAGCAGTAAGTGGTACAAGCAAATTCTGTTTACTTTGCTTGAATATTTAGTGCACTCTGTTTCCTTATGGATCATAACGTTTGAAATTTTATGGAAACAGGAGACCTAAAACTCTTTTTGATGAAACTTAACTTACACGCAATTAAAAAGCCGTGGATAAATGTTTAACAAAAAAGCATGAATTAAAGCATGTTATACAGAGATTAGGTGTCCCTTCAGATAGCTCTCAAATGTTTCTGGTAAGTAGTATTGCTACAGTGTGGGCTTATCGGAATAGTCATGCGAATTATTTTCATATTCAAGGAATGAAAATAAGGAAGATGTGACAGGTGACATATTATAGGAAAGTAATTCAGTAGAATGCAAAATTTGGCGGAATACAGATCTATTAATTATCTCTATTTTGTTACTCCTATGCTGGACATTATCAGTGTTGAATCTAAAGAATGATCACTTCAGAATGAAGTGATCATTTGGCATACACATGGAGAGTGGAACAGAATTTTTCAGAAATGATCAGATATTTTGAAGCAATTCAAGACAAACGGTTAACAATTTACAGAGATATTTTGAGGAAATATTAATAGTTCATACACTTCGGTTCTAATATATAGGAAACCTGGTTCATAAATAAACATGAAATTTTCTTCGTAAAATAGATATCGGCTACAAGAAATTTCCAATTGAGCACAGCGCTAAACTTTCAATAAAAAACATAAAAGTATTTATTGTAAGCACGAAAATCGATCTGAAATATGAATACGCTAGACTTTACAAGAAATAGCGCAATATTATACCCATTTTGGAGTTACACAAAGCAGTTTCCGGTTTCGTGGACTGCTACTACGAATATTAACGCATCAAAGTTGCCCTGGATTAAAGTACAATATGAGCATAGCGCTGGTTCTAAAATGCCCATCATAAAACATATTTTTAGATTTCTTAAATACTTACAGTGTATGTGATATAATATAACTCCAGATTGTCTGCTTGATAAATGCCTAACGTGCCCGATTATTTTTAAGGGTTTTCTTTTAAATTTTGATATACTGCAGTAATATATTCCAAACATTATGTATATCAAATTCTTAATGTAAATTGTTTTGCTTTCTGATTTCTTCTGGACAAAATATTCCAAGTGGCTTTTTTACCACTCAACCCGAAGTTCAATCTTTCTCCACTAGAGACCCAGGAAGTAACCAGGCCGCACTTCATATGAAACAGCACAATAACAAAAAGCCATCACAATACTGCATATAAGCGGTATCAGGGTGAAAAAGCACTACATCCTAATGCTGGAACGTTCCTCCTGAAATAACATAAAACAAGGTCATACGCTCCGTATTCTTTGGTTTACAGCAAACAGAAACATTTTGGGTTTCCCTCATTTCCTTTTAGATATCACTCATCAAAGCAATGCAGAAAGAAAAGCTTATATACATACTAACACAGCTCCTTGAGAATCCCGCCGACCGAGCAAGTTGGCTGGCTTGAAAAGTTGAAAAAAGAAACGCGTGTGACTCTATTCTCGCTTATCCCTCAGCCAGCACCTTAAACGAAACTCACCCAAGGTATGTAGAGAGAAACGAAGGCCAGGGAACCGGTTTTCAGGACGCAGCAGCAACTTGTGTTGAGAGAAACGCAGTTGTTCTGACGTCAACGGTGCACTGAGAGCAAAAGATCGACTTTGTGTTTCATTGTGTTTAGTCATATTCGTCGCTCTTTCTTCTCCGGCTTGTTACCGTCTTGATTATTTGCTAATACACACATATTGCATGTGGATTTCTTTAATTTGTTTGTACATCTTTGTAAATATTTTAAATAGTTATCTTAACGTGTAGTTAAAATATAGTTAGTTATTTTACGTATAGTGTTACTACGTGTTTGCTTAAATAACAAAATAAACGTTTTCTAAAAGCCATGCTTGGCTGCGTCGTTGCAAGTTATAAAAACGCGACAAAACTTCTCCGGGTGTTACCTATCATCGTTTTGCGAAAGATATGCTACAAAGAAAGGCGTGGTTAAACGCACGCCGTCGTAAATGTGTTGAAAATGCAAGAATACGTTAATCGCATTGCGCGGATGAAGACTTTATAAGAGATCTGAAAAGTCAGATATTTTGAGGTAATAGTACGAAGCGACTGAAGATAGGTGTTGTACCTCATGTAAGTATTTGCAAAACGACACCGCTTGTACCCGAATGCACGAAACGAATGAAGAGGCTTCACAACAGAAAACTAAAACGTTATGTGGTAGTAGTTACTGAGAATATTCCCCCAAGAAGACTAAAATTATGTTAACCTACAGCAGATGTACGTCCTGAAAGACATCATAGTTGTCATCTACCATTTTTACTATTTTTAACATTATAACATAATGTTAACTCGTTAGTAAATTATATCTAAATGAAAAAACAGGAAATTGCTGAACTCAATGGCCAAGCAAATGTCCTCACTAAATCCAATGGCTGTGTATGGAAGCAGTGTTTAGTTTGACAAAACAAGGAACAAGATTTATATATGAAGATTTGTAAGATGTCTTCTCGAATTTCCAAATTGCGAAAGTTAAACCGAAGAAAAATAACACAGCAGAAGAAAAGAAAAAAAAATTCAAATGAAGTAAATGCCTGTTACGGGGAGTGTTTTTCTCAAATCAAATGCAAGCATTTTTAACGAGAAAAAGAAGCAACTGGACACCAGAAGATGTAGTTACGGCTCTCACTCTGCGCGGTTTATCAAAGCCTTCATATTCTTTTATTGGGATAAAATTGCACATTCCCTTGCCTGGTATAAGTACTTTAACAACATGGGTGTCTCACGTTAAGTTTGCCACAAGACGTCTCTGGGATGTCCTCCAAATAATATCGGAGAATGCCAAAAATCTAACTCGATTTGACCGACTGCGTTTTATTAGTGGATGAAATGAATATTGTTGGAAAGATGGTGTACGATCATGCTGAAGATACGGTCATGGGTCCTCATAAATGTGTTCAAGTTGTGATAATAAGGGGCTTGACATATTCATGGAAACAACCTGTTTTAATTATTTTGACTGCAGAATGACGAAAGATCTCTTATTTCAGATCATTACAGAAATCGAAAAAAATGGATTCCAGATTGATGCCAGGACATCTGATTTGGGTAGTGGTAACCAATAACTGGAAAACACTTCGCATTAACTTATACCAAACTTCTTTCCTGAACCGAGTAGATAATGATGCAAAGCCTATATTTGTATTTGTTGATGTGCCTTATTTTCTAAAGCTGTTAAGAAATCACTTAATCGACAGTGGGCTAAAGCTTAAAACTGGACCTGAAATCAATAAAAATATTTTCCAAACTCTCCTTGAGAAAGAAAAAAGAGACCTGAAACTCTGCCCTCAATTCCAGATTGTTAGAGGTGGCGAACGAATGAACGTTTCACTTTCCGCCCAAATACACTGACGGAAAGAAAAATCCCAGCACCAAGAAAAAATAGTTGTAGAGGAATGAATTGGCGGCAATACATTTGTATAGGTAACATATGCAATCGATTAAGATTTCAAGATCACCGCTTAATGTACGCGCGAGAAGAGCTATTTTAAATGTGAAATGTTGGTATATTAATAACCAGTGTAACCGCCAGAATGTTGAATGCAAGCATGCAAACGTTCATGCATTGTGTCGTACAGGTGCTGGATGTCAGTTTGTGGGATGGAGTTCCATGCCTGTTGCATTTGGTCAGTCAATACAGGGACGGTTAATGCTGGTTGGGGGTGACGCTGGAGATTTCGTCCAATTATGTCCCATACGTGCTCGATTGGAGAAAGATCTGGTGATTTAGCAGGCCACGGCAACATGTCGACACTCTGTAGAGTATGTTGGGTTTCAACAGCGGTATGCGGGCGAGCGTTATCCTGTTGGAAAACACCCCTGGAATGCTGTTCATGAATGGCAGCACAACAGGTTAAATCACCAGACCTACGTACAACTGTGCCGTCAGGGTGCTTGGGGTAACCACGAGAGTGCTCCTGCTGTCATAGGAAATTGCTCCCCAGACCATAATTCCAGGTGTAGGTCCAGTGTGTCTCGGCCGCAGACAGGATGGTTTCAGGCGCTCACCTGGCCTCTTTCTAACCAACAAACGGCCATTACTGGCACCCAAGCAGAACTGGCTTTCATCAGAAAACACAACAGATCTCCACTCCGTCCTCCAATGAGCTCCAGCTTGACACCATTGGCGTCGCTAACGGCAGTGGTTTGGAGTAAGTAGAATGCACGCTACAGGTGCGTCTGGCTCGGAGTTGTCCTTCAAGTAACCGATATGTAACAGTTCGTTGTGTCACTGTGGTGGCAACTGCAGTTCGAATTGCTGCCGCAGACGCAGTACGATGCGCCCCGGCCATACGTCGTACACGGCGGTCTTCCCTCTCAGTAGTGCCACGTGGCCGGCCGGAACCCGGTCTTCTTTAGGCAATACCTTCCCTTGACCACCGCTGCCAACATTCATGCACAGTGGCTACATTCCTACCAAGTCGTTCTGCAATATTGCGGAAAGAAAATCCACCTTTTTTTAGCACTATTACACGACCTCGTTCAAACTCGGTGAGCTGTTGATAATGGCTTCTTCGTCTTCTTAAAAGCATTCTTGACTAACATCAATACACTACGTCGAATCTCAACGATAACTAACGCTCACGAACGTTACAGCGCGTATTTACAGCAAACCTGCTTTGCATGTTCCGGGGGCGCTACTAGCGCCACACGTATGCGCCGAGCACGAAATTTGCATAGACGTCACCTTACGGATGTACTCTCACCGCCTGCCAACTGTCGTTTATCTAACACAACCCCTTCTTGGTGTTGGGGTTTTTTTCCGTCAGTGTATTTTGCATCACATTGCCTCATCGATTAGGTACGTTTTCCTGAATGAAACAGAAGTAGCAAACTTCATTCAACTTCTGAATGACTCATTTGACGTACTAAATTATCGTTGTTCGTCTTAGGCGACTGTGTAGTACAAATATACAGGAACAGAAAAACATTCTGGAAAACACCAAAGATTCTATAACGCAAATAAGTGTGTGAGGAAAAAAGCGTGTTTTGCCATTTCAGCAAGGTTTTATTGTTTCCATAACATCTTTAATCAGCCTTTATGAGCATGTAACTGAAAGTGGTGTTGGCATTCGATTCCTCCTCACCACTAGATTAAACCAAGATTGCCTGAAGAATATATTTTCACAAATAAATGGTATGGGACATGCGCATGATCACCGTTTATCCAAGGAATTTAAGAATAAATTGCGCCTTTTCCTACTGAGTTGCAAACTCATTGGGCCTTCTCCACACTCAAACGTAAGAAGGAGCTGCGAGACTTTCATAACAACGCTTTGTCTGAAAGGTTTGCAACCTGACTTGAAACAAAATGTCGCTACGGAATTTCCCGAAACTACTGACTTAGGATTTGCAAATACGAATAATCAAACAAGTAACAAATCCATTCAGGATGTGGCACTGAGAAAAAAGAGGAAGATGCCCTGAAATACAAAGCAGCATTCATATCCTTTCGCGTCAAATTACCCTTACTGGCTGAAGAAGCAACTCAAGAGAAAGATATCTCGTCATAGTTACAAGCAGTGGACAGAATAGGACTTACAGAGCCATCGAATCAGTGGTTTGAACTAATCAAACGTTTTGAGGAGCACTTTACGAAAATTCACGGAGTCAAATTAAAAAAAACAAAGCGGAATATATAAAAAAAATTGTATCCTAATGTTGACTTGGAAGCTTCAAAGTTGTATTCAAGGCTTCGAATTTTCATCCGAGTGAAGTTCTTAAATCAGACCTTAAAAATACAAGTTGCAAATAAAACAAAGAAAAAGGCCAAACAGTGGATGAAAAGGGCAACTTTAGTGGATAAGAAACAAAGTACAAGAGGAAAAGCAAGAAATCTTTATTTAAGGTATGTTTCCATTCATATTGTTTACTACTCGAACGTTTTCAACACTTCAGACAAATTTTACTTTCATTACAAATACACTGGTGTCCAAAAGTTAATTAAGTAAAAATCAGCATTAATTAAAAAAGAGAGATGAGAGGTTGCTACCGCCGTTTGTATTTACTAAATAGAAAAGCACCAAATCAAAAACTTTGGTTAGCTATCAACGGAATGAAACTAATTATTATGTTTTGCGAACGAGAGGCGGTTTCTACTGGACGTTATTTACTACATATCCTATTTATTTCATATTTTTGTTTTTATTTAGTACAACCCCTTTTTATTTTATTTATGCAATTTGTTTAAATCACTCAGAAGAAATGTAAATGTTTAGTGACAAACGTTGATAGTGGTAAATTGCCTGGTGCCCTGCATACGTTTTTACAGAAACTTCTCATTGGTCAATCGGACCCAAGGATTCGGACCAGTCCTACTCTGAGCGCACCGTTGACGTCACGAGGGCGCCGCGGAAGTCAGTCAATACCAGTTTACTTGCGGATGGCCCAACCTCTCTCTAATCTATATGCCTTGTTACATGTTACGGAGTATAGTCATGTCAATTCAAAAAAATTACAAAATTAATTCTGTAAATATACTCTATAAGCAAAATAACAGGAGGAATGGGTCAGTATTTTCATGCTGTCAAAACGTGTCACATAAAAATACACAACACCGACCTAATTCACTATTATATTTGTTCACATTGAGCTAATAAAAAGTTCCAACACCCCCTATATATATTAGCCAGTAAAAAACCAAATAAAATATAGAGTTAAAAGTGAGAAAAGCAAATTCTCCAGAGTGCAGGCTAGGTTAGAAAAATAAATTCTACATGTATTCCGACTGGAATGCCGAGAGTCGATAAAGCCCGCGTGCCAGCGGTTCCGGGATCGTGTCACGTGACGTCCGTTTCATCTTCGGGAATATGGTTGCTTTGAGTAAGTAAAAAGCATTTGTTATTTTAAATATTTTTTTAATTTTTATTAAATTAGTGCACGCCAATCTCCACAAATTCTAATTATAGTAGCATCTCCTTATTTGCGTCCTTGCTTTCCGCTGTCTCTGTCAACTGTGGTACGAGAATGCCAAATAGGAAATTCCAGAAATAAGCAATTCCCAAGCTAAAAATTGCGTCAAGTTCTGAGTATCGTTATAAAATCTGGCGCTGTTTCGCACGTACATAAATCATCCGTTTGTCCAGCATATCCATTCTGTATATGCTACCTTCCTGTCAGTGACTTGGCAGTCGTCTCGGTTATCAGATAGACTTTCGAAATATCCCAGTGCTTTCGTTCTAGCATCCTCTATTTGCTTGATAATTGCCTCAAATAGCAAGAGTAGTGATGCTCTCAATTCGGATATACCAAAGAGCAGCAGTAACGCGTTTACCTTTAAGTGAAAATGTGAACGTTCTTGACTTAATAAGGAAATAAAAAAATTGTACGCTGAGCTTTCTTAAGATTTACGGTAAGAATATGAGTGAAATTGTGAGAAAAAAACAACTAAATTAGTGTTTGTTTCATATTCACATAATTTTTATTACAGTATACTTTTACACTTTTTATTTTATTATTAGTCATTGTAAATGCCTTATTCAATCTCATTTATATAATAAACTTTATCATATGTATATAGGTACCGTGGTGCCGCATTTTCGACGGATTTATTTTATGCGGATTCAATTATGCGCGGTCAGCCCCACTGCTAGATTCATATCACACGGGAAATAGAGCTACGAAATAATCAATCAATGCGTGCTGGCGGCCCCTCTGATGTTACTGTGTCAATAATTTTTAAGGTTTTTCTAAAATCAATGAGGAAGCAAAACATATTACTCAGATGGCCAAGCAGATTGGGAGGTGAGGGCATCGTCGATATTCTGAAGGAATAACAGATTTGATTGGATATCAAGAACCGTTGACTAATGAAGAGTTAGAAGAACTTGTGAAAACTTCCACGGACCAGGATGATGACGACGACTTCGACGAACAAAATGCACCTGCCAGAGGGTATCTGCACAAATTTGCCGAAAGTTTCCAAGCAGCAAAGCACTTGAAAGTTTCAATTTCCAACTATGATTCCTCTATGAAACGTAACCTTAAAATAAAAGTATTGCAGACTCTTTAATTCCGTATTATTATATATTGAAGCAGCTAAAGACGCAGCGACAACAGTTGCCGTTGCCGATGACGATGTTTTCCAGAAAAAACTCCTTTTACTGGCACCTCATTGCCCCGCACAGAGTCTCTTACTTCTGCACCTAATACATCAGCTTTGGACCTCAGCTTTGACGAGCCCTCAGTGGTGTTACGTAGTGAAGGTAACGATTAGGTATATATGCATAAGAATTTCCATCACGCTATCTCATATTTTAACTCTAACTGCTGCAGAAGTACGTATACATTGTAAAATACACTTTCAATTATACTGTAATTGATATATGTATGCCAATAATACCGTACATACATAACAAAAAAAAGCGTGTGAAGTTATTTATTGTATGTAGTTTTATTATTGATTGTGAATACAGGAGGTTTCGGCTTTAAGCTGTCTCGTCGGAATGGAACTCCCGCATAAAATACGGCACTATTGTATACCAAAAGTATGGTATACATAAGGTTCAGTAGTATCCGCTGTTTCAAGCATCCCGCGGATAAAGGAGTACAATTGAATACATGATTCTTTTAACCCTCTAGGCACAAAAACAAATTGCCTTTCCTCTTCTACTTCGGCACTGTGTTTCACCAAGAATCGATACATCAGCATCCGTTGTTTCGAGTAAAGTAATATTCCTTGCATCCGTGCGTTTCATACGTCCCCCTTGAGAGGTGGAACAAGATGTCTGTTATTTACAACCATGATAATAGAATTAGAATGGCGGTACGCTGCCTCCGGTGTTAACAGAGATCCTGCTGGATATTCCTTGTGACATACACATGCACATATTGGGTAAAATCAAGAACATTTCCGTGTTTTCATAGTTTTACATGTGAAATTAATTTCAAAACAGGCGTAATTGCTTCCTTCCTCCTATTGTAGGAGTCATGTCCTAAAAGTGGAGCTACTGGTTCCAAGGATGTTACACTAAAGCAGCACTCATAAAAATGATTCATCTTTTACGATGGACTAAAAGTCAACGACTAACACAACCATTTTGAATACGCAGCAGCGTACATGCCAGGCAATTGTGTCATAGGATAAAATCTTAGGCGTTCAACGACGTAAAACAGGAAAATACCTTGATATTCCTTTTCTTGTTACGTCGTGCACCTCGCTCGTGCTAACATTTGTATAAACATACAATTGAGTTTCTTCTGCCATGAGGGTACACACTTTCTCTCTTTTGCAGATAGAGAACAGGATAGACATAGACATCTTTTATCTATCAAGCAAATCACTTTAAAATCGAAAAGTACGATATTTACTTTCAATTCCTGTCCGAGCTTGCTTTTTTAACCCTTTAACCTACTGGAACAAATTAACTCAGGGTTAAAAAAATGGGTTGAATTCAACTTCAAGGAATGTATTCGCTGGCTAAGAACTGGACCCAGCGCGACTGAAACGAATTCATTCAGATCATATTTAGTGGTCGCAAAGCTGCTGGTACAAGTTACCTTCAAGACTAGAGCACCGCAAAAAGTTGCTTTCCCTATTACATTTGTTATTCAGACTAGTCATTCAGGCGTATGATTGACACCAATCCTTTTTGACAAATCCTTTTTGACAAATTATCTGATAAAGGGATATTGCAATGAAGGCGAATTTAAGGAAGGAGAGAGAATCCGTTTCAGTAAATTTTATTTACCCAGTTGCATGATGTTTGTGTCGAGGGGACTTGCCCTTTCTTATCATGTTTTAGGTCATGGGAGAATGAATATAGGACTATCACCTATCACAAATATATTTCCGCTTCTGCTGAGATGAGAGCGTGGTGATGAGAAATTATTTTACTCTAGCTTTCGTAAAAAACCTTTGCTATGAGAACATTTCTGTTCAGAAGGAGCAAAAGTTTTGATCACCGTTTTATTAAAGCAATGTACATACGCCGCTTAAAAGGTTAAAAGCAGAATAACGTTCGTCACAAACATGGATGCAATTTTTCTGAAAAGCCACAGAGAGCGGATTTCGGTAATATTACCGTTAGATATTCATTGTGAGCTACTCGAATAGTATTTTTAATGTTTCTTTCTAAGAAATTTATCATATTAATTAACATGTTTTAAATGAATGCTGAATTCAATGCTCATGCATACGCAATTTAATAAGAATTTCTTTCCCTGAAATTCCGAATGATAAAAATCTTTTGGATTTTTTTAATATCTTTGATTCTATTTATCCAAAGGAACGTCATAACTACAATACAAAAAGAAGCTTGCCTTCAGAGTTTTTCTTAAACACTTCATCTTTTTCTTTCAGTTAGTACAGCAGATTTAGTTCAAAAAGATGAATAATATTTTAAACTACGTTTTTATGTTTTTTTTTATTTGGTTTTCTTTCATTAGAAAAGAGACATATCAAAACTAAAGCTATTAGATACAGAAAATAACTTGAAAAACTAGTTTTATTAATTCTCGGTTTGTTGTTCTCTTGTGTGGAATTGCTCCCGTAATCGTCCAGCACGAGTACTTCAGCCCTCCTTATGTAACAGTAATGACAATTCCGGGTGTATCCATTGATTTATTAAAGTAGGGACATGTCACTTCTCATAATAATTAATCAGTATATGACTTTAAGGATTGGGTACAGATCAACTGTTAAAATTATATTCCTAAGGGAGTGACTATTTTCCATGTCACGTAAATCACTAATATCAAATATAAGTTGCATTCTATATTATTTTTATGTTAAACTCGTGACCCCCCCCCCCATGCTTCATGTCACGAAATGTTTGTTATTATATTTCAAAAATTTCCTACGGTAAGGGTAAGCGATTTTCCAAAAACCTAAGCTTTATCTTAATCAGAGGATGATATGTTTCGTTTAAAATTCAGACAGAATGGTAGAGATCTCTAGTGCAGTTATTAAAATTAAAATCGAAAGTAATGAATCGTTGGAGCTGGAGTAACAGACAGAACAGCTGAACAATGCCTCGGCAGGGGGCGGTGCGACGCTGCTGTGTCTTCGTATGGACTGGTTGCTAAGGTGACCGATGATTGGCGCTTGGTAATGTGGGTAATCACATTCCTACAGTCTCACAATCCTACAATTTGTCTCTCATGTAGTGACTCTAATGTGTGTTTTGAATTATTGCAAATGAATTGCGCTTTTGTAACGTTAACTTCAAACAACACACCTACTCTGCTTTCATAGTCGTAATTTTAAATAAAAAAGTCACTTTCAAATCCTTGCGCCACTAAAAAGAGATCGATTAAAAATAGCTTCGGTTTTCTGCGAACACTGGGAGGAATCGTACTTCTGCAGTGAATTGAGCGGGAAAATAAAATTCTTAGTATGCAATAAAAATATAAGCGTGCAGAAGGAATATAATAGAAGACGCTATTACGACACCCAGCGCTCTAAATATGACCAATACACTGCAAAAATAACAGGTGGCAAATTACAGAATCTTAAAGTGGGACTTTATGAAAAGAAAAATGCGTTTACAAAGACAGAAAGTTTTCCGTTAAAGCAAGCTAGTTTCTGGCAGAACATTTGGCTAAACTTTCAAAATATTTTTCTGATGGAGAATTTATTTAGCAGTTTATGGTAAAAATTATTGCAATAGTTTCTCCAGACAGAGTTAAAGCTATTAGGAATATTTGTGTTTCACGAAACAATGTAATTCAAAAGACAGAGGAGTTAGCGAATAATAAAGGTTTTTATTTTCAGTCATTTTATAATTTTAACGTTTTTAGTTTAAAGTTTGTTGTATGTCAAACACAACTTTTTGAGGGATCTGATGGATACGTGTAAAATGTATTATTTACAATACTAATAACTAAAGAGGCAATAAAATCACATAAATACGCTTGATGGTATATATCGAAAAGTATTTTAATCATGACGAGTTTTGGCCTGGCAATGGGAGGCTTTGTCAAGCCAAACTTACACTGGACGAACAACAATTCCTTTGGAGTTTAAAACCGAATTATAGCACCAGTAGTAAAAACCTAAACAAATCACTACAAACATGAGAATTAGCATTAGTTATTACGTGTGTTCATGTTCACGTATTTCAACACACAGTATATCAATCTTAGTTTATGTTAGTCTCAATCTCAGAACCTGCGAAATATGAAGGTACACTGTTATCGCAGTTCAAAGGATTCCCCATCACCGCGTACATCAGCAGTACTGAAAATATCAAACTACTCCCCTATCATAGTTCGCCTATAAGTATTGAATGGGGCCACCAATTTCCTTCCATTGCATAAGGGTATTGCTGTGTTGCAAAATATGTACTTACTTAGCTAAAGCAGTTGCTCCTCTTTCTTTCCTTATGCTTCTCATACGCTTGGTATGCCGCACACATAAACACCTTTACGTCATTCCGATGGAGGACTTAGTTTTTGCTTATATATTCATTACAAATCGATTAAAAAAAGCATCATTTGGAATTTTTATCAATTCTTTCAGTAAATAAATGGAACAATGAAGTATTAATAATATTTAATTTTTCTCATTAGGGCATTGGGCACGATGGCATTTTACATTGAGCGATTTTAAAATCGCGTAAAGTAAAAACATGTCTATTGGCGGACATATACATAATAACACGAATGGTTTCATCAAACAGTAGCACACTGCAGTAAATGAGAGATTGTAATTAAAATGCAAAACTTAAACAACACTAAACGTTTTAAGTTGTTAGATTATAAGACCTGGACCTTTCATAATTCAGCGCTGATGACTTTCCGCATTGAATAAGCTCATACCTAATTACAAAAATTATGCAAAAAAACCTAGTTCAGAGAGACAAAACTATAATCTCTCACCAGACATCGATTGTTCTTTCTGTATTCTCTCATCAATCATCGATTGTTCATTCTGTATTCTCTCATGAGGCATATATTGTTCATTTCATAATATCTCATCAGACCTAGGGTTTTCATTCTAAAATCGCTCAGTAGACATCGATTGTTCATTCGACAAATGTTGTAGCAAAAGTAATGCAAAGGTGGGCATGACATTTTTATTAACTGAGAGAGGTCGTGCAAATTGCAGATGTTGATAGACTAACTCTTTCGCTATACAACGATACTACTCAACATAGTCTTCATCACACGCGATGCATTTGCACCATTGTTGAACTCAACTTTCGAATCATCTTTGAAAAAGTTCAGGTGTGGACTGTTGTACCCACTCTTTCACAGCCATTTTCACCTCGTCTGTTTTATCATATTTTTGTCTCCGCAGACTGTTCTTCATTGATCCGAACAGGTGGTCAGAGGGTGCCAGATATGTGCTACACGGTGGATGGTTGACCAACGACAAGCCAAAGTTGCTAATCGCCTGATTTGCTGGCAAACATATGTGTGGTCTCACATTGTCATGGTGAATACTAATCGTTTTCAGATTCTTGTTCGGTCTCTTCCTCTTTATGGCTTCTCTAAGCTTCTTGAGTGTTTAAATGTACCTCCCTCTGGTTACCGTACATTAACGTTCCATGAAATTCAAAGATAATGACATCCATTTGATCCCAGAAAACAGTCATGATGAGTTTCTGTGCTGATCGCCGAATCTTGAACATCTTAGTGCTTGGTGAAGAGGTGTGATGCCATTCCATGGATTGATTCTTCGTTCACGGATCAAAAAGATACTCCCACGTTTCATCCCCTGTCAACAGATCGGAAACAAACGTGTCTTAATTCACTTAAAACTCTTCCAGCAGATCACAGCAGACGTACACCCTGCTCTCATTCAAATCGAATGTCAAATACCGTATTACTCACTTTGCACACACTTTCCTATAGCCTAATTCCTCCATCATCTTCTATATGACATTTCGACTACAGCCTAGTTGTGGAACATGCTCACGGATTGTGACTCTTCTCTCTAAGCTAGTCAATCTATCCACTCGCTGACGATTCGTGTCAGTGGTCACAGATGACGGCCTCCCACTGCGTGATTTTTTCCTTCAATGCTGGTTTTCCCTTCTTTAAACATATCCATTATCTCTGCACATTGTTCTTGTCAATAGCGTCATCACCGTAACCATTCTGTAGCTTTCCGTGGATGTCGGACAGTCTGCACACTTCCTTCGTCAAGAACTCAATGACGGCACGTTGCTCCTGCTTGGAATCCATTGTTTACCTGCAATGAAGAAGAAGAGTTATTATAGAGGAAGAGCTATTCTACCAACATGTGCAGTTTGAACGCCCTCTGTTATTTAATTAAAAACATATGCCCACTTTTGCATTACTTTCGGTACAACCCTCTTATATTCGCTCATCATAAGTCGATTGTTCATTTTATAATCAGTCACCAGACTCAGATTGTACATTTTTCGCGTAAAGCAAAGTTAGCCTCAATACCTTTACCAATTGGTTCTGATTTGATTGGCAACTGCCAAATACTTGAGCCCTTGATCAGAATTTTTTCAGCTGTATTAGGCTCGTTTTGGAAAGACTTCCTCCCCGATTGATACGGAGATTAACGGCTTTTTTTATAGTTCACCCATAATATGGAACTTCACGGTAGTCATCTTACAGGAACGAGTGAAATGTGAATTCGTTTTAGTGTTTTTTTGTGTTTTAACGATTGCGTAAGCAACTCGGTGGGTCATTGGTGGTTGGCTGTTCCCAATTTAAATCCACTGGTTCCAGGAAAAGGAGAGAACTAGTGCTATTAAACGAACACTCGTCCATAGCTAACCGGTTACCGAACTTGGACTTATCTCGGACGATTGGTTTGAATCCAGAGACTAGAACCACTGCGCCTCAGGTACTGCTGCAATTTCAGTGTATCAAACTAATAATTTCTAGTAAATATCACATGTTTCCCATTTCGTGGTAGAGTTGTTGATGCTTTTATTGCATACAAGTAGCTCGTAATATTTTCCACATCAGAGTTAGAGTCGTTCATGTTGGCGCGTCCATTCTATACACAGAAGCAATGGATGTAGAGCTTTCCGCTGTTATTAAATGATTAATTTCTGCATCTCCAGTTCAGTTAGATGCCCTAAATTACTAGTACATGGCTATGTACCATTCACATTATTCACCTTCACGCAAAAACGAAAGAGTAAAACAAATTTGTTTCGTAGAACTGTAATAGCTAAACACCAGTCAATTCTTATGGAAATTTTGTGCAGAAAAAGAGGGGTGAATACGGGATTCGAAATTCAATTATGTCATAAGTGAGCTGCCATGAAAGTCAATTTTCTGAAGAACAGAAATTGACACAGAAAATCGTGGTTAGTGAAACTGGAATTTAATTGGGCGACTGAAAATTTTTGCCCTCTTGTACTGTTCATGATACTAACAGAACTGTTAATACATCATGTATATAAAACTAAAATAACTCCCCGTTCATTGGTGTAAAGAATTAAACAAACATTTAGATCAGCTTTATTTCATCGACGATTGGGTTTTTTATGTAACAGCATAGAGAGAACGAATTGTAATACTAGAACGTTACAATTAAGGTATGAGCATGGTTACTCGAGTCAAATAAAAATGATAAAATGCAGACCGTGTTCTGAATTTAAGCTCAGAAGGTGCATTGATTCTACACGTATCATTTGGAGGGCGAAATCATATTTAAGGCATTGGATCAAAATTTCGGCAACTCCTCGGAGAAGCTGTCATTCCACGCTTTACGGCAAGGGATGATTTCCAGATTTTCCTGAATTTTGTTAATTCTGGTTAAACCATCCCTTATAGAAACTGCAGATTTGAAACTCTTTTCTCTGGAGAGAGTTGTGGATCATTTTGCTTCCTCAGTGTCTCTTTTGTGTTCAACGACCATTTTGTCTTTCCGATGTAATAATATATTTGTGTATCATCAGAGTATGACAGCGGTATGGCATGAACACCAGCCTCATTGGTGATTAGTGGAGCTAGGACTAATATGTAATTAAATATTTCTACATATTTTTAAAGATTTAACCTTTTTTTTCCTGTTGTTTTTCATATTTACAGTTTTACTACATACATTACATATTTTTAAATGATTTGAAAATATGTTTACATATATGCCCAGTTTTTACACAAAACGTCCCAATATTGTTTATTGTAATAACCTGTGAGTCGAACAAAATGGCAAGTTTCCCATTTTTAAGTTTCGCAACCCATTAAAGCTGACAGATAGCAGGACCATACCGGCACAAGATCGTTTCGTCATCTCAGATGAGAGATGAGGAAAGCAGACTGAGATATCCGACATTTAATGCGATATCCGACATCTTCGTGCCCAGATTTTTCCTAAATCATTTCGTTCTTCTCCTTCTTAGAAGTTCGCTTTTCCTGTTCAATTTGTTAAGTAAATGAACATGCCCCACGTTACATAAATCATATCATCCAAATTAAAGGCAATTTTAACGAGTTGTCCGACAAAGGACTGATAACTTTGGGAAACATTTCGATTTGCAATGTGTCAGGCGATTGAAATGTTAGGAAAAATACCAGGCTACATTGGAGAAATTAGAAAACACGAAATGTAAAACAAAGTAATATAAAATTTGAAAAGTAATTTCTTAATTTCTTATGATTGTATAAGTAAAGTTATTATATAATATTGTTAAAATATAAAAAAAACATATCACATATCTTAGTAATTTTCGTTTTTTTCTTACATATTTCCCCATTTTTAATAAATAATTTTTTTACATATTTTGAAATTTTTATTACACATAAATCCTAGCCCTACTGATCAGACATCTGTCTGAGAAATTTGGAAGAAGGTTGTATAAGGATGTTGGAGCACTTATGCCTACTCCCCGTCCGACGTTTCTTGGGCATTTTTAAGGACGTGAGAAACGCCTATAATATAGAGCATATATATAGTAACTTACGTACTGCAGTTGAGTAGATCGATTAGCGCGTATTCAACGTAGCGTGCCCTTGATTTTTTTATGATGTTGAGTACTTGTTTCTAACAATAACCTGTTTAAGTGCCATGATTTGTTTATTTGCCTAGCTCGGATTGTGTGACGGAGATATCAAATCTGACAGTTAAGATCTTGGAATATCCAAAACTAAACTATACATATTTTTTTCAGAAGCAGATATGTTACGGGAAAACCAGTGAACATGCAGTTCAAGTTTTCCGAAATCATTTAAAACGAAATTTCAGTGCAGTAAAGTATCTGCTTCCTGTGTTACAGAAAGAAGTGTTTGCAGTGTTTGTACATTTATAATGCAGGGGCCGCGCTGCCGATAGCATTCTTTGCAATTTGGGAAAAACATCGTTGTCGCGAAAATATTGGCGAACACCTTTTCGTAATATTATAACACTGTGAAAAAAAATAACTTGGCGAATGGGTTGGCAAAAACTCAAAGATCCAGAGCAACCTCTGAAGTGTGTAATGTATGCTCTCTGTATTGAATCGATATAAAACATGTGAATATACGCACTTCTATGCTGTACGTACTGTATATATTATAAAATAAATATGCTAAAAAATGTTTATCTGTACAGCGCGTATATTATTCACCGTTCACTTTTGGGTATTTCCCGCAAATACGTTATTGACCTTGGTACGGTCATTGTATAAACATATGGTGATATGATTTTATCAAGTAAATACTTTTCTTAAATACATTTCAAACAGAACATATTCTGCGGAAGCAATTTTTTTTCGCGAATCCTGCAGCCAGATTTTAAATAAAAGTAATATTTATTTTGGCTGCTCTCTTAGATATCATTCTTTGCATTTACAACTTGAATGGGATTTATTAGGATATTTTGATTATCAGAGTGAATCTCTTTATATTTCACACATTCGAAACTTTTATAATTTCAGAAGAACGAAAGTACTTAATGCTCGTGCTTCTTTCCTCATTTATTTCCAGAAGTTAAAGCACAAATATCAATTAACACCGATCTAAGGTACTCGAGTAAATTTATGAAAAATAATGTTGACCACTGTTTTACAGGAATCTGGGGATCTGGGTTTAACATTATAATATTTTTTGATGCAGTAGAACCCCGATAACTCGACTCAATGTGGACTGAACAGATGTGGAGTTTTCCGGACTCCGGGATAAATAATGCAAAGCTCGTAGTATACTTTGCTACAAATTAATATGTTGTACGCATTTAATGTATACAGAGCGAAAGAAAATGATTCATTTAACAAAAGAATACAGTCATTGTGCTGCAAAACAAGCATACGTACAAATAGTTTTACCTCCAGACAAAGAAACTAATCGCTTTTGTATAAAAATCTGGTGATGCTGGATTGTCTCTTACACTCATTTTTTCTACGTTCTGCTTCATCACGTAAGCGACAAAGAAATAAAATATACATCGCAGAACCACCTTGCTCACTGAAATGACGCACGAAATCCTCAACTGGCTTCAATCCGTCGCTGTAAATCATCATTTTAACTTTTGCTTCATTTTCCATTTCCTCAAGTTCCGTGCTTCATCTTTTTCTTTTTCTATTTCTTTTATCAGTGCAACAATTTCTTCATTCCAAAAGTAGAAAGGAATGTGAACATCTGAATGGAATGAATGTAAACATTCGTTCCATTCCTAACATCAGATCGCCAGTCGAAAATCTCACGCTACCCAGGAGTGAGTCGGGGAGTAGAACCAGTTCTTCAAGGTCACTCAGATAATGATTAATTATGAAATCGTCATCCAACCAGATAGCTCAAACGGTACAAATAAGAAAAGATAAAACGGCCTGAGATTTTCGTCGGTCTCTTTGTTTGTGTGTGTGTGTGTCTGTGGAAGTGGGATCGAGTTTCCGGAGTGTCGATTTTTCGGGTTTTAATGCAATTATAGTGCTCTTGCCGCCACATCGCGAAGAGCCGATCCTTGTGCCTTAGCCCACTATATTTTTGGATGAACCGCCTGAATCATGTAACATCATGAATATATATGGTTCTAATTGGTATGCAGTGAGGCTTAGATAGCTCATGGTATCCGTATGGTGTTTCAGACTTGCACAGAGAGAAAATTAGCCACATGAAAGGAGAACCAAGATAATTTCACTGCCTTCCAAGCTTGTACAGTTCACGGTAGGTTATCCTTATCCATACATCAGAAGAGTTCATCCCACATTCTGGCATGCCGTAGGAATTTATTAAGTGCAAACGTTTGCCATTAGATCAGGTGGCCTTTATTCAGTCTGTGACGTACCTGCCAGCAGGACGCACACGACATACAGGCAGATAGGTATCAGAATAAACGTCCGCGTAGCTCAATTGGTAGAGCGACTTATTCCGGAATGAGGGGATCCGGGTTCGAATCCTGGCGTGGACAGAAATGACGGAAAATTTACTTCGTTATAGTGGCGCCCGAACTATCCGGATGACCCGGCCGTTCAAAATCTCGCATTGTAGTGATGTTCTTTAAACACCGTGAGATAGGAAAAATCAGAGAATCCCTTCTTCAGCGCTTCGAAAAATAAAAATGTGTGATGTTGCATTCCACACACCAGATTGACTGGGAGTTCTCAAGTGCACGTTCTACAGTGGATGGCTGCCTGCAACGATTCATGGTCACGGCTGACCCGTGGGTTATGCCCTTGGCCCTCTTTCGGGGGGGGGATATGTGACGTACCTGATAGCAGGACGCACACGACATAAAGGCAGACAGGAATCAGAATAAACGTCCGCGTAGCTCAATTGGTAGAGCGACTTATTCTGGAATGAGGGGATCCGGGTTCGAATCCTGGCGTGGACAGAAATGACGGAGAAATTTATTTCGTTATATGTCTTCAAGTGGAGGTTTTCCTTCCTGTATACATTGAAGACAAATTGGTCAGTTTTCAGCAGAAAAGTGTGTTAGACGATTTGCTCATCTGATGTTATTGCCATTAGAACACATGACCGTCGAGAGTTTTGAGTTGAACTGTTTTTCTCAAGACCGCTCTTGCGCTCTAGTCTAGCTTGACGCAAGAAACTCGCCTGCTACATCACATAATACTTTCCAGCTATTGTTGTGCCCGAAGAGAATCCAATAGTTTCGTCACAAAGAAAGACCGATATCTCTTGGTGTTGTTATGTATCACCCCTGTACGCTGCATGCACTTACATTTCCATGTCCCAGAGTGTATTCTATTTTGACGGTGCTTGCATGAGCTCGACTAGTGCCAACTATCAGGCATTTCTCAAGGTCACTTAAATCACGATTCTTTCGCGTACTGAATATCTTGAGGCATATTTCGCTTCTGAATTCTTCTCAGTGAGATGCCTATAAAGACAATAGTTGCATTCGTAAGTAAGGATGGCACAAATCTGATTGCTATTAGGTGTTGCCTATGGTGTTCCACTCTTCTTTCAAAATAGAAAATCAGACATTTTCCATACATAAAAAAAATATTTGAGTAGAAAATGCTCTGTAATTTAATATGCCATGCCATATCTTCACTTCAAGATAATACTGGACATGGTTCAACCGAGAGAACAAGCTAGATTCAGGAATGGCTACAGCACTATATACACTGTAGATCATATCCCTGTACTGAGAGAACTATCTTAAAGAGAGAGAGATAATATGATCTCCCATTATGCATGGCTTTTATTCAGTATGAAAAGAACTTTGATTCAGTGAAAGCATCACCAGTTACATTGGCTTTGAAATCCTGCGGTATTGAAGATGAATACATTACTATTTATAATAACATGCATAAAAATGCAGGTGCCAAAGTTCGAATATTTGAGTATACAGCACGAATAAAAATTTGAAAGGAAGTGAGAGAAGGTCACACCATATATCTCAACCTTTTTAATGCTACATAGCAAAATGTCTTTCAATCACTGAACTGGGAATTCAAACAGTTAAACGTTAATGGAGATTATTTAACTCACTGTAGTTTTGCTGATGACAAAGTCATTTTTGCGACTATCCCATCAGTGCTACAGAGTATGATTCAAGAACTTGCTAACAATACTAAAGAAGTGAGATTAAAAATGAACTGTCAGAAGACAAAAGTGACGTACCTTTTTCAAGAAATGAAAATTTAACGATTGATGGGAGAAAGCTCGAGGTAACCGATATTTACATTTACCTTAGACAACAGATATCAAGCGAGGGTCACATTGATGAAGAAATTGATCTGCGTAAAAAACTTGGATGAGGAGCTTTTGGAAGAAACAGTACAATATTTAAGAGCAATCTGTAATTATGTCTTAAAAGAAGAGTGTTCGAAAAATGCATTCTTCCACTGCTTTAACGTATTGTGCAAAGACATGGACCTTAACTAAAAAACACATACATAGACTGTAGAGAACTGAAAGAAGCATGGTGAGGTGTATGCTCCGTGTAACCAGGAGGAACAACAAGAGAAACTCGTGTATCAGAAAAATGACAAGAGTGGAAGATATCGGGATTAGGGTGAAATCCCTAAAATGGGAATCGGTTCGACACATTGCCGGGAGGACGGACATCGATTGTAAACCGAAATTTTAGACTGAACTTAAAGGGACAGGAAAAGACCCAGAAGACCGCATGGGAGATTTATTGGATAAAATTCGAAAGCATGCGGGAGTAATATGGAGGATAATGAAGAAACTTGAGGTGACTTTCCTCCAGCAGTGGATTGATAATTGTTGACAATTATATTTACCTCATACACATAAATGATATCTCATTTACTTGATATTACACGGAACTAACATGTAACGTGTTTTGAATTTACTATGGATAACACGTTCTTCATTTTAAGGTAGCTTCAGCTGCTAATAGAAACATATTCACCATCATCAGCTTAATTTCAAAAAACTAAATTATTAATATATGATTATTTTTATTGCAGTACATTACTGAACACAATATTACGTTATCTGTATAATATATCAATAGAATTTTTTTACTGTAAGACCCGTTGTGAGAGAACGGCTGAACGTAAGTATATGATTGAGGTATCAAAATAAAGGTCTTGCCATGTAGATGTGCCAGTCGAAGAGAAACATGAGATTAGGGTAACGGTTCGGTCGTTGTGTGGTGGCAACTTTCCCATGTACAGTATATGGGAGAAGCGTGCGCTTGACTCACGCGCTGTTAAAGCCGAAAGCATGGAGGGACTGAGCTAGTCCAAAGTCCGAAGTCTCTCTTTTGAGCGAACCGTGTCGCAAAAGAAAATTACCCTTTATATTGGACACATGACCGATATTGTAAGGTTTAAATTAACGTGCAACAATGTAATAAATTATTTATGAGCAACTTACCATTTCATGGTCTTGCTCCCAATTGGACATTTCCAGCACGTGAGTTGTGATTAACATATCGCTTGTTCCTAGAGGTAGCATTAGGGTTCTTCACTTTTGTCGGCTGAAGTTATTCACTTTATTCTATTCCATTCTTGGTCATATAGGGTGTTTCCCATCCTCCCTCCGAAGGCTTCATGCAGTTATCTTCAATTTTTTAACATTCTTCATTGTTTTACCGAAAACGTAGTCCCGTCAAATATGCTCACTGTACACATTCACGGTTTCTTATACATATCAGCACTTAAAAAAAAAGTTTCTTTCGTCATACGTACATCCACACATTCATACACTTCATTATATACTATATACAACCAACAAATGCCCTATGCACCCACTATTTACATATATACAAAAGACGTTTGCACCTCGATTAACTACATCGATGTTTTTTAACTCAGCTTCAACTTGCATACATCTCATGACCTATGTGAAATGGCTTCGCAAAAAGAGCTCGCCCATGCCGCACTCTATCCTCAACAACATCACAACCCTACCACTTTCTGTAGCAACCCGCTATCATCATCGGCGGAGGAGGACAGAAATTCTGACTTATACTCATGGTATTCTCAGAGCAAGTAAGTGACTCTTCCGACGCAATATCAACCCTCGAAGCTTTGTTCTCCTGGCAGCTGTGGCTCCCCCTCTTGTTTGTTTTAGATTTCAATTTTCTAACATTCCTGTTTTTATGTTCTACTTTTGTTAAATACTTCCAGATGTTACATATTACTTTTCGATCATTATGGTTACATACTGAAGCTCTGTTTGTTTCAATGAACACAGATTCTGCAATCCTGTGGTGTCTTTCAGATTTACAACTTTTTATTATCTCAATCTTGTCAAACCTTGGAAATTCCTGATTAGTTAATCAGTATTGAATGAGTGCTGCTTTTCTACTTTTTTCTGCCAATATTTTATTTGTGAATTAAGCCTATATTTTAATTTATTTTCGGTGCTGCCTATGTACAAGTTTGGGGGATTTGCTGTAATAGAAATTGAGTAAACACCTGCTTGCTCTAATTTGCTGATATTGTCATTATTTTTTAACACCAAGTACTTAATGGTACCAACTTAAGATATCATTATTATTACATACTGAAGCTCTATTTGTTAGTACCATCAAGTTATTAATAGTACTAACAAATAGAGCCTAAGAATGTAACCATAATGATCCAAATGTAATGTGCAACAATTGGAAGGATTTAATAAGAGTAGAACAGAAAAATAGAAATGTTAGAAAATTGAGATTTAACACAAACAAGAGAGGGCGCCACAGCTGCCAGGAGAACGTAGCTTCGAGAGATGATATTGATCCGGAAGAGTCACTCACTTGTTCTGAGGATACTGTTAGTATAAGTCGGCCCATCTCCGTCCTTCCTCATGAGTGAAATCCCCGTAGTATGATTTTTACACACTTCTGCTAAACAGTAGGATTGTCCAACCTTCCTTTTGCATGATTTATGCATTCCCAAGATCGGATGAATTGTTTTCAGTTTTATTACAAGTAGTCGAAAGCATGTTCACAAACATCTCACCCAGTGGGTGGGTCCTTTTGATCCTCTGAGAAGAGTCACTTTGTGCTTTACTCCCAATGTACGATATTTCCGTTTAGTATTGTTCAGCAATTGTTATACTTATGTTTTGCAACTGGGTAATAATATTGGCGAAGGTTACACAATGCCTGCTGTTTTGTACGTTCCTCAAAATATTTGCCTTTAAAAATTGACCTTTGCATCAAAATGCTCTGTGGAAGAAATAACTACCGCGTCTGAAATAGATAGCATACATACACACAAAATATTAATCCATGGATTTCTTTCTTTTAGCTGGTGTGCTGACTGATCCACTTTTCTTCCATAATAGTAGCAGAAAATGTACACCACCATTATTATCCACATTGGAGCAATGATTTTCGTAAATTGGAAGAAAATTTATACACAAAGTGTGAGAATCACTTACTTTCCCCTCTTGCGGCAAGTTGCACATTAGTCTTCTTTCGGAAATACCTGCCTTTCAGCTTTTAACTGTCAGGTGAAAAAGCAGTTTTCTTTATTTGACAGAGGAATAAGAGTCCGACAGAATAAAGGAAAACATGATATGTTTTTGGTTCATCTGAAATCGGGACAACCACTCTCCCTTTTGTTTGATATAACGATTTTTGTCTAACAACTAAAACTGTCGTGACGTAGCGAAAATGTCCGAAAATCGAAGAATTTTATATGTAGCTTAAAAAAATTAAAAGAAGCACTAATATTATTTTTTGGAAAAGAAGATCTAATATCTTATACATTAACGTAACAAAAGGGCCCAAAAGCAAATAAAATGCAATGTAATAGCGTTTGTCACCACTAAATTCAGAAGCAAGTTGTATTTGAACTCTTAAAGGATGCAAGTAAAAGCAAAATACCTGGTCAGCATAAATTTGACCAGCCTGATGTATTCAATATATCAAAAATTTGGATTAAAATATACTTTGAGTAAACATTGATTAACATGCTGCAGTTTTATTTCATTAGAAATTGTGCAGAAATAATTACATGGATGCTGAAAAAACTATCATTACTCTCTTTTACGGATGTGCCAAACAAATTCATCTTCAATATATTTAGTTGAAAAATCAGTAGATTACTTTCTTCCGATTGATATATTTTGTATATATATGATATATCACATGAACAAAAGTTTCCCGTTCGAGGGATGTTGAAAACCATTCTCAAAGTTCTGCAATTTGAAACGACATTTTTCAAGATCCTAATGTTTCTAGTGATTCATATGTGAGCATTGAAGTACAAAATATGACGCAAATAGCTGCCGTAATATGTCAAATAATACCGAAGCATTTCTTCCAGTATTCATGTATCTTTCTCACAACTGTTGTGAACAGAATCGAATTATCGTATTTTTATTTGTATTATACGTACAGCAGTTAACATGAAAAATGATGGGATATTTTGATTCCCTACAACCCTGTTATAGGAATCTTCCTCAGTTGTGGTCTTTGTTGCGTATTTATTGCTATTAAATACATTATTTATCTTAAAGTCATCCTTGGTCATTTTCGTAATTACAGGAATCACTTCTTTAGTCTTTGTCACAACATTCTTTACAGTTTAAGCTTTCGTGCCTTATGAAGCAAACTAAGTAAGTGGAATGACAGATTACCATTATGTATTCCGCGATCTCATAAATGAAACGTCTCATGGAAATCATATAAGTAATTTTATTTCCAGAACTTGAAAGAGAATCGATTAGGAAATTGTCGAGAGGCCCGAAATGTCCTAAGTGCTAAACCCGGTAGGATAGAACAGATATATGCTGTTTGCAAAATTACAAGGCGAAGGTATTTTCTGTTTGACTCGACTTATTGAACAAAATATGTTTTCAGGAGTTTTTGTGAACCAGTTTCGAAAATTTAGGATTGGGAATTGCAAAACTGTCATCTAAATGAAGGGGTGTATATTCTGAAACATCCGTTAAGGAGGACTTACTGCGAGTGGAGATGAACGGACAGAGCATTTAGCCTACGGGTAACTAGGCGAAAACTTTCCTTCACCTGTCATAAAAGATGCATGGCATGTTATCCAAAGGCAATATTGTAACTTAATTATATTATACATATTTAATTTTTTTAACAATAAAGTATTGAAAACAAATCATCGAAGAACGGCTTCAGCGGAGTATCCACAGGATTGTTAACTGTCATTTCTTTAATCTTCTGACTTGCCTACTCTCATCGGCTCGCTTATTTTTCAAATTGCATGGGTTGTTGTATGGTATGCGTTGCAGTCGGTGTTGATTATTAAAGTTCTGCAGCTCATGGAAACTATAATTAAGAATTAGTAACGATCAGTCAAATTGAGAGCACCGGCTACTTAGGTCATATGTGTTCCTGACGTGAAGAAACTCTCAAATGAACAGATCCCTCTATGGAACTAATAACATCATTTGGTCATTTCAAAGTGCTAACATCTTTAACGTATGAGGTACTACAATCCCGGGTGTTCATGAGTAATCAGCGTGACTTAAACATGCTGCATTTTTAAGGGAGGACTGGTAATAAATCGCTGTTTAAAACAACGCTAGGCAAAACACAGATTTTAGACAAGTAGGTAAACGCTCAACTATATTTTTCAGCGCTTAACTAATGGCAGATAAGATGTCTATACTCTGCACATCCTCACCAGTACATTTACCATACATTTTTAGAATATCAGTTTGTAATGAACCGTTTTGCAAAATCCACATCCTAGCCCAAACACCCAGAAAACATCCAGCTGGTAAAGCATTATGTTCTTGTGCGTCTTTTGGGCGATAAATCTGTCACTGCCAATACCACGCATTTTGAACGGTCATCAAGCTGCAGTTCTTAGAGAATTTGTAACTTGAATGTTAATACTTTCGAACGACTTTGTAACATCTTGTGTACCATAAATTTCGGTACTGTAAGTTGCGTGAAGGTTACGTCACGGATTCCATCGGTTACCCTGTGAAAAGAAACACTTAGTTTTATGTCTTATTTTAAAGGTTTCTTGCCGTCTCACTGGGAGCTGATCGTCTACCAATGCCATCTTTCTCTTCCACTGGCCATGATCTCAAGAAAAGTCATGGTCTGACCGAGAACTGATGGCATAAAAGAAAAGGTGACGCAAATTCCAGGAACATACGGAGGAGTTTCGATATGCAGCACACTATTCAATGCCACATTGTAGATTGTCAAAAAAGCCGCTTTTAAGAATTTATAGTCATACATTGTCTAGCAAGTGTTAACTGACTTGGTTTTTCTGTTTATTTGCTGCAGTAGTAAAAACATCTGCACATATCACATAGTATTGCAATTTTTGGCTCACGTGACATACTGTTGCAGTTTCTTTAATAAGGTAATGATAAACTTGAACTCCTTTAATTGAAAGCCTTATTCACTAGCTATTAGCCCAATTGCCATGTTTTGTTCCATAAATTAGAGACGATACCCATATTTTTATGGTTTGAACACATTTTAGTGTCCCTATCAATATAGTAATTCTCATCACGAATCTTCAGCATTGTTCGCAAAACGTTCTTTCGTAATTGAAGTTGAGCCTTAACGGTATTGGTCACAAAAAATATTAGGGATTATGCATGAAATGACGGATATATCTATCTGACGCAAATAACACATTGAACAGAACTAGAATTTCATATTGCTAACAGCTGAAATCTACCAAAATCAGAAGAAACTGCCTTTAAGGTGGGTGGACACCCTGAAAAAATAATTTTTCTTTAAAGAAACTAATTTTTTTTTCTATATCTCCCACTTATTTTCTTTCCGAAAATGTTAAATTTATGCAAAAAAAAAAAAAAAAAAAAAAACTAGTAGATCATAAGATATGATTTTTTTGAAAGTTGTGTTGTTTCAATATTTTCACAGAAAGAGGTCTTCCATGTTTACCGGAAGGTGTGCGTTTTTGTCACATTCAGCTTGGAATTTGCACTTAACTAAAATTTCCTTCATTCAGTATTTATTAAATAATAATATTTTGCCTCTGAAGTGGCAAAATGGCATTTCTAACCGTATCGAAGCAATTTTAATCGTAACTGTTTTGGTCGCAACTATTGTCAGTGTTTTTTGTTCTATTCGCTGAGAAGTCGAAAGTTGATTTGTTTGCATGTTAGCTTTTTATTGAAAATCCATCTAGATTGGTTTGCATTTGCTTTTGTGTGTTTTATTCTTTTAAACACATATTTACGTTGTCAAAAGTTTATCAAATGGTTAAGTTTCGCTCCATTAGAAAAAAGAAGCGACAGTTCGCAGGCAATCGCTTTACTGTGAAGGAAAATGTTTCTTCTGTTCCAACTGAGATTGCAAGCTCCTTCAAACTGAAATTAAATCATATTGCCCATAAAGATAAACTGGTGGAAGAACTATCAGGAAACAGGATTATAGATCTAAAATTACTGTCTCAAGTGTTTGAAATGTTTTGTGCCCACAGTTTTCCTGTAAAAATTTGAAACTTTTCGAAGCAAGAAAGGCTGGCCTGTATTCCCATTTTAGTCTTCAGTGTGAGACACGTGACCACAAGCAAACATTCCGAAGCTCTATCAAACTGGGTCATCAACTGCCTGAAATAAATGCACGATTTATTTATGGTGTACGAGAACTGGGTCATGGATATTCAGGCTCGAAAAGATTGTGCATATTTTTGGACCTACCTCCACCTCCAAATCATTCTCGCTTCACCCAAATATCGAGGAAAGTTGGAGACGCTGTTCAAACTGTGGCACGGAGTGTTATGGTAAAAGCTGCAAATGAAGTAAGAAATATAAATTCTTCCTCTGTGGATGGAACATGGCAGAAGCGTGGATATTCTTCTCTGAATGGTTGTGTTGCTGCAATTTTTGTCGACACAGGGAAAGTTGTTGATGTTGAGCCTATGTCGTCATACTGCAAAATGTGTTTGAGCCTTCGAAAGCAGCAAACAGGATTGCATTTAGATCTGCAGCTAAAGAAAGTTTATCATACTTGCAGCTGTAATTACAAAGGTTCTGCAGGGAATATTGAAACTACAGGTGCATATCGCATTTTTGAAAGATCAAAGCAAACCCGGGGTCTAATATATTCGGAATTTTATGGTGATAGTGACTCAAAAGATTTCTCAGCTGTATATGATATCTAAAAAGATGAAGAAGTGGAAGTAAAAAAGTTGGAATGTATAGGTCATTTGAGACACGTCTTTGCAACCTGAAGAAAAACGTGAAATTCTTAGGTGGAAAAGGCAAGCTGACAGATGCTATGATTGAAAAACTTCAGAATTATTATGGTATTGCAATTAGGGAAAACGTGAATAATTTAGAAAATATGCGTAGAAACACTGAAGCCGCCCTTTTTCATCGTGCATTATCAAAAGAAAAGCGCTACATGGACAGTGCCCGAGTGGCAAGAACAGCTGGTGCAAATACCAAAAATCCTTAGTTACACCAAATGCCCATTTCCAGGAAGGGAAGGGTCTTCCAAATAATGTACTAAATCAAGTGAAAACTACATACATGGAACTGTGCAGTGATAAGCTTTTAGCTAAGTGCCTCCATGGAAAATTAAAAAATGCAAATGAGTGTTTTAATAGTCTTATATGGCATAGAATACCAAGGATTACTTTCATTGGTCTATCTACGCTATGTTTTGGTGTTAGTGATGCAGTTATAACCTTCAAGGAAGGTTATGAAGGACTCCAAGAAGTTTTTGCGACACTTGGCTGCCCACCAGGCTATTATACAACCAAGGGACTGAGGTCCCATGATATTCAGCGTAATCCCGAGCCAGCATTGCTGCAACACCCGAAGCAACAAATGCTAGAAAAATCTTGAGAACAAAAAGAAAGACAAAACTAGACATACACCGGACAAATGACGGAGAGACGTACAAATCTGGTGCTTTTTAAATTCATTCAAATATATTATTTATTGCTTTCAACAAGAATAACTCTTGTTTTGCTATTTTCTCAAATTAGAAAATTTTCATGCTTTGAGATACGATAACAGTGATATCTTAATAAAAAATGGTTCAATCTCAATTTTTTTCGGGGTGTATTTCATCTCTATTATGTCTGCTGTGCAATGAACTAAACATTTTGCTTTGAAACAAATACATTTGGAGATATGCGACATCGAATTTAGAACTTCAACGTTTTTTTCATTAAATTTTCAGAAAAAAATTATATCAATTTGAATGTTTGTGCCAAAACTACGGCTGTAGTTCATTGCATAGTAGGAATATTGACTTATTGTTTAGAAAAGGAATTATTATTCTGCATTCAAAATTTCTCAAGTTATTAGTGTTACAAAATACCATTAATTAATTAAAATTAATCAGCTGCACATTTTATAACTTTTTTTGACAAATATTACTAATTAGATTCTCAACTTCTTGTGTTCCAAATATTAAAAAGATATTTTAAAAATGAACAAAAAAGTCTTTACGGTGTCCACCCACCTTAAAATGTTTCTGACTTAGTTTTTAGATAAGTCTCCAGCAAACAATTTGTACTGTATTTTTATTTTTTCGAGAAATTACTAAAAGTGAAGTTGATTAACTATTTGCCTGAATAACGGTGCCTTAGATAGAATAGATAGCATTTCACCTTGAATAATCGCGTTTTTTTTCAAGAAGGGTTTTTCCTTAAAATGAGGATTTTTTTCGTTATGTGCTTAACCACAAGAACCGCTTACTGCACGCCATGCGTAAATATGGGACCAGAGTAAGCTTTCTGTGCCGTATATATATATTAAAAAAACTCAGTCCTCATTATTGGTGCTACACTGGCACGATGTAATCTGAATGCTCTCATTGCTTTTCGGATATTTTATTCAATCTAAATTTCTGTTAAACTCTGAGCCAATGTATGTTCTTCCTAAACCCAGGAGATATTTTTGCACATAAATTAATACAAATTTTGAGTTGCTAACATCAAGGGCTTTGGCAAAAATAATTGACTGCGCACCGTCAATGTTCATTTTAATTTCTACTCTTGCAATTATTGCTCTCTTTTGTACATAATGCTGTAGCATTCAAGTTGCATGATTTTATATTCTAGAAGTATGAATAATTGATTTTTCATCCCCATGTAGAGCTACAGTCAAATATCTCTTCTTGCTTTTTATGTTGGGAAACTTGACTCTAATATGTAATAAAGTACGAGTGCCAATACCATTACTCTCGGCTCTCATACATACTTCAATACATTGAGCTACAAAATTAGCATAGAGTTCTTCGCTGTCGGGAAAAGGAAGAACATCAAGATATCTGGACAGAAAGTGATAGGTAGCTTAGTAAGGGGAACAGCATTTAGCGCATAAAAATGGCTGAAAATTCTCCAGCTGGGAAGAACAGTGGCGAAGAAGACGCAAGAAAAGAGCAAACACGTGCGTGAATTTATTAATTACTGAAAGCACAAAGTTTACGGATAAAATGCACTACATTTTTTCGGTCAACATAACAGATAAGATTCTGCAAAACGTCGAACAGCAAGCTTCACGGATACTCGCAGCATGCCGAGGTGGATGTCGGACATAGAAACCATCGAGAAATTATGCATTCGTTGCAGAATTTTCGACTCAACATTTCCACAAGGATACTGCAACGTTCAACTGAACACACGGAAATTTCCATTTTCGACATAACACTTGCATATGAAACCTTTCAATGTTCGACATAACATTTAAACATGAAAAATTTTTAGACACGTTTTTATTCAGACGCCTTGTGACAGGTTTCAATTTGTGAAGAAGAAATCTCATACGCAAAGTCCTTAACCGATATGAGGAAATATTAGCTTTAGCAGAATTTGATAAACATAATTTTTTTATGCTCTTTTAAGGACAGGGCTGTGAAGTAAATAAGTTTATGTTGAATCAGGAATAAACTATTTGAGCAATAAATTTGGCATTACAGAAATTTTAAACAAAGTGAGGGCAGGAGTTGAACGGCAGTTTGTGAAAACGATGTAGTTGTCTGAGGCACACTGGATTCTTCAAACTTCTAGAAAATTATACATATACATCTTTAAGCTGTTTTCTGAGATTCAGAGGTAAGCTTCTCAGAGAAAGTACATCTGCCAGATTAATGTTTGCCGATGGAACTAGATTTCTGTTGATGTATTTAATTTTTCGGTAACAACATTAGGCCATCCGTAGGGGTATCAGAGATTTTTCATTAAAATTATCTTCAGATGAATCTACAATGTTCGATTTTTTGTACAATTTCGGCAAACATTTTGAACAATTATTCCTGTGTCCTGTAAACATAGGATAGCATTATTCAGTTAGCAAAGCAGAAAATTGCAATCATAAAGTAGTGTTCGTTTTGGGAATTCAAATTTTCTTTTCTTCGAAATCAGGTTTAATAAGCTATATTTCATACATTTGGGTGTCTGTTAGAGGAATTTAAACATTGCACATGTAAGAAGCTTTTTTCTTATTACCCGAAAGGCATTGTTCTGTGAAATAGCGTTAAACTTAGCATTTATTCATAAATCACATTTCTAGTTTTCCCTAGTTGCTAATTATAAATACTAGCCGAGATCACTGTTTACGTGTAATAATGTTTTGGAAAGATGGATAACTTTATGTCATTGTTGGGTTGATATTCAGTTATAGAACGAATACATTTTGGTTAGGTACTTTTAAATCTCCTCGAAATGTTTGTGTATTTTGGGAATTTTGTGTTATGACGCAATGGTTTTTATTTCCTTTTATTTCTTTATTCATATATTTTGCATATTACTGCTTACCCTTACTTTATTAATTGGAAACAGTAATTGCACTAAGATATATGTAAACTAATATATAAAAATAAAAATTCGAATTCAATTGTTTTAAACCTGCAATTGAGCCAGTCTCAATTGTATTAAAAGCAACTAAAACCCTTATGGTGTTTTGGTACAAGTATATAAGGGGCAAAGTAATACAATTGTTTCTATAACCTCAAAAAGTCATGCATGTGGACTTAAAAACCGCGGACACCAAACAGTCTTCGAGAGGATTTCCGCAGCCTCCTCTCCTACAATTGTGTTCTTTTCATTTTGCTGAGGTGTTTCCAGTCGTACACATTCATAACAATGTCAAATATTATCATAGAAATTTCCTACTTATTTATACAGGAGGTTCTTCCACTTTTATATTTCCGATCTTTGATGTCTCATTGCCTCCTCCGCCACACCAATTCCGTAGATGTTTCTCCAGAAGTGTTTCATCATGATGTCCGTAATACTTTTCTTTAACGTCGAAAGGGCTTCATTTATCGACTGACATTTCGATATCAACTGTGCTTGTTTTTTGCGTGCATTAGTACTGGTTTCATTTTGTGCCCATTTTTATTTCGTTACTGGTGTATTATCAAGAAGCTCTTCCTGCGGTTATTCATCTAATTGCAAAGATCTTTTGCTTTGTTATATTAAATCTTGATATATTACTCATGCTCTGTTTACGAGGGTTTATTCATAGTAGGACTTGCTAACTTTTAAAACAGATGCAAAATTAAAGAGCGAAATTTAAAAAAATAAAGTACACGATTTAAGAAATAAAAACTAATATAAAAGAAACGAAAATTACAGTGGTAAAGTGATTTAAAAAAATGCTGAATATTTTCCTCTGTATAAGACACATAATGATGTCTCTGGCCAGACAAGTCACGTTATTTAACAAGCTGAGCATCTGGGGCGGCAGTAAAAATTAGGCACAGCGCTCGCAGCTCTAGAAAGATTTTTTCGATTTTTCACCCACGAATGCCGAGAGCAATTTGCATCCTTGAACACCGAGAGAAATTTTCATCCTTGAACACACAGAGCAATTTGCCTTGAGTTTAGTAACAGCAGCACTGAATAAATGTGATGTTCGAACTCGACGACTTCATAATATATATCTGCTTTACCCCGTTTGGAGGAGACAAAAATATTTTTTAGCATAGCACGGAATTTTTATAGAATCATAAATGATATTCGACGGTCTAGAGTTTTAAAATTTTTATTCCGGATTATGTTTTAAAGATGACATTACTCTTTGTGCAATGTGTTACAACGGAAAACAAAAATGTTTACTTTTACATTATTATTAGAAAATAAATGTTATGTAATAAATTGAATACAGCATTAATTGCTTAACCTTTCCAACATATCGTTTTGTAAAAAGCCTTTCATTAGGCTGTTGAATTGAACTAGAACATTCTAAAGTATGGGTTGCATATATCTGTAAATATCAACTGTGTGAAGAATTACTCAATCGCAAGTTGTACTCATTTATTTGGTGTGGTGTAGTAACACATGTGTGGATGATAAAAGTATATAACTTATAGCAATAACTTTTCATGACACTCTTGAAGACTTTGTTCTTATTCTTGGGTATCATATCTTCTTGATAAATGAATATAAGCACGGTCTACTTAATCGAAAGAGGTAGATCCTTGTACAGTTCGTGATCACTGTATTAGGAAGTTACAATTGTCTCTTTTGTATGGACAGTGGCCCTGAATGAAAAAAATACAGCTCCATAGTGTTATATGCTCAGAAAATTCATTTAACTATGTAATAAGAATTAAATGTCCTTTATGATTTTAAGGAACTAATTTTCCCGATAAAACTGAACTCAGTGAATTACGATCGCTGTCTTTGATTTGGGTAAAGCCTTAAATCACATTAAAGCAAAAGTAATTATCCCGGGATTATATTTCATTAATTTCACAACATGACAGTTTCTTTTTTTAGATAGGGTTCCCACTATACTGTTATAACGCTGGCATACGAAGACAGGGCGACAACCGAGTTACATAGATATCCGCGGTATATCCGAATCTGGGTACTAAGTATTTTTCCGTGTATGTATTTTGTTTCGGAAATACGCCGGGCTCGAAATACAACCGATTCCGAGGTAAAACCGAACGCGTCACGTCCATCTTTCACTGTGCAGTTAAACATTCTTTTCAGGACCATCATGGGATGCATAATTAGGCCATACGAAGCAAATTAATATACATATACATTGCATTTAATATACACTGCTGGCCACCCACAATTCAACACCAAGAAGGACACGAGATAGCAAAGCCTGATTTACTGGACACATAACAACAGATCCAAAGATGAAACGATTGAGCTTACAGGCACGTGCGACTTGCGGACACGCAGACATCAATAGTTCGTGTGGGCATTATATCTGGCAATAACGGCCGCTAGACGCCGCGGCATCGAACGAAAGAGGCTTTGGATGTGGGCTTGGGGTATGTCGGTTAAGGATGATTCCACACGTTGCCACAGTTCATCAGGCGTAGCTGCGCGTAGTGCTTACCGAGCACCTTGGTAGCCGATCAGCGACAAGACGTGTTCGATGGGCGACATATCGGGAGAACAGGCTGGCCACGGCAGCAGTGACACCTGGTGGGCCGTGAAGAATTGTTGCACGATGCGTGCCACGTGCGGGCGCGTATTGTCCTGTTGAAAAGTGGCCGCTGGCAGGTCTGCAGTTAAGGGAGGACTTCAGGCTCCTAAACGTCGGAGATGTATCGGTGGTTGTTGAGTGTACCGGCGATGCGTACCAGAGGGTGCGGGTGTCATATCCAATTGCGCCCCAAACCATAACGCCAGGCGACGGACTGGTATGGCGATGCATAATGAAGGCGTCATACAGTCTCTCGCCGCGCTGCCGCCACACGCGGATCCGACCATCGTGGTGTTGCAGGCAAAAGCGAGATTCGTGGGAGAAGACAATGTCGAGCCATTCAGTAGTCCAGGTGCGGCGTTCAACGGGCCACTGCCCCCGCACTCGCCGGTGGTCTAAGAAAAATGGTAATCGGAGCGATGGGCGCCGTGCGACAAGTCCCCGCTCCTGCAGACGACGTCGATCGGTACGTGCTGACACAGGTTGTTACGCAACAAACCATAATTCCTGCGCTAACGATCGTGATGTGGCGGTGCGAGTCGTCAATGCCCGCCTTACAACATGCCGGTCCTCACGTTCGGTGGTGTGTCGCGGTTGCGGCAATAGCTCACGTCGGTCCGTCCGTACTCTTGCACCCACCGTATCCATACTCGCCTTGCTGTGGCTGGATGTCGTCCCACACGGGCGTTGATGTCTTGGTACGATAAACCGCTGTTTCGATAAGCCATTATTCTTCCTGTGTCGAACTCCAAACGTTCTGGAATGACTGCCGTATTCTGCGACGAGGCATGAGGAAGCTTCTCACGCACAGGTCCGGCCGCACAATACACTTCCAGTAATTACACCCCGCCTTCTGTACACCCTTCGTATAGTGTTTCTCGGTGGCGTGCCGGGCGCACATAATTTGCATATGCCCTGCAATGCTAATAGTTTGCATGTCCTCTCGCCGGCGACGCATGCTGCGAATTTCAGGTTAATCGGATGATTCCTTCTTGGTGTTGCATTTTGGGTGGCCAGCAGTATAGAAAATGGATATAGTGCAAAAGCAAGTTGTTTTGTACCAAAGGGCAAATAAATGACACAGGATGATCTTAATCTGTAAGATCATGTTTATTTTGAGGCAAATAATTTGTGAGTGAGAAAGATCCCATGTGGAACCTGAAAATAAATAAATGTACGAAGTTAATGAAATGGCACACCTTGTATTCATGTCATTTCTCGTTATGCTATTCCACATCACCGATGTCCAAGAAATTTTTTTACGTGGAGCACATAGGAACTTTTTAAATGCCTTACCAGGGACGCAATGGTGTAAACGATGGCTTCTGATCGTTCGTCCGAGATAAGTCCGGGTTCGAATCCCGGTGAGGCATGTATGTTGTGTTTGTCTTACGGCGCTGGATCTCTCCCTTCCCTGGAACAAATGGACCTAAATTAATGACGGGCGACTGCTTATAGCCCACTGAGTTGCTTACTGTGGTTGTTAAACTTCCAATAAAAAAATCGAAACGTTAATATCTGCGTTTTTTAGAATAGCAGTAATATGAACGGATCTTTTCCCCGTTTCATGTTCTTGATTTCATGTGCAACTTCTGCTGTAAGGACTGGAAGAACCGTGGTACTGGTACCTTTCATGATGTCTGGAGCACATGTATCATCCCTTTCATATAATTGGGAGTAGAAATCTTTCACTCTTGTCAAACTTTCGCCTCTATTTATTGTTACAGAACCATCTTCTTTTCTCAGTGCCATAATCTGTTTTCTTCCCTTACTGAGATGTCCCTTTGCTGTCTTTAGGCTTTGTTTGTTTTCAATTGCTTTCCTCACTAGTTCGCAGTTGAATTTCCATACGTCTTCAGTGACACTTTTTCGTACTGTGTTGCATAGCTCTATATATTCCACTTTGAAAGTCACATCTTCTTTAGTTGTCCTCATCTCTCTTCGTTTTTGCATCAACATTTTGGTTTTTCCTGATAATTTGTTCACATGCGACTTGTTCTTAGACCCAGCTAATTTTGTTGCTGTTTCCATAAGATCTTTGGTTACTTTTCTGTTAACTTCAGAAATATTCACTTCTTCTGATGTTAGGCCTTCTAAAGCAGAGAATCTGTTTTTCTCTTCCAACTTGAAGGTGTTATAGTGTTTTTTAAGGTTGGTTATGTCAATACATTTTGTTTGTCTGATGAGCTTTCTACTTTCGAGTTTAGTCTTGAGGTGCATCTTACATCTCACCAATCTATGGTCACTACCTGTGTTGAACTTGTTTAGCACACTGCAATCATCTATGACGAATTTTACGTAACGCATAATAAAATCAATTTCACTTGTCGTCCCATTTGGATGTCTCCATGTCCATTTCCTGTGTGGCTTTTTCTTAAAAAAGGAGTTTAAGATGAAAAATCCTTCTGCCTCTGCAAACTTAACTAGGGTATTTCCACGCTGGTTTCTGTTGCCGTGACCGAATTTACCTACTGAAGTTTTATTCTGTTGCCGTTGTCCTATTTTTGCATTGAAATCTTTCATAATTATCTTCAAGTGCTGCTTACCTTTAATTTTTAGATGACGAATTTCCTCATAAAATTCTTCAATTTCTTCTTCAGCATGACTTGTGGTGGGTGCATAAGTTTGAATAATCTGAGCCTGGTATCTTCTCGAGAGTTGGATAATGAGTCGTGCAGCTCTGTCAGAGAAACTTTCAACTTCTACAACTTTATCCTTCAGTTTCGTGTTTATTATAAATCCAACACCATTAGTTCTGCCAGTATCTGTCCCACGATAATGGAAGAGATGTCCACTGTTCAGTTCAATGAGATCTTCTCCTTTTCTCCTTACCTCACTTAACCCGACGATGTCCCACTTGATTATTTGTAGTTCCTCTTCCAATTCAAGAAGCCTTGAGTCAGAAGATAGGGAGCGTCCATTATACGTAGCCAAGGTCAGCATCAGATGGCAGCCTAGTCCGGTCCTCCGGGGATTCTTAGCACCCTCTGCTTTCATGTCGCACTGGCCGCTGCCTTGGCCAGGTACATACCAGCTGCCGGAGACTGAGGGCCTGGATTTAAGTTGTGGAGTCATTTTGGAGGCGTTTGGCCATAACTCACCACGCTGGCCAAGTGGGTTGGTGAGTGTGGGATAGCATTTCCTCTAATCTCTATGGTATAGTTATACCGCTATTGGCGGTCGTCAGAGCCCGTTTAGTGGGAACAGGATGCACCACGAGAAGGCGGGGTTGACATTTGTCAGGGAGAGGCTGTGATGTTACGCATCACCTGACCTTATATATGACACTTAATATATTCATAAAACAATTTCATTTGTAACCCCACAGTAATGGTGTTTGGAAGCTAATTTCTTTTTATTTTTACAAAGAAAAATAAAAGAACCGAACTTTTCCGCCAGCTTTGTTCTACCACTTAACTCTCTAGGAAAATTTCAGCCATTAGAAGCTGGTCGAATCGCAACATTTAAAGTACATTACCGTGTTCCGCAGGTGAAGAATATCGAAGAAAATTTCAAAGAAAAATAACCAACTGTTTGCACGTATCCAAGAGACGCAGTGTAGTTTGTAAATACAGAATGGGAATCAGCGATCCAAGAGACGATAATTAATAGCCGGAAGCATAACTGTGTGGTTGACGAAAGATAACATAGATGTCAATGAAAAGCTTAACAGTGCATCAGTTAAACATTGTCTTATTGGCAGTTAAACATTTTAAAAACAAAGATCCTTTACTTAATAGTATTAATATTTTTGAAACGTTGCCATTGTAATTCACGATCCTTACATGTACCTCCACCTTCGCTTACCACCGGAAAAATGTATGGAAAAAAGGAGGAGTATTTGAACAGGTTCGACTGTGTAGCTTTGCTTCTAAACACCCTATTGAAAAAATATGATTTCGTATGGTTTGATATTTGCTCGGGTAGATGTGACGAACATCATTCTCTTTAGATAACGCACAGCTTTCCCTCTTGGATGCATATTGTAAAATAATTTTAGTTCTGTGTGTTGTGTTTTTGAATGTCGTATGCAAAACTTTATTACTCCGTTGGTATAAACGAAATTTTAGGCATATACGCTTCTTTTCATGTTCTCATTCAGCCATAAA
Source organism: Macrothele yani (assembly GCA_039090855.1). NCBI lineage: Eukaryota > Metazoa > Arthropoda > Arachnida > Araneae > Macrothelidae > Macrothele > Macrothele yani. Next base: position 215,698,362 of record CM077034.1, read on the forward strand.
AGTCGGCAGTGCAAGGAAATGTTTTGAAAGTCTTTATCACTTTTCTAAAACATTCTACATTCTTGCTAACATCCTTCCATGATGTGACTTCGTGTTTTGAGACATATTGGACCAATATATTTAAATATCCGAATATTTTCAACAAAAACTATACAACTACATCACACATTTTTCCATATATTTACTCTTATTGATTTATTACGAGACTAACCTATGCTTTAGAAGTCTTCAGCTATGATGAAAATTTGAGGAACATTCTGTGAATATGCGTACGTCTAAGTTTTGCCGTCAGCAGATAATTCTACTTCCAGCATTTTAACTGATCGTTAAAATTAGTGTTTTCTTATTTTTTTCGGAACCTGTTTCAGGCATCGTGAAAAATAATTTTTTTTAAATAGCGCGTATTTTTCCAACTAGAACCGTGAGATCGTTGTTTTCAAACTAAATATATTAATTTTTCTGAAAATTTGCATAAAATATTTACTTCTTGTAGCCATGACACAAAGGATTTGGTCCTCAAACTTGGGATACTGGAGTCGTCCTTTTGCCGAAATTTTTGTTCAATGACGCATCCTGAGTATTAATGATTTACTTAATACTCTCAGTAACGTTATTTTAAATTCACCAGACCGAGAATACTCAAGAAACGAACGACTATAGCGTAAAAATTCCGTTAATCATGGTGGTGCAATGAGCACACAGATTTTCCAAGCTTTCCCACTTCGCTGTGTTTTTCAAGGCAATAGTAGACGGAACTGTCTACCTTCTTCAAGGCAATGGTAGACATAAATAATAGTCTAAAGTTTTAAGGCAATGGCTTTTTAAATAATGCGAAAAAATGTTATTTAAGTACCGTGTGAATGTCTACCTTTTTTCAAGGCAATCGTAGACATAAATAAATGTCTCCCTTTTTCAAAGCAATGGTAGAAATGTAAATGTCTACCATTGACAAAGACTCCCAGTGGAGTGCGAATTCTTGGTGGATTTAATGCAATATAAGCGTGTCTTGATTACTTTCAGAAAAATATTCTAAATACTTATTATATATACTGATAACAACTTTTTTTAGTCATTCTGTTCTCTTTTTTAAAAGGATTTGCCTTTGAGTAGGCTCCTGTGTTAAACCAAACCACCTGCGGCTAAGCTATATAGATTTTATGACAAGTTAGCATTTCGAAATCCATACTTCGAAACTCTCAATTGTGTTTCTCATTAAGGGCTCTTAATTTTGCTGACGTTCTCTTATATTTTAAAGCTATCTTCTTTAAGCCACTTTAGAACTGTGTTATGAGCCATCGCCTGAAAATTGCAATATTTTGTCGGTTTAAACAATATTATTAATTTTATTTAACCTTCGACCTTGATTTTTAAAACAGTTATACTGCATAGAGTATCAGATCTCTCCATTCTATGTAACAAACCAAAAGTTATAACTGTTGTGCGGCAATCCATTTGCATCTTTATGTAACATCGCATGATCTAACTTCATACAACACTAGTCATGAAAAATAAATTTCTCTAATTTTATCATTTATTCAACGCTTCTTTAATGCCAGCGGTTTTTCCAACATATGATGTCAAGAAAAAGTCAAGAAATTAAATTCTACATTGATTTTTAAATTAACATATCTCATTTTTCCAATTCATAGTCGATTACTTCTAAGGTATCATCTACAATTCTACACATGATAATTAACGAAGTTCTTCTTCTAATGTAATGTAACATAATTTAAAACTCAACCTAGTATTTAACAAGCTGCAAAATTTATTCGGCGGAGTAAATGTCCATTTTGCATTGGACATACGACGATTTAACACGTAGATTCGGTGTACAACAAGCTGAATTTGATTAGAAGTATTATTTATTTAACATGTTTTTATCATAGAAAGGTCCACAGCATTTTTCCACTAACAGTGAGGTCACGGTTCTTGTACCTCCTTCGCCGAAGCAGTTGGGTTCAAGAGCGATATTACATCCTCTCAATATAGTGACAAGCGTGATGTTTAGGGGGGAAATACTTCCTGTTTACAACGACCACCCTATGATTTTGGGCGAAATCTTGCTTCTGTCGCAAATAGCTGCTAAGGTAGAAGTGATATGTGTATCAGTTAACACCGTAGTTCTATAATGCGAAGTCATCATTGCTTCGTAGCTGTCGATACAGGCTTCTGCTTTTCGTGTTAGCAGATAATGATCAACGGTTATTGAGTGGCATCAGTTATTTCGGAAAAGTACATTCAAACCGACTCTCTGATCCAGTGTTGATAGAAGCTTTCGCCGTACAGACCTTTTTCAATGGAATGGGTGACAGAAATAAATATCTACTTTTTTAAAGCAATGGTAGGCTATAATAAAATTACAGCGAAAAGGAAAAAGCGGCTGTAATAAAATTAGAGCGATAATAAAAAAACCTTGTTATGATCTAAACAACAAAATACGCATAATATGGCAAAAATCATTTGGAAAAAAACGTATGGTTTTCTAGAAAGCTTTTGAGAAAACGTATATATTAATGAATTTCTATGGATGCCTTTACTAAATACAGACGTGTATTTGCACTGATTAAAATATATAATTTCAGAGAAAGATTGCTTAAAAATATTAACTCTTGTTGCCCTGAATAATGAAAATTACAGTATTGTAGTGGTCATTAGCAGGCACCATATCGCTTGCGAATAATTTGTTACTCGCTAACATTAATAATTGCTATTTTTTGCTAACTTGTTCAATATTATATCAAAAAGAAGCATACATAGGATAAGACTTGAACTCTCGGATTCGTACTCTGGATCACAGAGCGCTTAAGAAGACAATTCCACGCAGCAGTTTTCAAGAACGCCTGAAATCTGAATAAATAGATAATTTGTCGCGTAAATACAGCTTGCTACGAAATTCCGCTAAATATAATAACAAGCTCATGCTTATAAACCTTCGGCATAGGCCGAAAGTTTCAAAGATCTGATACAATTGTTTTCTTTAACGATAGACAAGTATCTGCTACTAAATCGCAAATATTGATGCACATTACTGAATGATAGCTCCACCATTAACTAGCCACATTACCTTCGTTTTTCTATTTTGGGTGTGCATCTTTTGTCTTCCTTTAGATTTCTGTGCACACATGGTTTAATCAGTACAATGGGTTGCATCGCAATCTCAGAAAACCACTGTTCTTTTGTAGTGTTCCAAGAACTCTGTGATAAAGAACGTACTACTTTTCTCTTGTGTAATCTCTTGTGAACAGCCGTCCATCACGTGACCAGATTTAAGTTACCGACTTCAGCTGCTTTGATGTGCTGTTATGTAAACAAAAAAACAACAACAGTACCGGATCCTTCATTCTCTCGTGTGTTTCGTAGTAGATATGGCAAGACGGGAAGTGCCTTCCCTCCACAACAGCAAAAAGGATTCCTCGCAAACGTGAGAAACCTTTCAATGACTTCTTTGATAATATCTAAATGTGGAGCGATTTTGTGGTTTCTGAAAAAGCAAATTTGATATGATTATGCAACAGTAGCCATGGGATTATAATCCCGTATGTTCATCAGATAATTGCTGTATGCAGAATTAAATGGAATTTAAGTTACACGTAGGGGAAAATCACGTGCTTATATTTCCAATATCTTCAAAGGAAGTGCCATTTATTTAACCCGTGACATCTTAGAATGGCTGTGGCAGGCATGATCTAGGTTGTCGGTATGGTCACAATTAGAAAGAATTCTCACAATGTCCAAACCAGGAACGGTAAATTTTATTCGCGGACAAATCTGGTTAAAGAACAGAGGTTAATAAAAGGAAAACCACGAACGAAATCAAATAATTGCACGCAGTTATGATAGCGCCACATGCTCACGTATCCAATGTGCATGTGCAACTGGTACTCAGGTATCTTTAGAGACAGGCGGGATGACATACAGTACATAGCATGCTAACAGACCCAGGGCAGACACAAATAAAAGTCTTTAATATAACATTTACTCTTTACCGAAAACTTTGCCATGAAAAGTATTATCTACTTTAAACGCCAGATAGAACATTTCATAAATTCATAATTGTACGTCAAAAACTACTATTACTCTACGCTGCGTGAGGCACTTGAAACCTCTTGGATCGCAGCGTGCATCTGTCATAGATTCACTGGTGTGCAGCCTGGTCTCTGCGAAATAGCCATCAGTCTCTCCAGTAAAGAAACGTCATCTCTCACGCTCACAAAACTGCGACGCAAAGGCGCAGAAACGGTTGACGGTACATACATCAACGGCTCTTCGCTTCCAGGAATCGAAATATGCATTTGTATTATGCATAGAAGCATGAAAACTTTATGCTTGAAATTCATATGATGGTTGCCAGGCACGAAGAATCGCGCGTTTTCCGTTAATGCACTCTTATACACGAGCATAAAAATATGGCTGAGACAGCACATATGGATGCATCACAGCTACCTACAGTTAACTGCAGAAGTCGGTAGAGATGGTGAAATGGTATAAAGCCTGCTTTCATTGAGAGTTTTGGTTTGGCGTTTCCCTCCAGAGTATCATTTGAATGCCTGAAAGCAACTTAGCATCCTTGCTGACCAGGAATTCCACTATATTTGCATGGCATTTCCTGTTGCAGAGAGATACTTCCTGCAGGATAGTGTCAGATGCTTCGTCTGGCCTTTTCAGAGTTGACGAGTCTAATCGAAGAAGCGCTGGAGTGGAGTGCGAAAGCTCGGCAAATATTCAGTCTTGTATTTTAGCTATTAAAGGAGATTTACTCATACAAAACCTCTGTTATACCATGTAGGTGTTTTGATTTTGTTAATAAGATTACTTTCAATTGGTAATACATAGAATGTTTACAAGTGTCTGAACTGTTTGTGTCATATCGGATGAGCTTGTTCACCTCAGTACGTATTATACACAACGATTTTTAGTCGGTATCGAAATCCGAAAGTAATGGATCAATTATGTAATTACAGAAATATTTCACTTCAAATAATATTACCATATACCTAATCACATGATTTAGTTTTACATTATCAAAAATAATTTTTGGCATTTCAGTTGCCATTGCATAATAAAGAAAGATAGGCAATATACATCACAATGTTGAACGTAGCGGGCCAATATTAAAATCATTAATTCTCACGAATAAAATATTTCGATTTCAAGCGTTGCGAAATGTTTTCAAAGCGAAAAACGGCCATTCCCCTTTTTCACAATTTTCACATATTACAAATTGCAGCATTTTAATGAATAAAAAAATATTTCTAATTAAAATATTACTTCCAATAAAAATGCCAAAGGTTTAAAAGCATTAAACACTAAATTAATGAGACAGCTTAATAAAAAGAAGTTTGGATTTACACTGACGGAAAAAAAATCCCAACACCACGAAACAATAGTTCTAGAGGAATGAAATGGCGGCAATACATTTGTATAGGTAACATATTTAATCGATTAAGGTTTCAAGATCACAGCTTATTGTGAGCGCGAGAAGAGCCATTTTAAATGTGAATTGCTGGTACACTAATACCCGGTGTAACCGCCAGAATGTTGAATCCAAGCATGCAAACGTTCATGCATTGTGTCGTGCACGTGCTGGATGTCAGTTTATGGGAGGGAATTCTATGCCTGTTACCTTTGGTCGGTCAATGCAGGGACGGTTAATGCTGGTTGGGGGTGACGCTGGTGTTGTCGTCTAATGGTGTCCCATACGTGCTCGATTGGTGAAAAATCTGGTTATCTAGTAGGCCACGGCAACAAGTTACACTCTGTAGAGCATGTTGGGTTACAACAGCGGTATGCGGGCAAGCGTTATCCTGCTGGAAAATACCCCCTGGAATGCTGTTCATGAATGGCAGCACAACAGGTTGAATCACCAGACCGACATACAACTGTGCCGTCAGGGTGCGTGGGATAACCACGAAAGTGCTCCTGCTGTCATAGGAAATTGCTCCCTAGACCATAACTCCAGGTGTGGGTCCAGTGTGTCTCGGCCGCAGACAGGTTGGTTGCATGCGCTCACCTGGCCTCCTTCTAAATAACACACGGCCATCACTGGCACCCAGGCAGAACCGGCTTTCATCAGAAAACACAACAGATCTCCACTCCGTCCTTCAATCTGCTCTAGCTTGACAATACTGACGTCGCAAACGGCAGTGGTTTGGAGTAAATGGAATACACGCTACAGGGCGTCTGGCTCGGAGCTGTCCTTCAAGTAACCGATTTGTAACAGTTCATTTTGTCACTGTGGTAGCAACTGCACCTCGAATTGCTGCCGCAGACGCGGTACGATGCGCCAGGGCGGTCTTACCTCTCAGTAGTGCCACATGGCCGGCCGGAACTCGGTCTTCTTGAGGCAGTACCTTCCCTTGACAACCGCTGCCAACAATCATGCACAGTGGCTACATTCCTGCTAAGTCGTTCTGCAATATTGCGCAAAAAAACCCCTTCTCGTAGGCCTATTACACGACCTCGTTCAAACTCCGTGAGCTGTTGATAAAGGCTTCTTCGTCTTCTTAAAGGCATTCTTGACTAACATCAACACCCTACGTCGAATCTCAACGATAACTAACGCTCACGAACGTTACAGCGCGTATTTACAGTATACCTGCTTTGCATGTTCCGAGGGGCGCTACTAGCGCCACACGTATGCGCCGAACGCGAAATATGCATAGACGCCATCTTACAGATGTACTCTCACCGCCTAACAACTGTCGTTTATCTAACACCACCTCTTCTTGGTGTTGGGATTTTTTTTCCGTCAGTGAAATATACACAGTTGTTTTGTAATCAATTGGTGAAATAAATGGCGGTACACATTCTAGACATATGAACCTTAAATTATATAGTGCTTATTTAAAATTACCCTAACACCAGATATGTGAAAGATATTTATAGCATAACAGAAAACACAAATAACATTTCTTTAATTGGATGAGGGCGCTTATATATGTCGATATATTTAGCAACGTTTTCTCTACCGATGAAAAATATACTCGATTTTTTTTTTGCATAATATACACATCGTACGTAGCAAAAGTGAATTGCAATATCTTATATATCCCCAGCTATAAAATTCAAAATGACGATTTAATTCTTCAATAATCCAGTGTATGTTTGTTTACTGAGACCATGAATTTAGTGGGTATTTTTATTACTTACGTTTTGTAATTTTTCGACATGCATAGTCTACTGAAACTAATTATACATAATTTGTAAATTAAAATCGAACATTATCATTTTTACCTGCAACTGAAATGATGTTTCGAGATTTTAGCAGTCGGAACATTTCCTACAAGCAAATTCATTTTAGAATTACCTGTACCGTATTGGTTTTAATTTTGTTTTTTTATTGCAGATTTAAGAAGTAGAAAGTCATTTTTAATGTCTTTCAGTTTAATATATCTAAAAGACAATATGATTATAAATAATTGGGTTAACAAATATTTTTTCCTTTATTTACAATCGAATAACGCCTTAAAGAGACTTTAATTTTCAGTTAGGTAATTACTTTCATCAGCTGGGACCTCAGTAAATTTGCATCATACTATTTCAGTGTTTCTCTAAAATATTTCATTTTTGTTATTTACATCTAAAAATTTAATAGTTCAAAAGCTTAATAATTCATATGATCCTCTAATTCTATGCGGGCATGACCAGTTCAAGACCAGCGCTACCAATTCTACTGAATGGAAAGAACAAGCGCAGTAGAAAACAATTCGTGCCATTGTCCTCCCTGGATATGCGACAAAGAACCAGCACAACGTATTTCTAGAATAAGAAAGACAATGGGCCATGCCACACTTCCAGAATTGTCAAGGAGTGGTTGGACGAACATGCTGATGAATTTCTGTTAATGCCCTGACCTCCAAATTCACCTGACATATACCCAATCGAACATTGCTGGTTTGACTTGGAAATGTGGGTTCGCGCTAAATCACCACTAACCCGAAATGTACGGGAACTGAAGAACCTGCGGTTGGCATTATGGTACGAGATCTCCCATGATACCTATCGCCACATCATTGAATCGATGCCACTCCGAGTGGCCGCTGTTGGTATTTGCGGACTAAAGCGTGTCCTACAGCGTATTTAGTAAGTGTTCATACTGTAACGGCTCATTGGTGTATTATGCTATGCTCTTTACCAATTCCCTTTTCCTGTTACTCCAGAACCTTTATCTCATTTTGGTTGTACTTTAAAAGAGTGTTTTTCTAAAGTTATTTTCTTTGTTTTCGAGAGGCTCAGCACATATTTTAATTTTGATACCTTAACACAATGAATGCCACTGAACACACGATAGATTTGGAATTTTAGACAATCCCCAAAAATACAAATCCTTATAAAGTTCTGCACATCCGGTATTTTTTTTTTATTTATAACAATTTCTACTTTTTTATCTGCAGCATATTATTAAATATGTTGCTTTTGAACAAATTACTTCGCGGTTATAGGAGTGCTTTGCGTTGTACCGAATTCAACGAGAAATTACTCACGATTGAAATTTCGGGAAATTCTTTTTTAACACATCTTTTGTATAAAAGATCGTGTTTATGTTACCGGTTTGTCCGTCCGTCCGTCTATACACACGATATCTCTGCAACTATTAGTCTGATATAGAAATTCTTTTGCATTGGGAAGCTTGAAATATGCGATTGATGATCCTTCATTTCGGTTTTTTTACGATGTAAAATTTCACCGCTAGAAGGCGTAAAAGCAGATGATGTCGAATTCAAATATATGTTTATTCCACAGATTTGCTTCTAAACATCCGATTGAAAAAATTATTTTTTCTTTCGATTCCAGTTATTTCGAAGAGTATTTTAGATATAGCTACTTTTTCAAATTACGTATAGATTTTCCGCTAGTAGGCGTAAAATTAAATTACATTTTTCCTAATAACTCTTCTTCTAAAACTCCGATTTGAAAACCTTTTTCTTTTTTTTCAGCGGAAACACCATCTGATGGGAAATCGTTTGCATATAATTTCAAATTTTTGGTAAAGATTACTTTGGCCACCAGGGGCGTAAGCGTTAATTTTTGCTTCTGATGTATTTGCCATAAAATCTAAGCTTTTAAGATATCGATTGAAAAAATTTTTTCATGGACTGATGCCACTCACATCGGTAAACCTTTTCGGAATATTTTCTTCTTAAATATTCCACAGTTTCTCCGCCAGTGGGCGTAGAGGTATATCTTATTTTTGTCAATATCTCTACTTCTAGGATTCCAATTTGAAAAAATTCTTCTTTGTTGGATAGTGTTTTCAGTGTTACATGTTTTTTTATATAATTTAAAAAAATTCAAGCAATTCATAAAATTTTCCGGTAGGGGACGTAGATGTAAATTGCGTTAACCCCTTTATCTTGCTTCTAAATCCCCGATTTGAAAAATTCTTTCTGCACCGGATACAGCTCCTGATGTGAAATCGTTTACACATAATTTCTAATTTTTGTAAGAAAATGGTTTGGCCACCAAGGAGCGTAAATCTGAATTACAGCTTCTGATGTATTTGCAGCGAAATATGGGCTTCTAAATTCTCGACTGAAAATAACGCCGTTTGTACACCGATACTGCTCATGTCGATAAATATTTTAGAAACATTTTCTTCTTAAAATAATACATGGTTTCTACGTCAGGGGCGTTGATGTATATCTTATTATTTTTATTCTCTCTACATCTAAGAGTCTGATTTGAAAAATCCCTGCTTTGTTGGAGAGTGATTCCAGAGTGACATGCTTTTTATATAAATTGAAAATTTTCAAGTAATTCATAGACTTTCCGCAAGGGACCGTAAAAGTAAATTGCGTTTACCCCTATATCTTACTTCTAAATCTCCGATTTGAAAAATGCTTTTTGTACCGGATACAGCTCCTGATCGGAAATCCTTTGCACATAATTTCATTTTTTTGTTAGAAATTATTTGGCCACCAGGAAGCGTAAGTCCTCATTTCGGCTTCTGATGTATTTGCAGCAAAATATGCGCTTCTAAAATCTCAATTGAAAAACAAGTCCTTTGTTGACCGATACTACTCATGCCGACAAACCTTTTAGGAACATTTTCTAGAAATAATGCATTTCTCCTACGCCAGGGGCGTAGATGTATATCTCATTTCTGTCAATATATCTACTTCTTGGAGTACGATTTGAAAAATTCTTTCTTTGTAAGATAGTGTTTCCGATGCGAAATGTTTTTCCTATAAATTCAAAATTTTCAAGTAAATCAAAGACTTTCCGCTATGAGTCACAAAGGTAAAGTGCGTTTTCTGCGTCATTTTGCTTCTAAAACTCCGATTTGAAAAATGTTTCCTGTATCGCATACAAGACCTGAGGAAAAATATTTTTCACATAATTTCTAATGATTTGTAAAGAATTGTTTGGCCACCAGGGGGATAAGAGTTAATTTCTGCCCTCTGATATATTTTTAACAAACTCTGGACTCCTGAAAACTCTGTCTATTTTTTTTTTTTCTTAGACCGATACCGCTCGTAAGGGAAAACCTTTTGGGAATAATTTCTTCCTAAAATAATGCATGGTTTCCCCCCAGGGGACTTAAATTCACATCTTATTTTTGTCGATATCTCTGTTCCTAAGAGCCCGATTTGAAAAATATTTCTGTGTTGGAGAGCGTTTCCGTTGCGAAATGTTTCTCACATAAATTCATGTTTTTCTTAATGCTCAAGTCTGCAACCAGAGGGAGCTCACGATTCCGTTTACAGCAATATCTGAAAGATTAAAAACCCGAATGAAAAACTTCTTCCTTCTGTCAGATACTATTGTTTTCCATACAGGTTCCATTGACTTTAAATAGATTTGGTAAATTTAATTTGCGTCAGAACGGATTCAATAGACGTGCTTATCACACCCGAAAATTCGGTGTCATCTTTCTTGTTTAATAATAAAATCGAAAATGAATGAATTTTTAAATAAAATTAAAATATCTCTGCAGTGATAATCTATTACGCTTCAGAATGTTCAGTATTTGCACAGATTCATCTGGAAAAGTAATTTCCCTTTTAAACAATACTGCATCGCATGTAACGAAAGAACAACACTGTGTCAGTAATACATTTTTGAGTGCGTATTGTACGTAACTGTGTAACACTTTAGGAATCACAGTTGTGCGACAAAATCGTGATATGATATTTCAAAAACTACCAGGTTATTATTCAAAGCGTGATTTGAGAAAAATTAATTTGACTCTCCTCAACTCCAAAAACATCAACATTTGAAACATTTAAACTTTCGTATTGCAATGCACACTCGAAAGACGTTTTCAGTGACTTTGTTAAAAGTTCATCTGAAATGATAGCTCGCACAGTGGTTTTGAGATATCGGTAGTGACAAAACATCAGCAGTTATGATACATTTTATCTTTCGCAGAACACGTGATGAAATATAATGATACTCGCGCACTAATTTTCTCACATTTAAACAAGCATAACATAACTAATGCAACTTAAATGTACTTCTAGTTCAACCGTGATGAAAGGCGATTTTATCATTTTTCTTATGGTTTAACGATAGTAGTTGTATTAGTTTTATGTGTGTTACTTATCCAAATTTTTATATTGACTCACAGATATTCATATACACTGGTGTGCCAAAGCTAAGCATAGTCAACAAAAATCGGTAAATTTCAAAAAAAAAAAAAAAAAAGATAAAAATCTATGAAATAAGGTGTTTACTCTGAATAGAAATCTTAATGAGAAACTAAATGAGCAGCGCAAATCACATAAATATCTGATAAACCAGGAAAACTTACCAACTGTCCAAAATGGTGAAAATAGCAAGGATTTTCTGGAGGTGTTCCTGATTTTCAGAACAGTTTAGTAAGGTATGTGGTAACTTCTTAAAGCGATACAAGTGTCATACATGGGAAGCAAGAAAACTATATGGCAACAAATCCCACTCATGAAAAAGAGAAGATAGGAGTTCATCTAAACTCCTGGCTGGAGTTTGACGACCTGCAAAGCGTTTACCCCAACGGATCCCAAACGTTCTCTATTGTGTTAGGGTCTGAAAAATGCTCTTTATGTAGCTTACATTTTACATATTCACTTTCCAGGTACGTAGCAGCAATGAGCAGCTATTTGAGGACTTCCATAAAATGGAAATCTAGACCAACATCACCCCGAAAAAACCTCACGTAGGGATCAAGGATTTATTCGTTGTATCGCTGACCAGTTAAAGTTCCATAATGATAGACATAGAGTTGTGTGCGCTCATTTGACATAATGACATCCCAGAGAGGTGTACCACAACCACTGTAATGATGCATTCCTCTGATGTGTGTGAGGGAATTATAGAATCCAAGTTCTTTCCAGATGAGGCCATGACAGCTATCACTTTCAAGAGTGAACCTGGATTCAATGCATAACAGGAGATTGGCGCATTGAATTTCTTCCCAGGATTGACTTTGTATCCACCACAGTTTCATGGATTTGCATTCCTACGGAGTGAGCGGGATAAAAACTAAACTTACCGTCATGCGTGGTCCTTATTCGTTGAGCTGTCTGTACATTCCTTGCCTTGGAACTCTTGGTCCAACAGACGCAGGCAGCTCTAAAGCGAGCGCGCTGGATTACATCGACTTCTTACGTCTCATTGTTTGCGCCACATACCTTTCATCACCAGCGGTATTAATCGCTGAAGGACCTGTCACAGGTAGATGATTAACATCTCCTGTGTATTGTTAACTTCTCCAAAGTCTGGATGCAATGGACTGACTAATGACAGTATCTCTGGCAACATTACTCTGCGTCTTGTCCAGTTCCAAAATCCGATCAAGTGTAGGTAATTCGACTTTTTGTCTTTCTGACATAGTAATTTAATAAAAAGAAATTGTTTACTACTATCAGGACACGATGACGACAATAAACACCCCTTTCGATTTTTGCAGTTCTTTCTAAACTCCACAAATATAAATCTGCGCCTTTTAATCCTTCGTCACATGACACTGTGTCATTATTTTCATATTTACAAGTCTCTGTATTTTATTACGCGTCTTCCCCCTTTCGTTTGTTATGAAATGCCTTGTTTCTTTTTAACTACGCTTTAAATTTTGGACACCAGTGTATATGGTTGTATCTACGGATGTGATGAGGGTGCGACTCAATTTTCCAACATAAAACATGTTAATGATTCTCAATTTTCTTTTAATCTTAAATCTGAAATTTCATGACCTATCCACATATTAGGTTATTCTGTAACCATTTCCGTTCTTAAGCGTTGAAGCCTAACTAAAAGCGTTAATATTAAAGCTACATCTTTTGTTAATCACAAAAGTTTTGTTAAAAGTTAATAGTAATTTTGTTTAGAAATAAAAAACCGTTAGCTAAAGGTTTACATTTTATTCTCCAAGATATCATCAAAGAAAATAATCATTGTTCGAGTTGACTTCCATTGGCTATTAACGCGGTCGTGTCACATTATTGTGACCACCAGCTAATATCCAGAGTAACCAACCTGTTCAACACGGACAGCAGTTACACTGGCAGGGAGTAACTCTATAAGGTGCTGCGAGGTGTTAACATTATGTGGAGCCTGCATTGCATCTGATCGATGCTGGATGGTGCGTGGTGCAGGATCCATAGAATGAACAACACGATCGAGGTGGTCCCACATGTACAATTCAGTTTAAGTCTGGGGAATTAGGGAGCCAGGGAAATATTTTAAATTCTTCATCGTGCTTTTCCAACCACTCTAGGAAATTTCCAGATGTGTGAAACGTCGCATTGTTGTGCTGGAAGATCCCATCCGCGCCGGAGAAGACAATCAGCATGTATGGGTGTACGTGGTCTGCAACGATGGATCAATAACGAATTCGATTCATTGTGATTTTTTTTGATTGGAGGTTTAACGACCACCGTGAGCATCGCAATGGGCTATAAGCAGTCGCCCGTCCCTAATTTAGGGTCACTGGTTCCAGGGAAGGGAGAGAGCCAGTGCCGTAAGACAGACACAACATCCATGCCTCACCGGGATTCGAACCCGGACCCCTTTTGGACGAATGATCAGAGGACATCGCTTAGACCACTGCGCCACCGGGGCGGCCCATTGTGACTTCAACAGTTGTGCGTAGACCCAGAGAATGCAACGAAAACATTCTCCGGACTATAACGCTGCCCCCACCAGCTTGTGTTCTGCCAACAATGGTAGAAGATTGTTTGTTCTTCGATATTTCTTCACTTATACGCAGGAAATATCGAGGAAGAAACTATCCGCTCCACGAAGCAGAAAACGTGACGTATCGGAGAAGGCAATCCTTTGCCAATCAGCGGAAATCGATTCTGCAATGCAAATGTAGGCCGTTTATGCCGATGCACCTTCGTTAGCATAGGTGCAGTGACCATCCGTCTACCTCGGAGCCCAATATGCAGCACGGTTGGCTCAAATGTCGTTCTAGACATTTTCGGTAGCCCCCTATTTCATTCCGACAGTGAGTTGCTCCACTGTTGTGAAAGGTTAACGTCAGTTTCGAAGGCCCTCACGCACCTTCGAAGCCAACGTGCACCTTTCTAATGAAAGGAACCTGGTGCTCCGCAGTTTTGACTTAGCTTATTCGCAGTGGTGCCATTTCTCCAGTCACGACACACTTTAACCACAGAAGCACGCGAATAGTTCACAAATTGCGCTGCTTTGGAAATACTCCCACCTTCGGCCCGAAAGCCGATAGTGATGCTTTTTTTTAAATCTGATACATAGCTCCTATTTTCCATGAGAGCAACGAGTGTTATCATTTCAGATTGCGTACAGCACACAGTTTGCATCTTCTGAGCTTCACGACTTGTGCCTTCTTTCATTGGTTAGGCGCTGTTGACGTTAAAATTAGGAGATGGTCACAATAATGTGACACGAATGTGTATTTATCTGCAAAGTGCTATATTTGCAACTGTTTCGATTTCAATCAACGTAATTAGCACATTTGTTGTGTTGCCTACAATATGTAGACAGGTGGCTTTCTGACGATGAAATTATTTTTAACAGTGTGCTTTTTACTCACCATGAATTAATGTTTGTAAGGGAAATTAACGTATGGCATTACGTATAACTTTCTTGGATTGCAAACGATCGGTGCTTTCTGAAATATAATCAAGTTAGAATTCATTGGCAATGCAAGTAGAATTTATCTCTAGTTTAAATATTCAATATTTTGACAGTTAATATACCATCACAAACTAGGTTAACTGGAAAATAGGTAATTTATAAGTTTCACGACAAAACTGTGGTGTTCCGCGTCTCTAAATTTTTTTATTTTTGCAGGCCGAATAACAACAGTGCCTAAATAGCAAGTAAACTGACATAACTAAATAGTAACACTGCTTAAATAGCAAATAAATCAGTTGAGCTTTTACATTTTTCGGATATTGCTGTCGTATATATATATATATATATTATCTTCGATAGACTTATGCGTTTCTAATGAATAAAATAGTAAAACTATCCAGGCGGTACTAGGCAAATAGTAAAATATGCTTGCTTCATAGATTACAAAATGTCTATCTTTTGCTACTCATGAACTCTGCTTTACGACCACTTACATTACAAATTTTTCTCCGCGCACACGCTGTTGTATTGAAGATCCCACCGCACTGAACTTTACGAGGAATTGATCAAATTAATACATCGAAATTAGCTGCCACGCAGTCCTTTACAAAGCCGTCTCTTCTATAGTGCAAAACTGTTATCTAAGTTTTCCTTGAATCGGATCGATTGCGATACATCATAGTTCATGCAAGATCCGTTTCATCACATATGAACCATTTTGTCGGAGTTTTACCAAATTTTATAGCAGTGAAACTGTGTAATTTCCTTGTTGGACCTTCCCTTTTTAGAGTAACTAGTGAAAAGAAATCAGCAAACTGGGTGAACAGCAACTGTTGGGGAGAAATTTATTCAATAACAGAGAAATTGAAAGGTATATAATTACCGTTAAAATAGAGTTTAAGAGGTATGGTTGAAATCAGTCCATCTCACGCTTAGCAAGATTTATCATTTTTATTTACCTAGGTACAAATCCTTGCTGGAGAACGATCTCCTCTGATCTATTCAGTGTTAATTCTTTTGTTTGGGAACATTTAAGGTGTGAATACCTTACAAAGTATGTAGTCTGTTATGTTTTAAAACCAAAAATTGTCTTAATGCAGGTAACAATCGCTACATAAGTAGCAAATTTGTAAGCGGTTACGGCATCAAAGCCAAAGTTCGGATAAACAGCATAGTTCCCTATCAATTCTTGTGAACAGGGCCCTAGTTACTGCGTTTAAACCGAGGCTTGAATATAGCCAACAAAGGGAATTTTTCCTCTCCGTTTGACGTGATGGAAAAACCTAAGCCCTCTCAGTCGTTCTTATATTACCATACAGATGCTGCGTTTACATGGCAAAAAAATGGTGGGACTTATCGTCCTTTCTAATTATTGCGGAAGACACAGGTGATAAAATCATTAAAAACAAATGTACCGTAAGTAATATTATTCAGTTATATTTATCCATAAGTATATGTCTCCGCAAAATGCCATGCACAATGTATCACAATTCAGAGCCTTTAGAGGTTTGCGCAGTTTAGAATAGAAAAAATAATTGATAAGTAATCTACCCATCTTGCTTAAATGCACGTAGGATTGGTTTTAATTTCAGTCGAAATATTAAAAAAAATTCAATCTAATGAAGATAGAGCAACTACTCTAAGAAATAATCGAAGCTCACTCATCCCAGATTTGAGTTACGTTTCCTTAGGTTAAAACAGTGGTACATGAGTTGTATTGTATTAATATCTCCTCAAGGTCTGTTCAATTTACTGCCATACCTTTTGAGAGTTTCCCCCTTAAAGAAGTAATCAAATAACGTGCTACCCACTTTAAAAACTCACTGAGTGAATGTTTGAAAAAATATAAACCTACTTAAAGGTGCTTTTATTTTTAGTGTTCCAGGTGCGGTAAATCAGCAATGATAATTACTAAAAATATATTCATTACGTTTCTTGAATAATGAACTGCAAATTTTAAGAAAAGTCATTTATGTTTTTGCTGAATTCATAACATAGTATAACTATTTGGTTATGCAGATCATAAAGAAGAATTGAGTTTTTCATCCAAAATTTCACGCATGATAAAAATGAAAAAATCCAACTATATGATATTTTCGCATGGACATTTGGATAAAATGTATCAGCGCATTTATATTTTGAAGAATATCACATGCAAGGCTTTGCTTCGCTTTTCCATAATCATATTCTAACACAGTAAACATGCTACAATATATGCTTGCCTTACGCTACTACTATGTGGTTTCAGATCGAATAAAATATTTATTACATTTGAAACTTCCCTGTGGGTGTTGTTTTCTGTTTTTTGATTCCCCAACAAATAAAATCATGAAATCGAAATTACAATATGGATCACATATACAATAAAGCGCCGTCGATCGTACTACTTTTTAGCCTCGAAAGTGAAATATCTGACACACATAAGGTATACTGACTTATATTTTGCATTGTCAGTAATAGCATGAACTATTCCCGTGCGTTTTTCAGAACTTAAATGTAATACCACATCTTTCTTTGCTAGTTTCAAAAGTCTCTTTTTATTCCTTATTGATTAAAGTCCTCAATTTTATGTTTATTGGTTGTGAATTTCTGTACAATCTTTTGTTTTTGGTTTTGCTAGATTTTCCTTAAAAAAAAAACTACTTTATTTTCAAAGAACTACAATGTGAAGCTTACTCAATCATACATAGCGAGGCATGATAAAACCAACTAGAATAAAGGGAAAAGAAAACCTGTTTAATACAGTGCTGCGCAGAAAATAATGGCACTGTGGTTTTCGACGATATTAAACTTCTTTGAAGTATCCCAGCCGCTCCGGTGGCGCAGTGGTCTAAGGCGCTGGCCTCTGATCATTCGTCCGTAAGGGGTCCGGGTTCGAATCCCGGTCAGGCATGGATGTTGTGTTTGTCTTACGGCACTGGCTCTCTCCCTTCCCTGGAACCAGTGACCCTAAATTAGGGACGGGCGACTGCTTATAGCCCATTGAGTTGCTCACGGTGGTCGTTAAACCTCCAATCAAAAAAAAAAAAAAAAAGTATCCCACTGAAAAGAAAATATGATACGCCGAGTCAGGTTTAATTGAAAACTATGAATAAACGTTGTGACGTCAGTTTCGGTGTGGAACCCACTGCGCCGTGGAAATGGGTAAATGCTGAAGGAAATGCTCTGAAATAAAGGGAAGAACAAGAAAACGTCGCCAAACAATGACGAAAATAATGTTCCATCAAGAATAATTTTGCAGGTACAAACACAAAGAAGGAAAGGCGTGGTGGCACCTGTGACCTAGAATACCAAGGCCATGGAGTTCTGCAAGACAAAGGCAACAGCAGTGTAAGGTGCTGTGGCGTGATGAGCATACAGCTGAAACTTTCTCTCCCTGAAGACGACACTACCAACTAATAGTGTCGAAATACACAAGGAATAAACATTGT
This sequence comes from Macrothele yani, assembly GCA_039090855.1. NCBI lineage: Eukaryota > Metazoa > Arthropoda > Arachnida > Araneae > Macrothelidae > Macrothele > Macrothele yani. Next base: position 215,716,829 of record CM077034.1, read on the forward strand.
CTACAATTCATAGTATTGGAGGTAGTGCTGATAAGGTCATTTTAAGGTCTTTCGCTTTTATTGTTCCACGTTCCCATTTAAAGTATTTCACCTTTGTATTTAGGGTTTCAATTTCCTGGATTTTTATCTGTTCATTACGCTTTCAGCTTTCATAGAATATTTAGACCCTGAGCTCTTATAACGACCTTTCTGCACTGTGCATCGACATTTTTATTTCCCGGTTCTCTAAATGTTCATTACGTTTGTAATTTTCATGAGTTTTGCTGACCGAGGACATGTAACGCGAAGCTTATATACTTATAATGCGAAATTTCTACTTGCTAACATTTCAGTATAAAGTTCTTACTACACTGGTGTGCAAAAATTAAGGACGAAGAGGAAAAATTAGCATAAAAGCGGAACGAGCAGGCAGAACGAACCGAAAGACCACTCAAGAGATAGACTAGAGTCCGGTACGGTAGGGCATGCGCCGCATATATGCAGCATGATGTAGGGGGAAGGGTATAAAGCACACGGGCAACGTACGCTCAGCAATTCAGGTAAACCTATTGCACGGTGTACACCTGTTTGAACGACTTTGAGTTGCTGCCACCGTGTGATAACACCAACAGGCAATCCAGGAGATGACATCTAGATGGCTTTACCCGATGTCGCGTCATTGGGAAGTTGGAAGAAGGTCGAAGTGTGACTAGTTTGGCCGAGGAGTTCGGGATCGCTCACAGCATCGTTTCACGAGCTTGGAGAGCATTTCAAACGACCGGATCAGCTGTCCGAGAGTTTAGCAGTGGTCGTCCATGAGCATCCACGGTGGCAGACGACCGGTATATTTTCCTACAGGTGAGAAGAGACAGACGGCAGGCAGCGGGAGAAACCGCAATGCACATGCAACGGACAATTGGACGTCCGTTATCGCGTTTCACCGTGGCCAAGAGGCTGCACAAAGGTGGTCTATTTGCACGAAGACCAGTACGGTGTATGCCATTAAATCCTGCTCATCGGAGACAGCAGTTTCTGAGGTGCCAGGAACACAAAAAATGGACACATGATCAATGGGGTCGAGTTCTTTTACGGATGAAAGCCAATTTAGTCTGACGAGCGATTCTGGACGTATACACATCTGGAGAGAGCAGGGAACACGCATTCACCCGCAATCACACTTTCAACATCTTCGCATGAGACCTGTGAGGAGGTGGCGGAGTTCTCGTTTGGGGAGATATCATGCTTGGTAGCAGTACTGGCCTCCACATCTTCCATGGAGGTTTAGTCAATGGTGTCCGCTATTGTACCGAGGTTCTCCTACCTCACGTGCGTCAGTTTAGAGGTGGTGTGGGTCCTGAGTTCCCCTTCCTGGACGACAACGCTACACCTCATCGTACGGTGACTGTGGCAGAACTGTTGGAGAGTGACAATATTCAACGCATGGATTGGCCTGCAAGGTCCCCGGACCTAAATTCAATCGAACACGTGTGGGATCTTTTCGGGAGACGCTTGGCAGCACGTTACCGGCCGCCAGCAACGATTCCGCAGCTGCGATTGAAGCTGCAAGAGGAATGGGCCTCGATGACTCAACAGCTCCTTGAGAACCTCGTCCTCAGCATGGACAGACGTTGTTAATCCTGCAACACAGGCAAGGGTGATCATATCCCCTACTAAAGACTGGATTTTTATTGGCAGCAGCCTGTCACGTGGACGTTTCTGTCTTCTGTCCAGTCGTGCTCGAAGCTACCTTTTCAATAAAGTGCCTTTGTATCCTTTGGATTCCTTGTTTGGACGGTTTTGCTCACTTGTCCCATGTTCTTACATCTTGGGGATCTTATGTTATGATTTGAGTCAATGTGGAGCACTTCTGCACGACGTTACAATCGAAAAACAGTCTCGTCCTTAATTTTTCACGCCAGTGTAGTATTTGTAGTCCATATAACATTGGTTTGGCATATAATTATTAATTTTCGTACCGTACGTTTTGTTTTATGAAGTTGATAAACAGCCTGAGTTACTACGGACTCTTTGGTAAAAATTACGTACACCAAATTTTTAAGACTCTAGTTCCCATGTTTTACAATTGAGTTTTTGAGAATTACATTTTGCATTAACCTCATTCTAGCCTAATCACACGTTTCATGTGAACAACACGCATAAAGTTTAAAATTTATTGAAACACTCACTTTAGAACTTTCTTCAAATCATGAATATCTTTTTAACTGGCGAATAGAGCAAAATATCATTTCCGGTGGCTCATAACGTACGAGATATCGTTTGCTCACCTCTTGCATCGATAAAACGAGATAGGCCCTCTTCTGTTTATGAATTTCTCTCCTTGAATATTTTCTGAAGGCAATAACCGAAGCTGAGCTTAAGCACCGCACTAGCCTTTTCGTCACTTAAATATTCAGACCCAGTTGTCTGGTGATCACAATTCGGCCTCCGTCAAAGTCCTTCTCATTCGCTGAGTTTTTCCTTTCATGTACATCATGGCTTAATAGAGCTCAGTATCAGGGGCTATTTATACCGGTTCGTGACTTCACATGTGCCGTCATTTACCTGCAGTTGTTTTTGGTATAAATTCGCCCTGGTCATAACGTATTTGTTCTTTGGTGTGTGCGTGTGTGTGCGCATGCACTCATTATTTCTTACGGGGCGCGGGATAGGTTGTATGAAGATATCCTTAATTTGTAAATCCACAAATACAGAACCACTGATCTTATGTGAAAAAGAGAGTTGTGTCCCAGCGGGACCCTGTATAACACACATGTTTGCTACCGATTGCCACCAACTCATCTTTTTGCGTATATTTCTTGTAATATTTGTTGCACAGTGTATTTCATAAATGGATTTTACGTAGCGTTTCATCTCTAATAGTTTAGTACCTACAAACATTTTGTGTATCAATTCTCACTCACTCCTCTATTTACTTACACTGACAGTACTCAATCAGACAACCATAGACAAACACGTATCATCTCGGTAATTTGTAAACTTCAATGTTCTTCCATTTTTCCGTTGCTCCATTATGAACCATACAGATAAATTTTTAACTCTATGGTGCGCATTCACACACAGCTCTATGCATACATTCGTTTGTTTAATTGATCGATAAGGTTATTTTATTGTCACATAATTCGCTGCAAAAGGATGCTGAAGACATCTAAGTTTATGTAACAAGTGCATTTTTCACTGCAGTTCATCACAGGCCTTTTGTGCTTAGGCGCATTCAGCAACACATTTCCCTGAGCTTCGATGCCATTATTAATTATAAACGCCATCAATAGCAGCGTAGAACTGCAAACATGTGGAAAAAAGGTGGAATGAATAAAGCGAAAAAAGTTCTAATTGCATGTTTGAATCCCGCGTTATACCTTAAAAATGATTTTCATAACGTTTTATCTTTAATTTCGTTTAATAAGAAAATTATGGTAGGTGAACTACAGACTTGCGGAAAATGTTTTTAACACCAATTCTTACTTAACGGAATTTGAACTAAATAGCGATGATTGCTTTTGCGAGCAAAGGCTGGCTAAGGACTTCGCTCAGTCCAAAAGGGAAAGATAACTTTTAACTAAACTTAGTCTTAATCTGCAAACTAAGGACTATTTCATTATGTTCGCCCTATCTATAGGTTTGATGGTAGTCAGGCCCAGAAATGTTTTTGATTGCTGCTTGAAATGCATCTACCAATGCTTTAAATGGCAAGTGCTGCGTACTGTAAAATGTTTCAATTACATCTGAAATTTGGGCGCTGTGAACATTCCAAAACATATCACTTTCAGTTTTGATTATCTGACATACTGAGTAGCTGGAACACCCTCCCATTCTCTGGTGAAAAGGAGTTGCGATTGCAGAATAACCTGCTTAATAAATGTTAGCTAGCTACAGACATCAAAAGCCTGTTCCCATAAATTTAACTACACATACACAGATCAATATTTCACAGAGAAAATCAGAAAGGAAAAAAAGAAGTAAACATTTACTTGATTTTTCTTGACTTTTTAATATTTTTTTGTAACAACCTCGTTGTTAAAGGAATTTGAGATTAGTACATGAAAAAAAATATCACTTTCATTCAGATTACGTGAATTTTTCTTACATAAACATATTTTGGGCTCTTTTAATTTAAGATCAGAAAACAGCACTACATCATTGTGCTTCAGGCATGAATGTTTAAATTTTGGTCGAGAATAATTTGCCCGCTATGTGGGGAAAAATTTTACTTCTGTTTCTGTAGTATTTGCAACAAGATGTGTGTTCCTGAATTCTAGATTTAAAAAATAAATCATGGTCCGAATCCGCTAAACTTTGAAAAACAAAGGTTTCTGGGAGTACCTTGTGCTTAAAATATTGAATCGTTTGTTCTGCCAGGACACGTGCATAAGCATATAGTTTTTTACCGATATCTCTGCTTCGAAACGTCCGCTAAAAATTTTCGATGCGAAATCATCCTCATATTATTTAAATTATCACTTAATGCGTAAGTGTGCCACTAGATGGCGAAAGATCCCGTTTCGTTTTTTTGAAAGTCTGCATTAATATCCGTAGAACTAAAACCGATGAAAAAATTATTTTTGCGGTAAGATACTACTACAAAACATTGGTACAAAACATTTTTTATATATTTGCTTTACAAAATGCTGTAAAATTTCGGCCAGTATTTAATCCATTTTTCTTTATATCCCTGAGTCAAAGCACTTGATTTATTAAAGATTTAACGCCGTATAATAATTATTTTGTGTAGCAGTACCGGTTTCTAATTGAGGAGAATTTGAAGTTCCCAATTCTGCCCTTAATTGGTATTTGCGTATTTCAGCTGTCACGTAAATGTTCTCTGTTTCCAGCTGTCAATCTGCTTCAAAAACATTATTGAAGAATTTCTTTTTTTAATGTGTTCAATAAAGATAGTATCATCTTTACATGCACAGCGTAAATGTGAAAACATTCTTCTCGTTATATTTGCTTCTGGGAGGCTATGTAGGAAACCATTTTAGCTTATTATAGTTCTTGCCATGAAGAACAATTTTCCCATTTCTCCAAATTTTTCATTATGCAAAGTTCTTCCGCTTGGATGCATAGTTTCATATCAAATTTCCAGCTGCTTTTCTTCCTTAAACTGTTCGATTTGAAAATATTTCGTCTCTCATACCTTCCTGCATTTCTAAGAACATTTGGTGAAAATTTTGTAAAATACCGTAAGATACGTTCCTGCCGCTGGTGGGAATACATAGTTGTTTCTATTTATATTTTTTCATAATTTGTAGAAATTCGGTTTTGCGTCTGTGTGTGTATGTGTTTCGAATCGATACCATTCACTAGGAATAAATTCGATAAACTTTATTCGCGTTGGAAAGCAGTGAAAAGACGCACCCATTTCTACCGAAAATACGGTGTCATTTTGCTCGTGTTCCACTGAAGTACCAGAAACACAGGTACAGACGACCTTATGCAAAATACTTGGCAAGGTCACCTATGCGCGAACCCGGTTGGGTCCTCCAGTTCGTATATAAAGCGATAGACATCCTTGCCAGCTGTCAGAGCTGTTTTCGGCATGAGAATGACAAGTAATAACGATTTAAGCGATTTTTAACGCGGTGTCATAGTTCTCGCTCGTGAGATGGGCCATAGAATTTCGGAGATAGAAACGAAGTTCGGATTTTCACGGACGACCATTGCAAGGGTGTACCGTGGATACAAGAATTCCGGCAAAACCTCCAGCCTACTATACCAGTGTGGCGGTAAAAAGACATTGGTTGATTTACAATTTCTCCAATACTTTCTGATGCGAGTTGACTTAGCTGCTTGTTTTTCTTGAAACACCATTTATATCTCAAAAGACGTGTGACATAGGTATTTTTATTATTCAGGCAGATATTTGGCGGACATATTCCCCAAATTGAACGGAGTGAGCCTGTGGTTTCAAATATTACAACTAATAGTATTCGTTGTGCAACATGAAATTTGAGCTTTCAAGTGAGAGCTGAAATTTTGGAAAATCTCTTATCTCCCTTTATTTCTTTTTCAATCTGTAAAAATATATTTAATGATTTTGCCTCCTTTTTCTTATTGGACTGCTATTATTGCTCTTTCCACTGTTTATTATCTCTTGAACTTTAGGCGATAATGCGCTCAGCCTATCTGCGCTCTCCGCCACAAGAATTGTTAAAGGAACTTCACGAGAAAATACTTTTTCTTCGGTTCTGATTTAAAATTTCCAAAAATTCTATTAGCTGTTCCTCTTTCGCCATCTCCTTTGTGGACCCATCGTTCCCCTGTAATCCATTACCATTATCGTAAAATATTCAGCGTTGTTTCAGTGGTGTTCTACTGAAAATACAAGAAATCCAGAGCACAGACAGACAACCACACCTTTTTAGCACGTCTTTTGTTAAAAAAGATCGTGCTTATATTATCGGTTTGTCCGTGCGTCCGTCTGTTAGTCCGTCCGTCCATCCGCCTTTACCCACGGAATCTCTGCAACTATTAGTCCGATTTGAAAAATTACTTTTGCATTCGAAAGCTTGAAATATGAGAACGATGATCATTCATTTTGTTTTTTTTACGATGTACAATTTCGCCGCTAGAAGGCGTAAATGCAGATGATGTCGAATTCAAAAATACGTTTTATTCCACATATTTGCTTCTAAACATCCGATTGAAAAGAATCTTTTATCTTTCGATTCCAATTATGTCGAAGAGTATTTTGGATATAATTCCTTTTTCAAATTACGCATAGATTTTCCGCTAGGGGGCGTAAAAGTAAATTGCATTTCTTTCCGATAACTCTACTTCTAAACCTCCGATTTGAATTTTTTCAGCGGATGCATCTCCTAATGCACAATCTTTTAAATACAATTTCTAATTTTTGGTAGAGAATAATTTTGCCACCAGGGGGCGTAAGTGTTAATTTTCGCTTCTGATGTATTTGCCATAAAATCTGAGCTTCTAAAATATCGATTGAAAAAATTCTTTCGTTGACTGATGCCACTCACATCGATAAATCTTTTCGGAATATTTTCTTCCTAAAATATTCCACAGTTTCTCCGCCAGAGGGCGTAGATGTATATCATATTTTTGTCAATATCTCGACTTCTAAGGTTCCGATTTGATAAAATTTCTTCTTTGTTGGATAGTGTTTTCCGTGTGTCATATTTTTCATATAATTGCAAAATTTTGAAGTAATTCATAGACCTTCCGCTAGGGGGCGTAAAGGTAAGTTGCGCTTTCTTCTATAACTCTGCTTCTAAATCTCCGATCTGAAAAATTCTTTCTGCACCGGATACAGCTCCTGATGGGAAATCGTTGGCACATCATTTCTAATTTTTGTAAAAAAATGGTTTGGCCACCAGGGGGCGTAAACCTTAAATTCCGCTTCTGATGTATTTGCAGCAAAATATGAGCTTCTAAAATCTCGATTGAAATGCTTTTGTGGACAGATACTACTCATGTCGACAAATATTTTAGGATCACTTTCCTCTTGAAATAATGCATGGCTTCTACGCCAGGTGCGTAGATGTAGATCTTATTTTTGTCAATATCTGTACTTCTAAAAGTCCGATTTGAAAAATTCCTTCTTTGTTGGATAGTGTTTCCGATGCGAAATGTTTTTCCTCTACATTTAAAATTTTCAAGTAAATCATAACCTTTCCGCTAGGGCGCACAATGGTAAATTGCGTTTTCTGCTCCTAAAACTCAGATTTGAAAAATTCTTTCTGTATCGCATACAAGACCGGACGGAAAATATTTTTCACGTAATTTCTAATGTTTGGTAAAGAATGGTTTGGCTACCATGGGTCATAAGTGTTAATTTCTACTTCTAATGTATTTGTAGCAAAATCTGGGCTCCTGAAAACTCGAGTAATTATTTTTTCTTGCAGCGATGCCGCTGATATGGATAAATCTTTTGTGAATACTTTCTTCCTAAAATAATGCATAGCTTTCCCACCAAGGGACGTAAAGTCACATCTTATATTTTATCGATAACTCTGTTTCTAAGAGTTCGTAAGCTCACGATTCGGTTTACAGTAATATCTGAGGGATTAAAGACCCGATTGAAAAACTTCTTTCTTCCGTCAGAAACTGTTGTTTTCCATACCGGTTCCATTGACTTTGAATAGCTTTGATAAATTTAATTTTCGTCAAAACGGATTCAAAAGACATGCTTATTACACCCAAAAATTATCTCTTGTTGTCTTATGCCGGCAGTGTTTGACAATCATTTTTGCCTAATCAAAGACGAAATTCTTTACAACACAGTGATGTTACTGAACTCAAACTGATTTATTTTTAATATTTTTTTTAAATAATTAAGTGCAAATAATTTAATCTGTTTTTTTTTTGTTTTTTTTTTTGATAGGCAGTCTTAAAAAAGCATTTATCATAGTAAAGGTTTTTTCATATTTTTATAATTTTTGAAAGTCTGTCTGTGTGTATACATTTTAGGCATCTAACGTTCACTGGAGCGAGAAGTTTTGTTCAGCAAAGAGGCGCAACACTTATATATCTTGTGTTTCTACAGTGTCTGGTCATTAAATCGCTTGGAAGCTCATTTTTTCTGATTGACACTCATTTAATCCATCAACAAAATTCTGTAGACCTCGTAGCTATGTGAAGCCTGGATTTTTAAGCCAAGAAAAGAGCTTCCGCCTCCGAGAGATTTGTTTATATCGTTCTTTTACGGAATACGATTAGTTCATTAAGTTAAACCTTAAATGCGGGCTGTAGGCAAACCTTTCTGTACTTGGTTTGAAAAAAACAATTTTCCATAATAAAATTCTACAGAGATAAAACCCTCAAGGTTATTAGTTACGATAGCAATAGCTACTCATTTGCGGGAAATGTTTTGCACTTTTCAATGATATGAGAGACATGATGTATATTTCCTCGAATTAAAAAAAACACTTCTTTTATCCTTAAAAGTCCTGTCTTATTTTCAGAGAGTAAATTACTGCGATTCGGCCGATGGAAATCCTTTAGAATGATTTCATTTTACTATGATTTATATTTTCCTGTTAGGGAATGTTATATCATCATGTAAAATAAAAACCATATAATTTTCGCTTTCACGCATTTCTTCTCTCTTTTATGTCTCTTTCTGTGTTTAATCTAGACGTTTTGAATGACTTCCATACTCGACTTTGTTGGGAGTCTCCATCTGAAGTATCTACTCCTTGTTTTCTATAAAAATTTGAGTTTTTAGCTGACTTCAAATGAATACAAGAAGATATAAAGATAATCAGACAACATTCAGTGAACCATGAACTCAGTGTGACCCTCTTCTGGAACACTACGAGCCAGTGTTTTTCTGTGGTTATTGAACGTAATATAACGAGAAACTCCCGCAAGGAATTGTAAAATCAATTAATGACCGTCGGAAATTCGGCGCTTAATTTCAGCTATCTCTAAAACGTTTGTGAGAATTATTGTTCGGAAAAGGGCGATACTATTTCAGACTCTAAGAAATCAAAAACTTCTTTGGTTTGTCTTGAGTATTTCGTTTTTTAGGATCAGATTTTCGAAAATTAAGAAAATATAGTAGCTGAACTCCTATCCCCGGCTCGCTCTGCGCGTTAGAGAAGTTAGTACAGATCTGCTGCTACCTATCGTCTGACATGAAAAGTAAGATACGAGCTTCTCAGTTGATCGTGTTGGAAACAACAAGAAGACAATAAAAACGTTTGTAGTTCATGCTTTTTTTCCCGGGAGTATATAAGTTGTTTGAAGACTTTTACATTCATGATCTCTGTGTGAAAAGTAAATCACGTAACTTCTCTGTTGATCGTGTTGGAACTATTTTCTGTTCTACCTGTCAGTTCCGTTTATAATTCGTGTTTTTCTCCCGGGAGCCTGTAAGTTGTTTCGAAGACTTTTTCATTCATGAGCTCTGTATGAAAAGTATATAAGGTAACTTCTCTGTTGATGTTGGTATTATTTACTGTCCTACCTGTTAGCTTCGTTCTCAGTTCATGTATTTTCTTCTGGGGGCCTGTAAGTTGTTTCGAAGACTTTTTCACACATGTGCTCTGTGTCGATCATGTTTAATTACTGTTTTGAGTGTCCTTAAAATAACCTTTAGGGAATTTAACACTGATGCTTGTTAGCAACTCTTTGTTGTTCTTCCTGTTTTTGAGACCAGGGCATGCAACGTATTTCGACGTCTTTATTTACTCATTTTTTAGGTATCCTTTGTTCTAAGATATGGAACTGGAAGGGGTTGAAATCTGTCGATACACGAATCGGTTTATGTCGTCGTGTGAACGACAGGGATACAAAGCGAGAGAATCAAGGACATATTTTCAACCAAAATATTCCTAAACTCTCCAATATTCCGCTGAAATATGTGGCATCCAATCAAGAGTTTATACAGATTTTTCCGTTACAATGATACCTTGTCTGTGCAGGTAGAATTAAAAGTTGTTCTTTCCTTAGCTAAAACAAATTACAATCAAATTTTTCTTAGTTTCTTGCAGTTAAATTTTAGAAATAGGATACAAGGGTTAGTTTCACTTTTAATAATATAATTGACTGCTTAAAAATTAATATAAAAGATGCCTGAGTGACTATAATATGAAAATGCTTTATTATCATTTCTCTGAAAGGTGGTTCTAGCGTTTACAACGTTCCTCTGATAGTAGACTTTAAAAGATGTTATTGAATGACCTAGAGACTAGTGGGTTAAACAACTTGATCGTCAGTCATGCTCCATAATTTGAATGTTGGTAATAGAAACCACACGAATGTGTGCTATCCGAGCTTTTTGAATTGAAGTTGAATAAATTTCCCGTATTGATTAAGAAGCACATGTAGTGAAATAATTTTCAAGACCTGATTACCGAAGTAATCATACGCTGAAAAAATGTGGAATGTATCTGATATTTTGGAACTGAAGAAATATCGTTCCAGCAGATCGCAGATTGAAATTTATACGGCGAATAAATCCAACGACTAAATTTGAAAATGTGTCAGCTTTGATTCGTAATCTCCGGAGGTTTCTATCCTAAGTTTTCCATTTTGTAAAAAAAAACGTTTACTAAAAGAAATCGCAGAAAACAACCCCGTTTTACACAAAGAGCGTTCTCTTGTCTGGGGGTAAAAAAGTATAGGACCATGAACTCGTAAATCGAGCAGTGCTATTGGCTGTGGGCAAGTAGTCCTCATTCTTCAGATCAGCAAATATTTTCCCATCAGTTGGCGTACGAAAAGAGTTCAAACAAATAGGCACGCCTGAATGGTGAATCCTAGCGATTGCGTACATTCTCATTTTATGCAATAAAACGATTTTCGAGCAAATCGCAAAGTTCACCATATTCAGTCATAAGTGTATATCCTGATCAGGATTGAGATTTAAATAAATCATCTGATCTTTCCAAATTAGGTTATTTAAATGCACGTAACATCAAAAACGGTAAATAAATTTACAGCTATTTGTAAATCATATGCAGGTGTATATGGAAGCAATCAAAAGTACACTGCAATTGTTTTTGTCTGGTCTAAATACGTTGAACCCAATTAAGAAGTGGGAAGGAAATTCCTCAAGAAGGAACTAGGTACATGAGACATGTTGCTATTAACAGAGGCTTCAAGCATTCATTGGTGGACTCGGCTGCCAAAACATTTGCTGAACCTCAACATAAATCCCCTTTGATAGCGATCTCTTCAAACACCCAACGAAATTTGGCAGTTCTTCCATTTGTGCCTGAAATTTGATTCAAAATATCAAAAATCCTTAAGTCATTAGATTTCAAATTGATTTTCACTCCTGTTTCTAATATGTTCTACTCCATAAAAAAAGGACACAATTGCTGATATAAACTCTTGGGGAATCTATCGCATTCAGTGTCAATGTGGCCTGTTATACATAGGTCAGACACAGAGATCACTTACGTTCAGATTAAAAGTGCACCAATCAAATACACTGGCGGAAAGTGAAAAAAGAACACCAAGAAGGAGACGTCTGATACCAAAGAAATTTATACAGCATAATAACGGAATACAGAGGATAACGTAATCAAAACATTAACCCTCTCGGCGCAAAGAACATTTTTCTGTTTTAATTTGACTTGTTTTTACCTCCCCTTCGAAAGGGTGGAGCAAACTGCAACTGATTTACAACCACGATAATAGTGACAATAGAATTAGGCTAATGGTTTCCTCCCCCTTAAAATGGCAGGCAGGGATTCCGCAGACAACACTGGTAAAGGGAATCGTACAAAAAGTATGTTTTTCTATGTTTTCAACGTTTTACGTAGAATGCTAGTTTCGTAGCGATTATAATTGCGTCTTTCATATTATAAAGAATGGTAACACAAACTCCAGCTACCAATCAAAAACTAAGCTTTTATTTACATGAATTACTGTAACCTTGATTTCTCGTGAAAAATTTTTTCGTGTGGGGGTCAGCGTCATTTTCTTGTAGGACTTCCGTCCACAGGTAATAGAGTTTAGGTCCCAGCCACCCACAGCGAGATCGCCTTTTGGGCAGGACACAGAAACGGAAGGAATGAGAGCAAGTCTAGCGACTTTGACAGAACAGTTTGTAGTGAGATTAGAGTACAGTAGATGGCGCCACCGCACAAGTACGATATTGCACATAGATGGGTGAGAGAATTTCAGGGAGGATATAGGAAAGGATACCCATTTAACCAGTGGGTCCAGCCTGGGGGCCGTCACTTTACGTGCTCGTCCGATGCACGGCTGATATTCAGCGATTGTTAGTAAATCACGCCATCTCTGAAAGATCAGCCCAGGGACCCAGCATCGATAGCCTGAAACACTAACCACTAAGCCAACCGCGGCATATTGAACATCGATGCTTGAACCTGGATCGATGCTTGAACCTGGGGACCCAGCATCGATAGCCTGAAACACTAACCACTAAGCCAACCGCGGCATATTTTTTCGTGGTTTATCAACTTTAGTTTTCTAAGCCCTTTTGTAACAAATAAACTGAAAACAACAAACAAACAAAAAAACATATATCGTTCGCAATGGTTCAGCGTACAGTTCTTTCGGCGAACATGAATTTATTGTCACCCTTAAAAAATGCGAAAAAAATTAGCCTCACTCCCTTCAGGCAGAAAGATATTATAGCGATCCTATGAAAAAAATCGTGGTGTTGGAGGATTGAAGTTTTATAATCCTTTGAGCTCAGTGGTTTCATTATCGTTTGCGCGATGTTCTCACCATTGCCATGCGTGTTATACACACAACAATCAGCGATTGAATTAAATCCTGAGTATTCTCAACGTTTGCACTTTAAAAAAATCGAAAATTTATGAGCAGTCAATGAATAAAAAAACAAAAAAATAATAGGTGTAGATCTGAGAAACAAGAACTAAATTGAATCAAAAGGATAGAACACAAATGAACAAGATTAGTTTTTCTTTGAAATACGTTATCACAACTTGACCTTTCACACACCTGAGTAAATGTTTATATTATTTGCAGTGGGATGTGTCGATTGGGTGTAGAACTGGCCACAAAAATTTTAAGGGGTCGTATAAAAATTGCCTTTTTGACCGCTTCGTGGCCACGACCCCAGAAGTTGGTTATCTGAGTCATTAAAAGTTTCCGCAATTTCGTCTTTTCTTAATTGCGATAATTAGTGTAAATATTTATAAAAAATGTTTATGATCTACAACTCAACAAAAGATTTCAGGGTTTTCAAACTACAAGTCGGCAAATTGTCTGAGCGCATGTGCTGACTCAGAAAACCTGTCGGGGGTGGGGGTGATATCAAAAGTGTATATTATAAAGATTTCTGGTCTGATCGGGAGATTTTCAGTGTTTACAAGCTTCAACTGGACACATTATCTGAAGGAATATGCCTACTCAGAATACCTGTCAGGTGGGTAGGGTGGCTGGTTAATACCAATAATGTAAAATATAAACAATTTCTCGTCCGATCGGGAGATTTTCTGCATTTACAAGCTACAAATCATCGCATTATATGAGGGCATGTGCCTACTCAGGAAACGTGTCGGGGGAAAGGGGGTGTAATACCAAATGTGTAAAATATGAAGAATTTCTGATCCGATCGGGAGACTTTCAGCATTTACACGCTTCAACTCAACAAATTATCTGAGGACATGAGTCTACTCAGGAAACCTGTCAGGGAGGGAGGGGGGGGGGGTAACGCAAAAAGTATAAAATATAAAGTATTTCTGGTCCTATCGGGAGATTTCAGCGTATACAACTACAACTCGACACATTATCTGAATGCATGTGCTAACGCATTTTACAATTTTTGTGTTACGCTCCCCCTCCCCCCGCCGGGTTTCCTGCGTAGGGACATGCCATCAGATAATGTGTCGAGTTGTAACTTGTAAATGCTGAAAATCTCCCGATTGGACCAAAAGTTTTTATATTTTACACTTTTGGGTACGGGTATAACGAAGTAAATTTATCCATCATTTTTTTCCACGCTGGGACTCGAACACGGATCCCCTCCTTCCGGAATAAGTCGCTCTACCAATTGAGCTACGCGGACGTTCGAAATCGCTGCTATCTGCTTTTATGTCGTGTGCATCCTACGCGGCCGGCACGTTACACTCTCCACCCCCCACACCACCCCCGATAGAGGGCCGTGGGCATGTTCCACGGGTCAGCCGTGCCCATGAATCGCTGCGTGCACTTAAGGACTCCCAGTCAATATGGTATGTGGAATGCAATGTTACACATTTATTTTTCGAAGCGCTGGAGAAGGGATTCTGTTTTTTTTGTCTCGTGGTGTGGAAAGAACATCACACCAATGCGAGATCTTTAATGGCCCGGTCATCCGGGAAGTTCGGGCGCCATTATAGCGAAGTAAATTTCTCCGTCATTTTTGTCCACGGCGGGGCTTGAACATGGGTCCCTTCATTCCGAAAATAAGTCGCTCTACCAATTGAGCTACGCGAACGTTCGTAATCGCTGCTACCTGCCTTTATGTCGTGTGCATCTTGCGGGGCAGGCACGTCACACGGGTTTCTTGAGGCAGCACATGCCCTCATGTAATTTGTTGACTTGTAGGTTGTAAATGCTGAAATTCCCTCGATCGGACCAAAAATTATTTATATTTTACACTTTTTGAAATCCTCCCACCTCCTTCCGCCCGTGACAGACTTTCTGTGTTAGCACATTTCCGCAGAGAGTTTGTTGAGATGAAGTTTGTGAACGCTCCAAATCTTTTAGTCCGAAATCTTTACATTTTACACTTTTGGTGTCCCCCCCCTCCTTCCGCCGGCCGACTGGTTTTCTGAAGCAGCAAATGCCGTCAGATAATTTGTTGAGTTGTAACTCGTAAATGCTGAAAATCTCCCGATCGGAGGAGAAATTCTCTATCGTTTATACTTTTGGTGTTACCCCCCCCGGGACAGGTTTCCTGCGTAGGAACATGCCCTCAGATAATTCGTTGAGTTGCAGCTTGTAAACGCTGAAAATCCCCCGATCGGACTAGAATTTTTTTATATTTCATATTTTAGGTTTTACGCATTCCCCACCCACGACAAGTTTCCTGTGTTTGCACATACTCGCAGAGAATGTGTTTAGCTGTAGTTTATAGGAAAATATCGTAAATAAGAAAATACGAAATTACGAAAATTTTATGCGTGTCAGATAACCATCTCGGGAGACGTAGCCAAGGAGCAGTACAGAACGCAATTTTTATACGGTTCCTTAAAATTTTTGTGGCCAGTTCTTCGCTTTGTCGTTGGCCCGAAAATCATGGAAATGTCTAAATTTCTAACTGAAAATGAAATATTTTATGAACAATAGTTGCTCAAGTAGTGGGGAATACAGCCACATGAAATTTGTTTATGCAGAACAATTTTATGGCACTGAAATTTCAATGTGTCCAGATCTCTACGTGTGGCCAGTTTTCCGTATGGCCAGTTCTCCGGTCGACACTTCCCGGTGCCCACTCTCCGTATCCGGTGTAAATTGTGTGAAACAGTGTTTCTCATCGAATGATGCTTCTTTCCCTAAAATTCTAAAGTTTACAGCTTCCCTACAAAACGGCGGAACAAATCGGGTGGTAATCGGAAAAGTCCCCCTCAGGAAAACTCCCTCACATTAGGAATAGTCCCCCACACTGTAAAACTCCCCCACAGGAAAAGTATCCCATCTTTTTCAGTCAGGGACCATGCACAATTTGCATTTGACCCAAAATATCGAACGTGTGGTAGATTTCCGGTGTCATCATTTCCATTTCCACGCTTTTTAAAAAAAGATGAAGCCGAACAACGTGCACAAATATGTGAGGGGGAAATTCCTGGGTCTGCATTTCGATACCCCTGTTCAAGATAAATATGAAATTTCAGGAATCATTTCTCAGATTTCGCACACACACACACGAATACTTATTACCGGACACTGAATTATGATATAGACATTGGTACAAGTATGACAAAAAAATCTGTTTTCAGCAGTAGTACTTCAGTAGAATTGATGGCAGAGTGTATGGCGAAAATTTGCAAGGCGTACCTGACATGTACTAAGCCAAGATAAAGAAGTAGATACACTGCGGACTTTAAACCTTAGTACATACCCTTTGAATGTCCTGTTACAGTTAAACCTGTTTGAGACAGAAACTGCCTAAAATAGAAACCTACCCAAAACGGAACTCCTTTCTGGCACCGAAATGAAAGAAAGAATTACGTATCTTTAACACTGAACCTTCCTATCGCGGAAAGGAAACAGTAAGAGTGTAAATGATTCTTGTAACAATTGAAAGTTCTAAGATTAACACTTGCTATTAAATATTTTAATTAAATAGAAAAAGTTATGCGATAAAGTGTAGTGATTATTCCACGCAGAACAAGTTTGTTTGAGGTTGAAGGTCACATAATATTAACAATATGTGTGTGAGAGAGAGAGAGGTTCCATGTTTATTACACATAATATAGCACATAGACTGTATGGTTTACCTCATACGCACATCACGAGACTCATATTTAAGGCTTGTGACCAGCGTCTTTATTTTTGCCGGATGCTAAGTCCAAACTTTCTACAGCTGGCTGTTTAGTCCCCCACTGAACGAGTCGCTTCGATTTAATTGTCTAACGTTTTCTCCTTGAAAAAATCATTCACACTATTTGCGCATTGTGAGTTGCATTTTTCTTTTGCAATACTTCCAAAGGAGAACGTTCCCTATTTGGACATAAAAGTTAAAATTCTGGAAATGCCAAAAAAACATATGTGAATGTATACCATATGCAGTTCGGGGTATATAAATAGACGCCCGTTTCTAATTTTCTGACAGGATAACCAGAATGGAGGCATCGTGGGCTGTCGTATAGACGTACATCGAATGTGACATTTTAGACTCGTGACGATGTTCAACTCCATCAGACACCAAGACCTTAGACGGTTTGGCGAAAGGAATCGGATTGAAACATCTCAAAACTAATATGAATTGGAAATTGGTGTGTCCAATAAAGTGCCATCAGTGGTTACTACTGCAAGTGATTTACCCGATAAAAGAAATGGTTACAATCCTTTAACGAAAACGATTATGTATTCAGTTTTTTACGATTTTGGAAGAAATTAGAAATTTATGGATGGCATGTGAAACATTTGTACTTGCACAAGCTTCTGTATGAAAATTTCTTTATACGGGTGACTTTAAGTGAATTATACGCAAAACAAAAAGAAATTTAATGGATCAATTATATTTCCGAATTCAGTTCCCTACTTCCTAAAAAACTTGATCTCATATCGTTACATTCACAGCTCTTTTTGGCAATCGCTTTTCCTTCCAATTTATGAAAATATGTCATCAGTTGTGTGTAGATTATATACAACATCTATTGAAACAACACACACGTTTGTTTAATCTGTTACATATCTCTCATGCCATCAGAGAATTCGATTAGTTATCCCTTTTCTGTAACTTTATGTACGACTTTGACACGCACAATGTTATACATGGGGACATAGAGAGAGTAACCACTCTGTTGAAAATGTGTAATTACTCCAAAAAGGCACAATCTATGCTTTACGCAAGGCCACACACTTATTTCAACAAATTAGGGAATATTACATTAAAATTTTGGATTTTTATGATGGCTAACATTCTTACTAAGATTCTTTTGAAAACGAGATTTGGTTACTGAAATTAAAAAACGTTTTTAAATACTTTGCAGTTTAATATTCAAAACAATAAATTCAATACATTTAAATCCTTTTTTTTCAACTCTATTGGAGCATAATTTTTTCATTTAAAAGCCTTTGAGTAGGCTTTATCGAAATGAGCATTATTAGTTAAAAAGTGAATGGACGTGCTTTTGTTTGCTCTGTCAATGTTAACCAATATGAGTCACCGCAATGTTTTCTCGCTGTGGGGCTTTTGTAACACAATGCTGGCGTTGGATGCGCCGAAAATTCTGTGTTCTAAATTTTATTTTGGAATGCAAACTATTTGAAGCGAGTCGTAAATCCAAGCTTTTATTCATAATCGAATATCGTTCCACAGTATGAGGCATTGCCCTCTTTAAGTATAATAATGCAAAACAGGTATTTATCAAGAATGAAGTAGAAAGAAGATCACATATATTAAACTCAAAAAGCACATTGCCACTTATTTTAATTGCTTTTCGAATGAATGTTTAAACTTATATTCCGCTGAAGATAGTAAAACTTTAAGCCAATATTCTTAGAGGAAAAACCTTATCAAAATTGACTCATAAGGATTTATCTCAATGTTGCGAAACTTTTTTTCCAGAAAACACATACCGATGTTTGTCTATTTGGTAATTCATTAAAAATAAGAATAAAAGTATGTGATATGTTAATATCAAAGTTTATTTTGCGTTCAGTAGCACAAAACTTTCTTGAAGCAACATTATCTTAAACTAAACTGAACATATTTAATGTATTTAGTTTATTTCTACAAATAATTTTGCTGATAGGACGGTACACAAATATAGTAAAGCTTTTTTAGATTAATTTTCTGTAAAAAAAATTATTTAGATGATTTTACATTGACATGGTGTCTGGTTTTACATTGCATTTTTGCACTTCCTTTGTAATCCACACTCACTCAATCCAGCGTTGCGTTCGCAGTCTCCGAGAACAGACATGGAACCGCAACGTCACCTAACACTCCGTAAAAAAACGAAAACAACTTCGCACTAGGATAAAAGCAAAGCTCACCAGAAAGCTTATACACAACGGAATACTTTAAAAGCTCTAAAGGATGCCGCTTCAATTGCAAGGCGAAATTTGAGCATTTAATTCCGTTTTTGTTATGTACTCTTTCCCATAATGTAAGCAATACATGCCTCCATATACATATTTTGCACACATAATATGTTGCATAAATGTTGCAGGTTACTCCTATACAAAGAGGAAGGAATAATTTATTTCTGAAATATTAATCTTCATATCTACGGAAGACTAAACTTGTATATAGTATAGACGACGAATATATCCCTAATTACATAATTACTACGGTTTTATATATCCCTAATTTAGAATCATTGTTTCCAGGGCATTTACACAGAAAAGAAAACCGTGTAAGCGCATCACTCATGCTTTCCCCGAGAGGAGAATCCTGGCCCATTCGGTACGAACAGTTTACAGCAGTACTTTAGAGCTCTTTAGTGGCTGTCCATAAAGTAAGTCCGAGATTACAGGGGAATGGGGGATTACTGACGACAGGACAAAATGTGCCATGGTGGCTGGTTTAGTAATTCTTACGTCCAGCGGCAAATATATGTTGGATGATATTTCTTCGTTTAATTTACAAAAAAAAGCGTGCTTAAATTATCGGTTTGTCCGTCTGTAGGCACGATATCTCTGCAAGTAATAGTCCGATTTAAAAATTTCTTTTTGCACTACAAAGCTTGAAATGTGCGAATAATGATTTTTTTTCGTTTTCTTTAAGATGCAAAGTTTTGCTACCAGAGGGCGTAAACACAGGTGATATCGAATTCAAAACACTTTCCATTGCATATGTTTGCTTCTGAACATCCAATTCCAATTATGCTTTTACTTCTCGATTACATTCATGTCAAAGATTATTTTAAGCATGGTCTCTTTTCCAAGTTACGCTTAGATTATCCGCTAGGGGGCGTAAAATTAAATTACTTTTTTCCAGGTATCTGTGCTTCCAAAACTCCGATTCGCATTTTTTTTCTTTCAGCGAATACAGCTCCTGATGGGAAATAATTTGAATATATAATCTAATGTTTGGTATGAAATGGTTTGACCACGAGGGGGCGTAAGGGTTGATTTCTGCTTCTGATGCATTTGAGGCAAAATATAAGCTTCTAAAACCTCGATTGAAGAAATTCCTTCGTGGACCGATTTTACTTAAGTAGACAAACCTTTTCGGAATGTTTTCTTCTTAAATAATGCATGGTGTTTCCTCTAGGGGGCGCAGACATGTATCCTGTTTTTGTCAATATATCTACTGCTAATGGTCGGATTTGAAAAAAATCTGCTTTGTTGGACAGAGTTTCCGGTGCGACATATTTCTCATATAATTTCAAAAATATCTAGTAATCACTGACTTTCCGCTAGGAGGAGTAAATTGGGCTTTACCCGATATCTCTAATCCTAAAACTCCTATTTGAAAAATTCTTCCAGCACCGGCTACAGCAGCAGACAGAACTTTTTTTGGTTGTAATTTCTAATTATTTTTTTAAAATACGGTTTTTTCACCAGTGATCGTAAGGGTTAAATTTCTGCTTTGTACGTATTAACAGCAAAATCTCAGATTCTAAAACCGCGATTAAAACAATATTTCGTATATCGATACCGCTCATGTCGATAAACATTTGAGAATATTTTCTTCTTAAAATAATGCATGATTTCTACACCAGAGGGCGTAGAAGTCTATCTTATTTCTGCCAATATCTTTGCCTCTGAAAGTCGGATTTGAAAAATTTCTTCTCAGCGTTTCCGGTGTAAAATATTTCTCATATAATTTCAAATTTTTCAAGCAATTCATAGACTTTTCTCTAGGTAGGGATGGTACAGAAAAATTGCGATTTCCTCAATGTCTTTGCTTCTAAAACTACGATTTGAAAAATTTCTTTCTGAACCGATTACAGCACCTGATATAAAATGTTTTGCATATATATGGCAGTATTTTATCGTTTCTCCGTCTGATGTATTTGCAGTAAAATCGGAGCTGTTGAAAATTCAATTGAAAAAATTCTGTGGAGCGATACCGATCACATCGAAAACCCTTTTGAAAATACTTTCTTCTTAAAATAACGCATGGTTTTCCCGCCAGGGGCTTAGAAACATATCTTATTATTGCCGATATCTCTGCTTTCAAGAGTCCGATTTGAAAAATTATTTCTTTGTTGGAGAACGTTTCCGCTGCGAAATGTTTTGGATATAATTTCAATTTTTTCTTAACTCACAAGTCTGCTACCAGAAGGCGTCAGCTGTCTTTTCCCTTTACAGTAGTATCTTCGGGATTAAACGCCCGGCTGAAAAACTTCTTTCTTCGGTCAGATACTATTGTTTTCCATACAGGTTCCTTAGATTTTGAATAGCTTTGGTAAATTTAAATCGCATCAGAACATATTCAAAACACGTGCTCATTGCACCCGAAAATTCGGCGTCTTCACTCTTGTTTCTTCTTTTGATGCTTAAAAAAGGGTATGGAATATATAAGATTTCTGATGATATTTAGCTAAATTCCAACATTGAGTTCTCGTATTTGTACTACCAAATCTATCGTGTTTTATAGGTGGTATGATCGGGGTGTTGCAACCTTGAATGCATGCGTTCATTTGTAGATTTTCATTTCAGAATGATAAAGTTCGTGTAATAATTGGGAATAAATTAATGCCGAATTAATAAATATTTTATGTAGAAAATGTAAAAATATATGGAAAATTACTTTAAATAATTACATGTTTTCTTTCAGTTTATCAACGGACTTCTAAAAGCAGTCGTCAAAAAAAGGAGGGGTTGCGTGAATTAGGACGTACATTTTAGAGGATATAACGAAGTAAATTTCTCCGTCATTTATGTCGGCGTCGGGGGACCGAACTCGAGTACACTTATTCCGGAACAAGTCGCTCTACCAACTGAGTTACGCGGACATTCGTTCTCGCTGCTATCTGCCTTTATAACGTGTGCGTCGGGCGGGGCAGGCAATGTGACTTTGGGGAGGGGGAGTCTAAAAATAGTAAAACATCACGGACGTACTTTATGAACGTCCCCTTACTACAAGGACGGCTCATTTATCCTGATAGGACAAGTCATTGTAGCTAAGGCATTCCTGTTAACCTAAGTGTACTGTGCTACAGATAAACAGTAAATCCAATTTTCTGAACTAACATCATGGAAAGATAAACTCATGGCATAAATTTCGCCACGACGATCTCAATGGAACAGCGCGCCACTGGTCAGACTTGGAGCTAAACCGTTAAACACTAATCGCCTGCTTCCTTTTTCAAGAATTTACAACTCTTTCAGCGGTGCAACTAATATAGCCACTGGTACCGTATCACATGACAGACGCTATTGTAATTTCATGTAAGACCACTGGGTTGCTGTCTTATACACGAGAGTTGAGCCGCTGTTTCTCCTCCTCTGTGGTATTAGGAAGGCCACGATATCGAAATTTCTGCACATTACGGAAGTGGCTCTTATGATGTTTCATGGGACAAATATGTGCAAGATGGCAACCTGTTGTTAGGTATAAATTGGAAACAGCAATATGTGTCTCCTGTGGTAAAACGAAACAAATGTTCTTTCAAACCACATGTCACATAACACGCCAAAGCTTTGTAATTTGCGAATTTCATTTTTTGTAAAATTTATGCCTTGGGAAAGGCGAACTGAACTACGGATATGTATGTGTTAAGAAATGAAACTGCTTTTAACCCATTATTATATAAAGTAATTTTCTTGAACACAAAACTGAGAACTTCAGTAATTTAAATCTTAATGAAACCGTTTTTACATGATTTCCATAATACCATATATACTCCTTCATGTATCTGATTTTGTAGATCAAATTTGCAAATAAAATTGTGAGGTGGAGCTGCATACAGTTGTCACTTTCTGCAGGTATAAAATTTAGATGTATAAAACAATCTGTGGATGTCATTAAAAGTTCACGACGTAAATTGTTTTCAATTTGGCTACGTCCTCTACTTTCCTTTAAAACCGAACCTATTAAATTAGCTTAGATAAAGCTGCTTGTCACTTTTAGTGGGAGACAGTCGTTACATCCTAAAAAACTATAAATTTCGATATCAACTGACACTTGTATAGGAGTGATCTATTTCATTTTTTATTTGCTGGTCTGTCAGACAGATACAGGGTTGCTGAAAACAGTGACTTTGGAATGTGATGCTTTTGAGTAAAAAACATGTAGCTACAATTCGTTTCGTAAACAAGTGTTGCTTATATTCTCAAGGGTCTGTGTGATTGCATCGTACATCGCTGTTTGCATAACTTCGGCACAATTAGTGACCTGTCGGAGTTCCAAAGAGGGCAGATTGTAGGAGCCCAACTGGTTGGTGCATCGGAAATTACAGCGCCTAAGGTATATGGGGGTATCGATATGTACCGTATCGAAGGTCATGGCAACATACAATGTTCACGGCAGAACATCATCTTTGAGACACAAGAATGGAAGGAACCCGAACTAACTGCGAGGTCAGGAGGACGTTTAAGGAGATTGTGACCGCAAGGAAGAAGATCACGGCGACAAAATTGATTGCTGAGTTAAATACACATCTTACAAACCCAGTGTCGACCCATACCGTGCGAAGGGAATTGCATAAGCACAATATTTATGGCAGAGCTGCGATTTCAAAACCCCTGGTGTCACAGGTCAATATGAAACGGAGACTACAGTGGAGCTAGGAACAGAAAACCTGGACTGCGGATCACTGGAAATATGTCTTGTTTTCCTAAGACTCAGGTTTCTCACTACTCCCTAACAACGGGACGGGTTGATGTGTGTAGAAACCCCGCAGAAGCCTACAACCCAGACTGTCTACTTCCTACAGTGAAGCATGGGGACGGTTTCATAATGGTTTGGGCCATGATCTCGTGGTTTGCAGCAGGTCTCATTATCACCTTACCAGGACGGATTCCAAGCAGTAACTAGGTCACTCTTTTAGCTGACCACGTGCATTCAATGGCCCAGACATTGTTTCCGTGAAGGGAATGCAACATTCAAGATGATTATGCCGCGATTCACAGAAGTCAAACTGTTCAATCACGGTTTGAGGAACACGAGGATCAAGTTGTACACCTTCCGTGGGCGGCAGAAACACCGGACGTAACCATCATTGAGTCCCTGTGGTCTGTGTTGGAAAACAGAGTGCGATCTTGTTATCCTCCTTCGGGGTCTCTCAAGAAATTGGAGCAGTTTCTGAAGGACGAATGGTACCACATACCACTTACTACCATCGCGGACTTGTATGCGTCCGTTCCAAGGTATATTTAGGCAGTTTTAAATTCCAAGGGTGTTCCCACACCATATTAGGTGCGTAACACGTATTGGTTTAAGGTGTTTCTATTATTTTTGGATAACCCTGTATATGAGAAATAATTATGGCTTAAGACTACAATATTTTCACAACATCTACGACAGCGCCATCCTAAAGCAACCATTTAGGATAACATAGTTCAGCGGCAGACGCAGGACGGTCGCTGTAAACGAGTAATTTTATTCGTACTGCAGTTGGAGCAGACCCTGGCCTTGGCGATTGAAGCGTTATTCAATAATAATGAAGTGATCCAAAATTTCCTTCTCATGCCTGATCTTACATGACATAATTTAGAGCCTGCACAATTTTTTTGTTTCCTGATAACTAGATGTAATATTTGATACAGATCTCCACTATTCTACAAACCATAGGGAAGTGAATGTTCGATCCATCAACGCTATACCGTGGTGAAGACGATCTTTGCGCGCATTCATTCATTACTGTACTCCAAAATCCTCACGTCAGTGCGCCAGCGTTTCTCTTCCAGCTGAAGAGATATAACATCGTTCTGCATGTGTTTCATATAACTTATGTGCTGATGTTGCTAAAGAAAAGTCCTCTTTTCCGCAGTCCAACATATCAGCATCACTCAAAAGTCATTCGGTTGTACGTACGAATCTTTTCTGCTACGGCGGGGCATACTCAGTTACTGCTAGTTCCTTACTGCCACGACTGCTTCGTTCCGACTATGGCAACTGGCTCGGTGCTTTCTGCAGTTATATCTCCTGAGAGGCATCTGAGTGAATCGCAGTCACGAATCATTTGTGTGCTGATAAAAAAAAATGTCCACCTCCCCACGTGACCTACCTATCCTTAGAGATTCAGTCCAATCGCACAAGTATTTCCCGGTGTTGTATTTTCAACAAACAGCAGTGTGTACATATACTTTAAAAAGCTGTAATAACTGTGACGTTCCTGTGAAAAAATCAGCTTAGGAATGGTCGTGGATTTTCTGAAATCAAGACAGCTGACCATGGCGACTAAGAAGTGTTATGATATTGCTCGTTAACCCAAAATCCAAAAGTTTAAAAATCATTCCGAATATTACTTAAGCTGTTGCATAAAAATAAAAGAAAAACGTACCTGCTTCACATAAAACCCAGTAACCTCACGTTGTTTCGTAAGAGCATTCTGCGTGAAAGAAACCTCAATATACGAAGTAACCGTACACTTAAAATCGAAAGTCCCATGCCACACATTTTCACGGACAACACTTGCACTGTTACAAAAACTTACAACTGACAGATAAGAAATGCCCGCACTGCATACAGGAGATATAGCATACATATTAAAATAACCACGCACAAACTTCTGTTGGAATTACGTAGTTATCAATGAGCACAGGAGTTTACCAAAAAGAAGAATTTTAGCCAATTCTTCTGGTTCTAAATTTCTAAAGGAAAGGCCAGTGGATATCTTTTTGCAGCCTATGACACTTTCGGTTTTGAAGGTTACTGCAAATTGGAGTAAAATCTGACTTTGCAGGTCATATAATTATATAAACGGTTAATTCTACCAAGTTTTCGTTTGGGGTTATTCTTCTGGTTTCGTAAAGGGTTCCTGATTTGAGTTAAAAATATACAGCCAAGAGCCATTACATTATGATAGCTATCTAATATGCTGTTTCACTCCGTTTAGCACGCAAAACAGCTGCCACTCGGTGAGGCATCGGTTCGATGAGGTCGCGATAGGTATCCTGGGTTTTCTGGTACCATAATGTCAACAGCACCTCCTCCTGTTCCCATATTATTCAGGGTCGTGGAGATTTAGCGCGAACCCGCCTTTCCATGTCGAACCTCAGGTATTCGATTTATTTATGTCAGTCGACTTTGGAGGCCATGGCACTGATAAAAATTCACCAGCATCTTCTTTGAATCAATCCTTGACGATTCTAGCCGTGTGCATGGCGCATTATCCTGTTGGCAATGGGCATTACCAGCAGCGAACACAGTTGCCATGAAATGGTGAACCTTGTTCGCAACGATGTTCAGACATTTAATAGCTCTCAGGGATTGTGCTATGGGGATTATGGAGCTTAAAGTGTCCCACGAAAACATCGCTAAATGATTAACACCGCAGTCTCAGGACTGTTTCCTCCCAAAAGTGCATCCAAGTGCCATAGCTTCCATCGATAATTTGCTGATCCACGGTCTGCCGTCTACGTGATGCACCATAAATATTGATTCGTCAGATCACGTTACTTTCTTCAAATCATCCGTGGTCCAATCTCGCTTATCTTATGCCTATTTCATGGGTTGTTGACATGCAGGGAGTATGGAGTCCCGACTGGGTCGTCGTCTACTCAGGTCCATGCGCAGAAGGCTTCGATGAAGTACTGTATGTTCTGTGACACATTGCCCTGATCACCACTGTTGTAGCAGTAAGTAATTTGTCGCACTGTAGCCCAGCGATCGCTGTGAAACATGCGCGACAATCTCTGCTCCCCACTGGCATCAATGAGCTGCTGACGACACACGACTGGATGACAGTTCGTCGTTTGGCCATCTGTGCACTACTTTTGATACGTACTCACTACAGCGGAACGTGAAAAGGCCACAAGCCGCGCCATTTCGGATATCGTAGCTCTGAGGCTTCGTGAAATCACAATTTGTCCTTTATCAAACTCAAATAAATCGGCAGCTTTTCCCATTATGACTCCGAGCACTCCTTTTACTGAAACCCGGTCCTCGGTTTGTACATATACTGCTATGTGAACTTCACGTGTACCACCGTTTGGTCTTCAGGCGCTTTCATAATTTTCTAGGCTGGGGGGTGGCCATAATATAATGGCTCCTTGGTGTATTTTGTTTTTAAAAATTTCAAGTAATACAGTAGCACTCCTTCTGCTACAAGTATAAATCCAGGTTAGAATGGTAATCGGGGAGGCCTACTACTGCGCAACACCATTTTTCATATGGTTCAGTGTACTCTGTGTTGTGAAATATTACGGCTGTTTCCTTACTAGCGAGTTGATGCACAATATCAATACAATTCTAAGCGATTTGTGTCGTAGTATCCCGTCTCTATGCTCGTACCACACGCGATAGCTTTTCCTCATATCTAGTATCGATGAGACTTAGCCGCCCCAAATATTTTCAGCAGTTAGTCGCCTTGTCCCCCTCTGATTACTTTATAAATCTTCTAACCACAGCTGTGACAGTAAACACTCCTCATGCCTTGCCGTCTGATAAATGTTCTGACTCGTTGGTCTGGAGTTACAATTTGGCCTTTGTCGCATTCAGTTCAGACCGCTGCGTTTCTCATCTGCAGAACAAGAATAACTTCAAAAGATCTCAGTATCAGATGTTATTTATACCATTTCATGACCTTCACACAGGCCTTCGTTTACCGGCAGTTCTTCTAATTTGCACAGAGGAGGCTGGCCATGGCTTTTTGCAACTTCTCTGTATGTATACATAATATAAACGTGTATATGAAAAGTTTTACTTGTTGAGAAATTCCACCCTAAAATAGATTTAGCGAGCACACAGGTTTAAGAAGTGTTACTATCAGTCCCGAGCTCCTCGTTATAAGGGAGTTTACTGTATTACGTGGAGACATATTTTACTACTCTTGTCATTTTCGGAGGTCATCAGACAATCTGAATGTTTTAAATAAAATTTAAGTTTAATTCGTAGATAAATCCATTTGTAATGAAAACCCCGAAATAAAAACTAATGATTATTTGTAATGAATTAATGAACATTCCTGTGTACTGGAGAATATGTAATAGAAGAATAGGAAAATATGTAATAAAAAGTATTTTATGTGACTAAATAAATTTTATCTCCCATCGTTCCTGGGAGTTAAGTTACATCACAGATAAATGTTTAATTTTGTACTTACCTTTCAAAAACAGCAAAACACAACCATTTGAACAAATTCGTAGAGAAAATTGCTATCTGTGTGTAAAAGAAAATGCAGAGCAAGATGAATTCCCACTGAGTAAAAGACTTATAAACAGCAGTTAAAAATT
Source organism: Macrothele yani (assembly GCA_039090855.1). Lineage (NCBI taxonomy): Eukaryota > Metazoa > Arthropoda > Arachnida > Araneae > Macrothelidae > Macrothele > Macrothele yani. The sequence continues at coordinate 215,745,242 of CM077034.1, forward strand.
TTACTCGCACAGGTTGATTACAGATACTAATTAGCTGAGTTACATTGTTTGGTAATTTAAATCTGTACGCAATATCTTTTTAACTTTTTATTCCATTTTTTTTATTATTCAATACACATTTCTGATATATATTCCATTTTAACATATTCTTCATTTTTATAAAGATACTTATTCCAAATAATTTCTTTTGTTGATCTCCGGTCGTTGAATGCATTGATTGTTGAAGCTTTCAGTTTCTTATTAATACAATGAGTTTTAAATATATATTGTCGTTAATGATACTACTAGGATCTGCATTTGTACAAAAAATTCAGAATTCGCCTATCAACGGGCATCATTCTATAAGAGTGTATCGGTTAAGTTTGGGCACCCATCTCGGACTTGTCTGAAGAATCGACGTATTGGCGCTGAAGTGCTTCCCTCTATCGGCCAATCTGAAACGTAAAACCACGTATCTTCTCTATCGATCGAGTCATTGCTATTTTTGTTGTCCCTCAAACAAACGGTTAGATATGTTATATGTGTCCAACATTTTTATTCTGAAGGTTAACTTTTGTATCCCCATATATTAGAACCTCTCTTTCTAGCAACATATATCAAGCACAGTGATTACCTGCCAAGGAGACGAACTGTCTGATGATGCAAATCAGCACATCGACGTAATATTTTGAGGACCAACAATTCCTTCGGGAAAATATGGCAGATTGTTGTGTGCCACATAAAAATCATGGTTTCCCTTTGTTAGCTTCCGTTTGCGTGGAGGTCTTCTGCTCTCCTTCTCAGTATAAAGAGAAAATATGAGAATTGTTGAACCAAGAACCAAGTGCACGGGAAGAGGATAATATCTTCCTGAAACGTGAACTTTCCAACACATGACTTGTCCGAATCGAGAAGATATATCCACTCAGAGAGTCATTGTATCACACTTAAAATGTTCTTGAAGTTGGTAGCAATCCATGCTGTTCTCACCCGAAATACACGTAGACAAAATCACGAAATGAAGTGGAATAAGCGCATTATGGAAGTACGTCCCGAGTGTACATGAACACATATCTTCTTCCATGACACGTTCTTCTTCCAACCCCTGGGTTTTGCAAACCGATGAGACGCATTCATTCGGAGAATCATTGGGTAACACTTGAACATTTGTTTGAAATTGTCAGCATTCCTTCCGATTCACAAAGCGAAATAAACGTTGCTAAAATGACGACATGAAGAAGAATATCAGCATTATGGAACCGTATCCCAAGTTTACGGGAAGACAGCTCATTTTTCGACCAAAACTATTTCATTTACATATGCTCAGCTTGCGTCCGACTTTCCATTAATTACGACTGCAAAAGTTTAATCAGTGCTATTGGTAGACGCGAAGAGATATTTGCAACGTATCGGAAAACAAATATTATGGCTTCCTTGATTTCAATGCATTTGCTTTTTTGTGTATCTATTGAAGATGGAGAGGTAAGAATATGTGTCGTATCAGAAGTAGCTTTAATTATAATAGATTTACATCGATATATTCAATTCCCTTAGTAGAGCATCATATAGAGTAAGCGATTGCTGCAAGATGAACAGCACTACCCCGCCTACAATGGGTACAAGTCATGGTTAACATAACTGGCTTATTGGTGCTATAAGCTAGTTGATCCAAGTGAAGGCTGACAGCGGCAGATGGAGCCAGTGAGATATTTTGACGCTATGATATTCGTAATTCTTTACTCATTGGTGTTCGTGAGATGCTTAATCAATTTTTATTCTTAAGAATGAAACTGTATCTGTCCTACGGAAAAAATACGTTTTTGTCCTTTCAACGTATGAAACGTCTTCTTAAGGATGTTTTCAGAAAGAAACACAAAAAAACTTTTTATTTTAAGCCTGTTGCATAGCATATTGCGGAGGGTTGCATATGGCGGCACGTAATGTAGTCTCAGCGATCCGGAATCGCGGGGGCGGCTGTTAGGTACATTGCTTATATTGACCGGAACAGAATATTTAAGTTTTCGTGTGCGGATAATCCTCAGAATATGGCAGGTTTATCAGAGCAAAATTTATAAATATATACAAAAGGAATTAGTCATTCAAAGGAAAAGTGCTTTTCGATGCATTATTAATCTTTGATGCAATCCAGAAGCAAAAAATATAATAACAGGTTTTCTTTCCTACCAGTTATTCAATTTTCAATAAATGAAAGAACATTTTGAGTGATGTAAAACACCACAGTGAAGTTTACTGCTCGTACAAGGAGACACGAAGCAAGCCTATTAGTGAGACAAACTGCAGTGAAAAAATATTTTGTTGAGTTTCAGCTGCAAACCGTTATGTTGCGATGGGTATTTCTACGTCATTATAAAATATATACGAAAGAATGCAGAGTCTTTAGTGCGTCTATGATTCTTCTGCCCTATTCTGATTGGAGAAGGAGCTGTGTAATCTAAAAGGTAAGGTTTCACCCAAAGATTTGAGCATACAGCTACTAAGTAAATTGCAAATATAGTTTTCAGTGCAAATATACCTCATGAAGTATGTAATTGGTAAATGAGAGCCGTGCGACACAATATGTCAACAGTGCGGACTCTCAAGGGCAACTAAAATGTAGTTTGTTTAGCATTTCTTCTCTTCTCAGAATACCGGAATTTTAAAAAGAAAAGACGGGTGCAAACTATCAGTTTATAATTTTTCCACAATTCATTTTATTTAAAAATTATCAAATGATACGAAATGTAATTTTCTTTCCAGCCTTTGGAAATTTTCTTTCTGCTTTGAGAAGCTGAAACTTGAAAGGATATAATTTCACAATGACAGAAAGTAGTGCATCTCAGTGCAGTTGATAATGCTTTAATTCTCTTGCAGTCCATCTGAGAATGTTTCTTCTAAACTATTCAAATTAATTATTTTCGTATGGGACATAATGTGTATTAACATCTAATTTCCGAAGTAAATAAAGTATTTCCTGAACAAAAGCTTTTCTGAATGCTTTTTTATTCGTCATCAGTCTTTAGGATTATAAAACTTATCAGGTATTAATATTTACTCCACTCACTTTTGTTCACAAAGACGTTCTTTACAACTGTTTTTTTTTTCAACCGGAAATTGATCCTTCCCCAATAGTACCACAGTTCATTGTTTCTGTTGTACCAAATTAAAATGACTGGATTCGAATTTTGCTTATAGTTTCCTAAATTCCAACATAAAACAAACTAAATTTAACTTTAGGTTTTACAAAAAAGGTAATATGGAGAATAATATAACTACCCAAATATTGATGCATTCCTTTTAGTAATTTCCCGAAAAAAATATGTTTTACAATAATTCTTATGCGTTTGGTTTTTTCATAAAGGAGTGATCAAAATCACAAAGCGTTCGCTTTGCATCATCACATATCATATAAAATTATATGAAAAGTTAAATGCAAATTATTTTATTAAAAATTCTTATTGAATAATGAAAATAAATATCATGATTTCATCATTTTGGTTGTAAGGAACAAATCAAAGGATTAAAAGACACAATCGCAGAACTAGGATTTTCAGTTTTTCGCAACCTAAATTACCCTCACACTGCGTGAAGAAAAATCATGTGCAAGCAATATCAATAGTGAAAATATGCAACAAAATATACTCAATCAAAACTATCTGAAAAGAGAAGGGCTGAAGAAATCTAATGTGCATGTAACGGTATTATAAATGAGGATTTAGCAAAATTACATATAAAGCTTACGTTTGAATAAACTTACAGATTTATCATTGATGATATGTTATTTTAAACTCAAAACAGCAGCCTATTGAAAAGCGTTATTTCAAATAGGTGAAGCTTCAAGACCGTTTTTCTTCTGAAAAATATTTCATATATTTTATTTTTTATATGAATATTACACTGAAAGCAATATTAAATTTCTGCATTGGATGCAAGTAATGAATAATATCTAACGATTATGTATTAAAACTACACTTTCCTCAAAAGAGTGTTTTCTAATACAGAACGAAAATTTTGGCAGTTGAAATATATCATGTCCATCAGCCTGGGCACATAATTACAAATTTTCATTTGTAATTGTGATGTAAAAATAGTCACAAAAGTTTCAAGCAGTAGTGGAATAACCCTACATACTTACAGATCGACTAGTCAGTCTACAAGTAATGCTTAATGTAAGTAAAAATCTTTCTAATTTGTAAAGTGAGACTTTGATCTGAACAGTTAAAATGCATTCGAACTTCCGCCGAACATCACAAAATAATTTTTTTTTTTTTTTTTGAGAATTCTAAGAATACTAAATGAATAATTCGAATGAAATCGCAGCACGAAGAAGCTAGATGTAGAAAATTGTATTACACAGCCTACCATATGGACACTAACAGAAAAATAATGGAAGTATACTCATCTTGTGAATAATACATACATTAATGTTGGAGACAATTTTGACAACAAGAAAGAATCGGGCTATTCAAATGAAATTCATATCGCAGATTCCCCATATTTCAGGATATAAATGGTTACATTTGTAGAGCTACGCATGATTTTTCTCTCCAAGACTAAGAAATGTGTTTATTCGTATTAACATCAAAAACAACCTTTACACGGCGTGGCATAGAATGTAAGAGGTGCTTCCTTTCGTCCTGGGGTCTGCTTCTCTGCGAGACCTGAGTTCATTTGTGGTGAGTGACGGAAGCGCATGACGGGCACGTCCCTGAGCTACCATGTTCCAGATATGTTCGATCTGAGACATATCCGGCAAACGTGTAGGCCAGTGAAAACGTTTTATCAGCCATGCATTTTAAAGAGGTCTTGAACATTCTGGGAAGCATATGTCCGTTGCTGGAATAATGTCGCCGGGCAGCTCTGAGGGAAGATATCACCACTGCCTTTAAAACATCCCTGATGTATCGCTGGATTTGAACGTTCCCTCAATCCGTATCAGGCGCGATAGCGAATGAAACCAAATGGCACAACAAATCATGAAGCTTGGCGTTGCGTCACAATGGCGCTGCAACGGAGACCTAACCACGATGATTTTGAACACGTATACGACCATCATGGTGCTTCAAGTTGGATCGTGACTCGTCGGAAAGCAAAACCTCTTGCCAGTCAACTCACCAATGTGCGTGTTAGATAATCGCATTACAACCTGATCCGTCTGCGGATGTGGGAAAATATTAAACCTATGGTTCCACTATTAAAAATTATTTTAGTTTTTATAGAGCATATCTGGAAAACTTTCGTTTTCATATGAAGGGAATATAATCAATTTATTTGCTTCAAAGTATAAAAATAATTTTTATAGTTGGCACCGGAAACAAAAAACACATTGACAAATCTTGCAAAATCGGTTCTCGCAGGGTAAAAGCTGTTTTGGTGGCACACGGAAGATCAGTACCTTACTAGGAAGGCGGTCATCATGTTTTGGATTGACGGTGTGTTTCAAGGAACTAATATCTTCAGGTGCCAATATTGAAACAAATTTACATTTTCAAAAGCATCTCGTTTTCTCTATGTAAAATTTGTTACATTATAAAATCCACATGAAATTTATTTGTTTAGTATAAATTTCCAAAAAAGTACCTGCCCTCATGGCCGTACCGATTGTTATTTGGGTGAGATAGTTTTACTTGAACACTGAGTAGTAACTTCCGTGCTCCTATCACCTTCGGGGATAGTAATACGGGATTTCTAGCGGTACCAAGTGAGGTGAACCTTGTAGTATGTTTCGGGGGATTCCTTCATTTTAGGACAAGGCTTATGTTTTTCAGCCAGTATACTGGTACCATCACGGAGAAAATACTTAGATTATTTTTTCGGAATGACGATCGCCTCCGTTTTTGTGTATTGTTTCCTAAAATAAATCAGAGGATTAATGACTTATTTCCTTTTATTGCAATTCATAAATGCAGGAATGCTCTTTCTACACACATGTACCTTATATTATATTTTACATAATTGATCCTTAAACCTGGAATATTAATTTCGCCCTGAAAATTTTGTTCTGCTTTGCACAGTACCTCTGAGAGTGTTGTCGAGCAATTACGGAAACACTTATTATATTTCATTTTCCTCTATATTTGACTGTATTTTCTTAATATACACTGACGGAAAACAAAATCCCAACACCAAGAAGGGGTTGTGTTAGATAAACGACAGTTAGTAGGCGGTGAGAGTACAACTGTAAGATGACGTCTATGCAAATTTCGCGCTCGGTGCATACGTGTGGCGCTAGTAGCGCCCCTCGGAACATGCAAAGCAGGTTTGCTGTAAATACGCGCTGTAACGTTCGTTAGCGTTAGTTATCGTTGAGATTCGACGTAGTGTGTTGATGTTAGTCAAGAACGCATTTAAGAAGACGAAGAAGCCATTATCAACAGCTCACGGAGTTTGAACGAGGTCGTGTAATAGGGCTACGAGAAGGTGGATATTCTTTCCGCAATATTGCAGAACGACTTGGCATGAATGTAGCCACTGTGCATGATTGTTGGCAGCGGTGGTCAAGGGAAGGTACTGCCTGAAGAAGACCGGGTTCGGGCCGGCCACGTGGCACTACTGAGAGGGAAGACCGCCGTGTACGGTCTATGGCCGTGGTGCATTGTACCGCGTCTGCTGCAGCAATTCGAGCTGCAGTGGCCACCACAGTGACACAACGACAGCTCCGAGCCAGACGCCCTGTAGCGTGCATTTCATTTACTCCAAACCACTGCCGTTTGCGACGTCAGTCGTGTCAAGCTAGAGCTCATTGGAGGACGGAGTTGAGATCTGTTGTGTTTTCTGATGAAAGCCGGTTCTGCCTGGGTGCCAGTGATGGCCGTGTGTTGGTTAGAAGGAGGCCAGGTGTGCGCCTGCAACCAACCTGTCCACGGCCGAGACACACTGGACCCACACCTAGAGTTATGGTCTAGGGAGCAATTTCCTATGACAGCAGGAGCACCGTCGTGGTTATCCCACGCACCCTGACGGCACAGTTGTACGTCGGTCTGGTCATTCAACCTGTTGTGCTGCCATTCATGAACAGAATTCCAGGGGGTGTTTTCCAACAGGAAAACCCTCGCCCGCATACCGCTGTTGTAACCCAACATGCTCTACAGAGTGTCGACATGTGGCCGTGGCCTGCTAGATCACTAGATCTTTCACCAATCGTGCACGTATGGGACATCATTGGACGACAACTCCAGCGTCACTCCAACCAGCATTAACCGTCCCTGTATTTACCGACTAAATGCAACAGGAATGGAACGCCATCCCACAAACTGACATCCAGCACCTGTACGACAGAATGCATAAACGTTTCCGTGCTTGCATTCAACATTCTAATGGTTTCACCGATTATTAATGTACCAGCATTTCACATTTAAAATGGCTCTTCTCGCGCTTACAATAAGTTGTCATCTTGAAATCTTAATCGATTTAATATGTTACCTATACAAATGTATTGCCGCCATCTCATTCCTCTACAACTATTTTTTCGGGGTGTTGGGATTTTTTTTCCGTCAGTGTAGAAAGTGTAGGAACTTCGCATAACAGGTTTCCACATTTTCATTTTGTGCAAAATGTTTCTTAATTTGGTTTACCAAAGTTGTAAGACTTTCCAGCTAGTGAGAAACCTTCACTGGATATAAAATTATGGAATTTAACATATTACTATAATTAAATAATTTCAGGACGATTCCAAAGAGCCGAGGTATATCATTCTCAGATGGAATTTAAACTTTTGTATTCAGAAAATAGATTTGAAGCCTCTAAAATATATACATGTTTTCCACACTACAAGAAACAAACACTTCAATTACTCCTAAGCTTTTGCAAATGAGCAGGTTGAAATTCCAAATATGCAGAATACTTTTTTCTTTATTTTCCTTAAAAGACTGAAAGAAAGGTAAAATCAGCATCATTCTTGCCAAGCAAAATGTTATGTCTTGTGAAGTGGGCAATTCCATGTGTTATTTGAGCACTTCCATTTTAGAGTTAGTGCTCATGGAGATCGAAACGCAACAAAAACATTAACCCCTTTATAGTGTAAAAATTCCGCACAAAAGAGGATGCCTTAGTTCTATTGTTAGCAACTGAGAACGAATAACAGCGCAGAAGACATTGACTGCAGATATCTCCGTAAGCCCGTGTAACAGCATTCGTAGTTTAGATGTTAGCTTTTCAGGAGTTAAGCGACTTCGAAAGTGGTATAATAATCGGCGTTCAGTTGATGTATAACTCCATCTCGCAAAATAGCACGGACTTTGGATTTACATGGCCAACAATCTCCTATGTGTACCTGCACTACACCAACTTAGGGGAAACATCCAGAGTGCAAGAATGGGGTGGCCGTAACAATTGTTATGGGGTGGCCTTAACAATTGCGGACAGCGGTGTTTGACACTCATTGTATCATTGCATCATCTGATACTCATCGTGGCATCGTATCGTCTGACACTCATCGCATCATCCCCCCGGCGTGTAAGTTTGCCGGAAAGTCAATGCTGGGAGAAGGAGTAGCATCTGTGTTCGGACAGTGCAAAGTTTCTTATGTTGTATTGGGTTCCGGAGCCGATGGCGAACCCGATGGTCATTGCTGATCCGCAGGAACGTGTGCACTTGGCCTGGGATCTGAAACACCGATACTGAACGCAATATGACTAGAAACATGTAGCCTGCTGCGACGAATCTCGGTATCAACTGTTCAGGGTTAATGGTCGACTCCACTGCGACGACAACTTCAATGGATTCCGCATGCCCACGAAGACCAATTCACGACAGCGGTGGCTCTGTTATGGAGTGGGGCGTTTTCAGCGGCCAGTCATTAATAACCCTCATATGTTTGCATTCCTCTCCGACCGGTGGAGTCTACGTAACCATCCTTGGGGATTATTTGCGCACGTTCACATCATGGAAACACTACGACGGGTGGAACCCCTTTCAACACGGCAATGTGCCACTGCGCAATTCCACTATCACCCGGTTATGGCTGGAGGAAAATTCCACGGTGTTTACTATCTTGGCACCCCCACTATTGGATTTTAACGATATCGAACACATTTGGGATGCTGTTCAAAGTGCGGTCAATGCCATGTCTCCTCCAGCGGCGGTTATTGCAGAATCGTGGAATGCCCTTCAGGTAGCATAGGGTACACTGTCGTTACCGTACTACAGAGAGCTCGTGCAGCCTATATCTGTCTTGTTGCTACCGTTATCCGATCCCACAGAGGATCAATGGGGTATTAGAGATATACCCCAGTTATTTTTCGTTATTTCGGTGCCCATAAGCAACTTAAAATATCATGTATACATGCATAATTGCATACTGCATATATATAGCTAATTCAGGTGCATTGTTTCCAGGGAAGGTAGGCAGAAGGAAAGATGTAAGGCAAGAGCATCACGTTACCTTTTCCGAGAGTCGAACAAGGGTCCAGCCCGAAAGACTAATTCACAACTAATGTATTATGCCAGTACTTTAATCGGGCGTCTTAATATTTCAGATAGAACACGGCATTGTACATGACACAAACCTGGGAACCTAAGCTCACTGTGCTTCTGATGAAAAATCAAATTTTGCTAACAAACGCATCATGAAATTAGGGATACTATAGAATATTTCGATTTATATGGAAAAGACCACGACCTCGGAGCTTCTCTGCCAGTTAGGAGTGGATGTTACTAAGTTTAAGACTTCAGAAATATGCTCGTTGGTCACCAGTTGATAGGTATAAATTGCAGTCAGGAATAGAAGCTCCCTTTACTGGAGAATAACAATTCGGGGTTGCATATCAGTTTCCAATAGAAACTGATAATTTCCTCGCAAAATCTTTCTTAATCATCCGATTTCTTTTTCTATTCTTTGGCCTTAAAAAGGCAAAAACCATGTCAACAGGAACGATTTTGAAAGCGCAGAATGTCAATATTGCTTTGATATATTGAGCCGATTTTCGGAAAATAAAACTGAAAACTTTGGGAATTTCAATTTTGTTACAAATGATTGAACGTAGTTTCGACAAAATACCGTATCTACTTGTTCATAGTTCGAGTTTTGAAGATGGCAGTTTGAATCGAAATCGAAATCATGAGGTACAGCTGAGTAAAAGTATCACTTTCTGTAAGAACAAAATTTAGATTCACACAGTAATTTGTAGTTGTCGGTTGTTGTTAAAAGTAAATTGCGCCTATTGTTTTCAATAAGGCTACGTTTTCCACTTTTCTATAAAAGAGGACATCAGAAATCAGGTTAGAAACAGCTCTTTAATCCAATAATCCTGAAACGTAATGAATTCCGACGTCAGATAATACTTATATTGGTGTGTCTGATGTCATATAATACTGATGTCGGTATGTACGATGTCAGATAATACATATATCGGTGTGTCAGATGTCAGATAGCAATTATATAGGCTTGTCCGATGTCAGATAATACTGATATCGGAGAGTTCGATTTTATCTCTTTCGACATACATGTAAGAATGAATTATGTCCTCAGTACACAGCAGGCAAACTTTACAAGAAGGATGATGAGCAGTTGAAATGTGCATGTGCGGAGTATGATGCAACAGACACCAACTGAACCCAGACAATAGATAGGCGGACACCAGGGCTTTCCCACATTGAATTTCAATAGACGAACATGGGTAAACATGGAGATCTGAGCTACTGATCGTGGACGTCTTGTCGCCACAGGAAATATGGTTCATTCTATGGCCCAAGTGTTGAAAACCCTGGGGCTCGCGAAGGAAATTGTAGAAAGGGTGTATGTACCGCGGGTATGCCTTCGGCGGACGTACCAGCCCCTTGAAAGCAAGAGGCGGCCAATCACACGCCATTGATAACCGGGGTCGATGTACAATATCCAGGTTCGTACAGACCGACCCCTTGGCAAAGGCGGCGCAAATCAAATCTGGGTTAAATGTCAGAGCCCCAAGCAGTGTCAGCGAGAAAACGGTACGGTGTACGCTGTATAGCCGTCACCATATTTATCTGCCATTGTTAAAAGCCCGTCATCGGGCAGTACGCTTATCCTTGCTCCAGGAAGATCAACACTGGGCCGCCACAGAGTGGCACCGCGTCAGATATTTCCATGAATCCAGTTTTCGTCAGTACCGAGCTGACGGGAGGATGCGATGGTGGAATCGACAGCATTTATCCATGGATCGGCCGTGCCAGGTAAGCTATTTGCAAAGCGCTGTTGGCTCTCTGATTGTTTGGGCGAGTCTTCTCATGGCACACATTTGGTCCATTGGTGTGTCTGCAAAAGTCCTTTACAGATGCGTTGTACTAGCATGTGCTGATAATTACCTACACGAATTCATAAACTGTTTCAGCATGAAAATACGCTATCTCACCGTCCTGAAATCACACAGCAATGCCTACAGGAGCACTCACCAGAGTCTGAAACTATTCAGGGACACCCTAGGAACCCAGATTTAAACCCTGTGGAAGCTCTATGTGATAACGTAGACCGGGACATCAGATCCATTGAGTCTGAACCAACGTCTTGGAAAGTGTTGTGAACGACAGGCATGTATAACATTATTTCAGGAAAACTTCCGGCATTTGTTGGAGTCCCTTCCTCTGCGTGAAGAGGTTGTTATTCAAACCAGAGTACGAACAACACACCATTAGGTAGGTAACCTAATTTTTTTCCACTGAGTGTATATCGACCAAATATTCACACTTTTATTTGGCAGGAGGTGTAAAAGAATATATTATTTCTACAAAACCCTTTGAGTGAGTATAAACTGTGCCGTTACAAAGTCGTATAAGAATGTAACACTTTCTGTTCATCTCATTTTATTTTATGTTCTACAGTTTCAAAAATTCTAACTGCAAATATATGTTTCCTTATAATTCAGCGTTGCCTTCTGCCGTTTTGTTCAGACAAATAAATGTCTCAAAGCTACTTTTCATCCTGTAGATGTTTTCATACATTTGTTAGTGTTGGGTTTTTGTAAAAACCTTCGAGGAAATACTGTACGTATTCTGGGTCATTTTCGTTAATAATTTTTATTTATTTTTTAATTTGTTTATCATGTATTCCTTGTTCCAGTTATATCTAAGATCCTAATTAATTCTTTTTCGTGGTCTTATTAAAGCGCCACTCATAAACAGTTTGTTTCTAATGTATTCCAATTCAGGTGTACCTTTTTTCATTATGCTTATAACTACGATGAAGGCCCAATGGATCTACAAGGATCAATAGCATAACAAAGCACATGAACTGGTTCTAGAATTAAGCTTCCCTGTTTCTCCCTTTGCATTCCTTGGACAGCTTACTGATGTACGCGTATCCGTAATAAATCACTTTTTTGTGATTCGCCTTTCGGCATGAAAATCAATCATTCTTTTCTGACTAAGCTGTACACTAACAGATACATTCTTAATAGGCACCCCAGTATCATTTAAATTGTAATGAACGCATTACCAATTCAAGTGAAGGGACATTGTAATTTACTATATGCCAAGAAAGAAGATTCCGTAGTGTTCTGTTGCAGAACATCAGATTTTTTTAACTTGAAGAAGGAATTTGTTTCATTATAGAAACTAGTGGAGCACATTAAATATTTTCTTACCTGACCACAGGGACAGGACATAGAAACACGTTTATTTTCATGATGACATTGCTTACTTAAATTGATACACATACAAATGGCACACAGAATAGGAACATAATACTAAATAATGCAAATGGTACAAAGAAAGGAAGCTATGACGCCCCGGTGGTTCAGTTGTCCAAGCGATGGCTTCTGATCATTCGTCCGAAAGGTGCCCTGGTGCGAACCCCGGTGAGGCATGGATTTTGTGTTTGTCTTACGAAAATGGCTCTCTCCCTTACCTGGAACCAATGGCACTAAATTAAGGACCGGCGACTGCTTAGAGCCCACTGAGGGGCTCGCGGTGGTCGTTAAATCTCCAATTAAAAAAAAATAGAAATTATGACGAGTAAACTTTCTGGTTCAATTACACCACAAATCCTAGCTAATTTAACCAAAAAAATTACATCCTAACATGATATAGTTAATGAAATCCATAATCACTTTATATTAGCTCCGCATATTCTTAAACAGAAGGTTTTACTTACAAATTCTCAATATCATCAGCACTTTCAGAATTCATACCAATCAAACACGTTTCACTTACTTAAAATTATACGATCTGAACTTTTACACTTATTGTTGCAAATTAATGTTAATAACGGACCTGGATATGATGAAATTTCATCATTGGTTATTAATCATGTGGCTCATATTATTATTGAGCGACTTTTGTTGATCTACAATTCTATATTTACTACAGGCATATTCCCAGATGCTCTAAAAATAACAAAAATCACTCCCAAATACAAGAAAGGTTCGGTAAACGAAGCAAATAACTATCGGCCAATTGCAAATTTGACTATTTTTGCTAAATTGCTAGAAAAATTAATTTACATTAGATTACTTCCCTTTTTACAAAAATACAACATATTTAAGAAAAATCAAGTTGGCTTTTTGCCAAATAAATCAACAGAGCTTGCAGTTTCATTTACACATAACTTAATCCAACAAAATGCTATAAAAAATCAATTAACTATTGCAATTTTCTTAGATTTATCTAAGGCTTCTGATACACTAAACCATGATATCTTACTAACCAAATTATTTGCTATTGTAATTAGGGGTTCTACGTACAGCTTATTTAAAAGGTATTTATCAGCTAGGAAGCAATATAATGTGATTGATATGACACAATCCACAATGGGAAATATAACTTCTGGAGTGCCGCAAGGTTCAGTTCTTGGACCTATATTATTTAACTTGTATATTAATGATCTCTTTACAGTGGTAAAATATAATGATTTAATTTTATTTGTTGATGACGCAACAATCTTATTCAAGGGTAATAATACTTTAGATCTTACATCTAGAATAAATGCACAACTTGTGTTGGTGACAAATTGGTTAAATAGCAATGAATTGAATATTAATGTAAACAAGACCAAGGCAATTCGAAACTACAAATACTGCAATCTATGAATGATTTGGTGGTCTTGAATGGAGCTAAAACTGATTTTGTGAATAGTGATTCTTACTTGGGAGTATAGATTCGAAGTGATTTGAAACGGAATATGCATATTGACCACCTGACTAATATATTATCTAGAAACATTGGGAGAGTCAGTAAGATTATGAGAAATTTGTCCCCTAAAATAATGATATTGTTATGCTACACACTAATACAAACGAATATAAATTACTGTATACTGACATGGGGGCAAACAACACAATATAACTTTAAAAAAATACAGGTATTTCAGAATAGATACATAAGATTAATATACCTAAAAACTCTTAATAATTCTATACCTAATCTTATCTTTAGGTCAAAAGTAAATCCCAATAAATATAATATACTTGCAATAAAACAATTATTTGACTATAATCTTGGTAAAATAATCTTCAGAAGAATTAAAAATGATTTGTACCATGACTTATATCATTAAATATTCATACTCATAATTTTGAAACCAGGAATCGATCAACACTCTTACCTAATTTCCCTCAGACAGAAATAATTCGGGTACAAAACTTTGGAACTCTTTGCCTTGTGACATAATATCTATTAATAATTTTGACCTATTTAAAAAAAAATTTCAAACACCACCTTATGAACAAGTCTCTCAATTAGTATGAAAATAACCTGAGCTGGTCGCTGAATTGATTTCACGGCTTATAGATAGACCCTGTAACTATATACACTTCTGTGTTTATTTAATCTTTTAGTTATATTCAATATGCCTTTGACTTGCCTTTTGAATTGTTCTTTGTTGTTTGTATCTTTTTTTCTTTTTTTTAGTACTAAGGGTGGGAGGCCTATGTCAGGCGTTACGGCCTTTTCCCTCCTAATCCTGGTTGCTACATTTTTTGTAATTGATTGTATTCTTTGTATTCTGAACTGCAATATGTGGCAACTGAAAAATGAATAAATGAAATGAAATGAAATGATGGAAGACATCGGGTGAATTCCCTTGATACTTCGTGATGGCCTTAGCCTCTAGGTTCCTCTCAATGGTTTACCTGACAAGTCTGCAAGCAGAAACTGTCAGTATTTTTATGAGCCGATGGTGCACGGCAGTCGAGTCAACGACCATATTATTCAACTTATTACTACCAGTGTCCTTGTCTACCTTCCTACTGTACGCCGTTTCTACACTGGTGTGCAAACATTAAGGACAAAAAGGAAAAATAAGCATAACAGCAAAACGAGCAGGCAGAACGGACCGAAAGACCACTCAGGAGATAGATTAGGGTCCGGTACGGTAGGGCATGCGCATATATGCAGCATAACGTTAGGGTGGGAGTGTCGGAAGGGTATAAAGCACACGGGCGGTGCACGCTCAGCAATTCGGTGAAAGCCATTCCACGGTACACATCGGTTTGAACGACGTCGAGTTGCTGCCACTGTGTGATATGGCCAACAGGTAATCCAGTAGACGACATCTGGATTACTTTACCCAAGGTCGCTTCATTGGGAAGTAGGAAGAAGGTCGAAGTGTGACTAGTGTGGCCGAGGAGTTCGGGATCGCTCACAGCATCCTTTCACGAGCTTGGATAGCATTTCAAACGACAGGAACAGCTGTCCGAGAGTTTAGCAGTGGTCGTCCACGAGCAACCACGGCGGCCGACGTCCGGTATATGGTCCTACGGGCGAGAAGAGACAGACGGCAGACACTGGGAGAAATCGCACGGCACATGCAACAGATAACTGGACGTCCGTTATTGCGTTTTACCGTGGCCAGGAGGCTGCAAAAAGGTGGTCTATTTGCACTACGACCAGTACGGTGTGTGCCATTAATGCCTGTTCATCGGAGACGGCGGTTTTTGTGGTGCCAGGAACACAAGAACTGGACACATCAGCAATGGGGTCGAGTTCTCTTTACGGATAAGAGCCGATGTAGCCTGACGAGCGATTCTGTACGTATACACATCTGGACAGAGCAGGGAACACGCAATCACACCTACAACATCATCGAAAGGCACCGGTTTGGAGGTGGCGGAGTTTTCGTTTAGGGTGGTATCATGCTTGGTAGCCGTACTCACCGCCACATCTTCCAAGGAGGTTCAGTCACTGGTGTCCGCTATTGTACCTAGGTTCTCCTGCTTCACGTGCGTCTGTTTAGAGGTGCTGTGGGTCCTGAGTTGCTCTTCATGGACGACAACGTTACACCTCATCGTACAGTGGCTGTCGCTGAGGAGTTGGAGAGTAAAGATATTCAACGCATGGATTGACCCGCAAGATCACCGGACATAAATCCAATCGAAGACGCGTGGGACCTTCTCGGGAGACGCTTGGCAGCATTCCGCAGCTGCGTTTGGCGCTACAAGAGGAATGGGCCGCGATGCCTCAATAGCTCCTTGACAACCTCGTCCTCGGCATAACCAGACATTGTAAATCCTGTAACATGGACGTTTCTGTCTTCTGTCCAGTTGTGCTCGAATCTACCTTTTTAATAAAGTGCCTTTGTATTTTTTGGATTTCTTTTTGGACGGTTCTGCTCATTTGTCCCATATATTTACATCTTGGAGATCTTATGGTATGATTTTAGTCGATGTGGAGTACTTTTGCACGATGTTAAATTCGAAAAACCGTGTAGTCATTAATTTTTGCACGCCAGTGTATGATGAAAAGTCAGTACAACGAAAAATTGGAGGACTCACGTAGAAGTACTATACAACTTCTACTAAAACGACAGAAGCGATTTTTAATAAAATTTCCTTTAGCGTATTTTGGTTTCATTGCCCATTAAAGTCTCAAGTATTTTATTTCTCAAAGAAATTACTACAAATGGCACGCTAGTTTGTAATTAATTTTACAAATTAGAACTGCACAATCGTGCTCTTTTTTCTTCGTTTGATTTATTTCGTGGAAATCCTTACATGTTACATTTTTCTGAAACTGCATGAGCAGGTCGTTTCCCTGCCCTTAGCTCTCATGCTACGATTTTGAAACATTATAAGCACACTACTGACGACCATGGTATTTATGAAAGGAAAGGGTCAAATTATTTATGCGTTGTTTACCAGGGGAGCATATTGAAAGAACCCTGTTAAGCATAGATATCCTGAGTCCAAGCTGCGACAAAGCATCCATGTAAACCCATGTCCATTGGCAACCACACTTACAGTTCACATGGGACTACTTTCATTGGACGGTAAAAGAATGTGATATGGCAAACTTCTCTGACGAATTGATGTTTCTGCTCCACAGTAGTTACAGACGGTGGTGGAAAGGGCATCAAACGTACGAGAATCAACACTGGACAAGCTTGTCAGTGAAATATAGGCCAGTTTTGGCAGTGTGCATAACTGGGGGATGTTTCCTTTGTGCTGTATGACATGGGATCGCAGGTAACACTGAATGAGTCCTTGAACCCAAGTGGCTATTTGTCCATCCTCGCTGACCACATGCATCCCTTCATGTTGGACGTTTGCTATTATGGTAATGGTATCTACCAGTTGGAAAATGCTTCCTGCGATGTAGCAAGGGGATGCGTGACTGCTTCAAGAAACATGAAAGCGAGGTCTCCGTTCTCTTTGGCCGGCGTAATCGGCCAACCTCAATCCCATGGAGAATATGTGGGACTATTTTGATCGACAGATTTGACGTGCCGACCCACAGCCACGTCATCTCCGGGACCTCAGCGCTCTGCTGCCGTCCAAATTGGCACGTGTCCCTCGGGTTACCTTTAAGGGAATGATTGCTTCCATGCCACGCCGTCTTGCCTCTTTCATCGTGCCAAATGTGGTTATTCCCATTACTAGCTGCAAACCCCGTTGAGATGAAAATACAACGGGGTCTTTGTTTTGCATAACTTAGTTTTGTTTTTTTTGCAGAATAGTACTCATTGAGATCACAGTTTTTGTTAGGCAAAATGGGGCGTTCTATCAGGAAAATTATGTTGTCTAGATTTTCGAGTGTTGTAATGGTGGATGTGCGTTATTTCTTCGAGATGGACCGAGTTTTGAATCTCAGATGGTACACTGTGCTCCGCTTGCCCTATTGCTTTGTACTTGCATTCCTTCAGATCCAGCTGCTTTCATTTTGAAACTTGTTACTACTTATAGGCCAAAATTATGTACAATTATTGACTACAGAACTTGTGCTGTTAAGATAGAATCAGAATACCAACGTTTACCACAACCAAAGGTTTACTATACATGGACAATAGTTTCGCAAAGCGTTTGGTTCGGTATCATCAGCTTGAATGGATTTGTCCTGATGGCATTTGGCCTGATGACGACACGCCAAACATTCTCCGAAACTATAATTAATGTATAATAAACCTTTGCTTGTCGTTAACATTGGTATTCACCTACTTTACTTATATCCCAGTCTACTCGAAGTATTTTACGCGAGTCACAGACTTCCGTCCTAAAATCCTCAAAGTTTTTCACTCATTAGTACTAGAATTTTGAAAACCTAAGGATGTTCTCTGGTGAAATGCACAGTTTCCCCAAATGAAAGCACAGTTCCCTCCAAATTAATGCACAGTTCCCTTCAAATTAATGCACAGTTCCCTCCAAATTAATGCAGACTTCCCTCCAAATTAATGGACTGGAAGTATTCAGAACAATGTTTCCTTCAGAAAAATATAAAACTGACAACGGGACGTTTCTTGGATTCTCCGTTCCCTAACTAAACGGGAATTAAAAATACCACCGGGTTGAGGTTGACATGAAATCTTCCCCAAAGTTGCGGAGGTAATCATACTAAACAAATGTTAAAGCAAAGCAGTCTAAAGCAGCTTTAATTTTAAGGTGTGATCTGATCTGCGGCTATTCTTTTAAAAACAGCTTTAAGAATTATTCAATACCAAATGCCTTGATGTTGTTCTTTTGGGAGTGCAAAAAACTGTGAACACAAATATATCAAAAAGTATTGATCTAGTTGGTATAAATGGAAACATAGATAAAAGAGGTGATTCAAGAAATGAATATACACCCACAGACAATGACATTTGAGCATCTAGAAAAAAACATGCGAAAACTGTGAACATTTTGCTAGAGTGCGTGCTGCTATGAAAATGATCCACGTTTGGTACGCGTGCGCATGACTGCACACCCTGTGGTGGCGCTGCGAACACAAGCCGACAGCCTTACAAACCGTCGATGCTCCATGAAAGCGAAAATCACCGTCCAATACAAGCAAGAGTACAGAGTGACAAGAATGCCAGGTAAACAACAGAGACGTCGATTTACGCAAGTTACGGATTTTAAGAGAAGCCTGACCATTGGGCTGAAAATGGCAGGGTGGTTGGCGCGCCGTATAGCCCGCCACGTGGATCGTTCTGACCATACTGTCCGATTGTGTTGGGAGCAGTGGACACGTGATGGCACTTCCACACGGCGGAGTGGGTCCAGACGGACCAGGAGGACCACCGGTGCAGAGGATCGACGGATCGTGCGCCAGGCACGAACGGGGTCCACGGGGATCCGCTCCATTATACAGGCAGATGTAGAGTCTCCTGTGTGCCAACAAACCATTTCGCGACGCCTCGCAGAAGCGAATCTGCAATCCCAGGGTTCTTTACGTGTGCTGCGATTAACACCGGAACATCGCCGGCCCCGTTTACAGTGGTGCTAGGCCAAAGAGACGTGGAACGCTACAGACTGTCGACGAGTGATGTTTAGCGATGCGTGCTTCTTCGTTTTGGGGCAGATCATAATCGCGTTCGGATGTGCAGGTCCCGGTGTCAACGGCACAATCCCAAGCTCGCTATCGAACACCACACCTCCCTTACTGCAAGCATTATGGGCTGGAGAGCGCCTATGATAGCTGATCAGCTCTAGTAGTGGTACGTGGATCCTTGTCGTGTCAGTGGTATGTGGATCACATCCTATGGACCCATGTACTCCCATTCTGGCCGGGATTCCATTTGCGCTATACCAGCAGGATAATGACATCCCGCCTGAACACGGCTCGGGTTGTCCAGGACTACCTACGCCATGTCCAGACAGTTCCATGGCCTATACCCGCTACCCAGACATGCCCCCTAACGCGCATGTGTAGGATCAGTTGAAACGCCTGCTGCCGCAGTGTCACACTATCCGGAATTTGGAGCACACTGTCCAAAACGTGTGGTCCAGTCTGCGGCAGCAGAACATCAGGCATCTGTTCGCTCCATGCCGGACCATATTGCAGCATGTATCCCCGCCTTAGGCGGTGCGACGCGCTATTGAAGATGACCGGAGTGCGTGCCACAGATCCCTTTGTAATTGTCCTGCAGATCTGTTTTTGCCATCATGTGTATCTTTCATCTGTATCATTACGTCAATAAAATCTCAGTTTAATACGAAGCACTCTTCTTGGTGCGCAAATTTCATTCTCCGTGAGTGTATTTTGCTTGTACTTGGTGGAAAAACACAAGTGTGCATACTGAGGTCAGATTGTTTGCTATTTAGTCGAAATAACAGATGCATCCTTAGTCAGGTACAACCATCAGATAAAAACAAACCGTGTTTCTTGAGCAGCAAGTTAGCTCTGCTTGAAGGCCCCGTTGACTTTTGAACGAACTCCCGCGTAGTTGTTAAATTGTGGATTAATTAATGGATTTGTATATTTATGAAGCACAATTGGGTACAAATGCTAAACAAATGTTAAAACAGGGCGGTTTAAAGCTGCTTCAATTTCAGGGAGGGATCTTATGTGCGTCTGTTCTTTTAAAAACAAATTTTAGAATTATTCATTACCAAATGCCTTGATGTTGTTCTTTTGGAAGAACAAAGACTAGAAACACAAATCTATCAACATGTATTGATCTAGTTGGTATAAATGGAAAGATAGATAAAAGAGGTGATTCAAGAAATGAATATACACTCACAGGCAATGAAATTTGAGCACCTAAAAAATACATGCGACAACCTTGAACCTTTGCAGATAGCTAGAGTGCGTGCTGGTATGAAAGTGATCAACGTTTAGTACGCGTGCACATGACTGCACACCCTGTGGTGGCGCTGCAAGCCCAAACCAACAGCCTTATAAACCGATGGGTAGTCGATGCTCCATGAAAGCGAAAATCCCTTGCTGATGCAAGCAAGAATACAGAGTGACAAGAATGCCGGGTAGACAACAGAGACGTCGATTTAAGCAAGTAACGGATTTTGAGAGAGGCCTGATCATTGGGCTAAAAATCGCAGGGTGGTCGGCGTGTCGCATATCCCGCCACGTGGATCGTTCTGACCATACCGTCTGACTGTGTTTGGAGTAGTTGACACGTGACGGTACTTCCACAAGGCGGAGCGGGTCCAGACGGACCAGGAGGACCACCGGTGCAGAGGGTCGACGGATCGTGCGCCATGCACGAACGGGTCCTACGGAGATCCGGTGCAATATACAGGCAAATGTAGCGGCTCCTGTATGCCAACAAACCATTTCGCGACGCCTCACGGAAGCGAATCTGCAATCCCAGCGTCCTTTACGTGTGCTGCACTTAACACCTGAACATCGCCGGCTCCGTTTACAGTGGTGCTAGGCCAAAGAGACGTGGAACGCTACACACTGTCGACGAGTGGTGTTTAGCGATGCTTGCTTCTTCGTTTTGGGGGCAGATCATAATCGCGTTCGGATGTGCAGGTCCCGTTGTCAACGGAATAATCCCAAACTCGCAATCGAACACCACACCTCCCCTACTGTAAGCATTATGGGCTGGGGAGCGCCTATGATAGCCGATCAGCTCTAATAGTTGTACGTGGATCATTGACGAGCCAGCGGTATGTGGATGAGATCCTACGGCCCCATGTACTCCAATTCTGGCTGGGATTCCAGGTGCGCTATACCAGCAGGATAATGACCGCCCGCCCGGACACGGCTCGAGTTGTCCACGACTGCCTACGCCATGTCCAGACATTTCCATGGCCTCCATGCTCCCCGAACATGCCCTTTATCGCGCATGTGTGATACCAGTCGAAAAGCCTGCTGCCGCCTTGCCATTTATTGTAAAAATATTTATATATATTGTAGTAATTTGCAATATAATGTGTTTGAATTTATTCTTAAGACTGTGGCATTGGAATACAGAAATATCCCTAGAATTATCTTTAAATGTTTGGCATTAAAAGGATTAATTCCTTTTTTGTTCAAGAAGATGATAACCAAGAATCTAAGAAAGACATTATTATTTCAGACAGATTCCCAAAAAGTCCGCTACAACCTTCGTAAACAGCTTCATGCAACATCCGTAAACATTCTGAATTTTTATCTTTTCCACAAATTCAAAACAGTACGTAATAATACAAATGCAAGCAAGTCACAGCAAAATATGTAATAATTACCCATAATGAAATGTAACGAATAATCAGTTTTCAAATATCTTAAGAATTTAAACCTAGTAAACAAAATTTAACTAACGATTGGTATGTTACACCAGGTATTACATTTTAAGCCTTTTACACATTTAAATACCACGCAGGAAGCCTTGAAAAGTAAGTGTGAACAACATAGGAGCTGCCTACAATAGGGCAAGGTGAATCTTGCCCCTCAAATAATTTTATTGGCAGGGCAGTTCCCACCCAATATTTTTGGTTCCGTTTAATTAAATAATCGCTTAATTATCATAAGGTGGACTGAGCTCCACCTTATAAGGCCAAAGCGATTTATTTCCAAAATATTAATAAATCACAAACTATATAAAGACATTTTCCCCATTCTCAGCATTGCTCATTTGATAAGAAACTGGATTGCCAGGCCAGTATTAATAATGTTCAATATGTTCTCGTGTTATGTGGTAAAGGATTAAAACCATTTTATAATAAATAAAATACAGAAACGTGTAATCTAGCGCCTTTATTTAACCATTTATTTTTGGCCCTTCTTGTTCTTTGTTTGACTAAGCCAATTTTTCATATTTTTTATTAAAATTTGGAAATAAAATATCCCTGAATATTTTTATAAAATCACAGCCTGAACTTTATTTTGAAAAACATTAATATTCCGCTAAAGACTATTTGTGTTTCCTTGTTATAGTCCTCGCTCTTGGCCTTCTTCTTTGAACTCCGATTATAATATACCGTCAACTGTCTTCAAATCGTCGAAAGAAGTTGCTCCAGGGAAACGGAGCTAGAGAAGGCGCAAACAGAATTTTTCTATGTCGGCGTTCAAACTTGCAGTGTATGTGCGGCCAATAGTCTTGTTTTTGCCTCATTTTCGAAACTTCTATTTACGATTTGTTTCGTCAAATGCACAATGCTGTGGAATATCAATATACAAATAGTTTCGAGCGTTTTCATCTTCTTCATTTATTTTAAACCACGCAGTTAGATTGGTATCGCGTGTGGCTTCTCTTTCTGCTACAGCCTTCATGTTGTCTTCAGTGAAATCGACAATTTGCTCAATAGGAATATGAACTTGAAGTTGCACAATTGTCTGAAATTAAAGATTCATTTTGAAACCAAACAGGCTCTATGCTGTCCCAGGAGCACTAACGTACCTGGAATCCAGAAAAGTCCGAAGTTCATCGTGATTTACAGTGTTCTGCTCTTCAATTGATACATTAGCTCAGTCATATTCCTTGTACACGTATTTGTACAGATATTTTACACTCTCGACGGAGGTACAACCTTCGACATTAATATGGAAATTAAATTTCAGACTGAAGTTTGGGTTGTACGGAAAAATCCAAGAATCATCAATTGTCTTTCCATTAACAATTATTTTGCTGCCATTGTTTCGGCGTCGGTATTTGGGATATCCGTTAGAATTTGCCAATGTTTCTTCTTTAAAATAATTTAGAAATTTCTTGGAACATTTCCCGTCAGTCATACAGGGAAAATTCCAGTTATGTACACCACGCTGTCCATGAACAATGTGTTTTGTCACGATTGCATGTAACCTTGGGCAAGTTACAGCACTGGGAATTTCTGCTGAAATTACTTTATCAATGGCGTCCGGATCCTTGGGTTTATCTTGTGCTTTGACAATTAGCAAAATGTGATTGTGGTGCAGATCACGGTTATGAAATTCAATGACATGTACAATTGCTGTTGCTGTTCCAAGAACATGTTTCTTGGTTATGTCTCTCATTAGCTCATCTAATTTCAATTTGAAAACTCGTGCAACTAATTCTGGACGAAATTCTGCAGATTGGCCAGGTTCCAAGTTATCCGCTACTTGCCATTTTGGGTTGCATGTCATTGTGATAAATAAATCTGGCTTTCCTTATTTCCGAACAATAGCCATTGCATTCTGCTAGTTCTGTGCCATATTTCTCGGGCTTCCTTCTAAAGAGAAAGGAAACATGACAGCTCTTCCCGCTAGCAAACCTTGTGCTTCTGCTGCAGCACATGCTTTGCTAGCTTCGGGTGATCCATAAGGCCGGTATATTTTTCTGTCCGTAATTGCGGTTGATTTTTTCGTATATAATTCAGACGATTGGCTTCAGTTTTCACGTAAGTATTAACTAAATATTGCTTTGTAAGTTTACCGGCAGAGATAAAATGATTAAAGTAATTACGGATTGATAGCTTATAGCCATAATACTACAATTGAGAAACCCGTGCTCTTGTGTTAGCAGAAATATTACGCAGAGCTGTTGGTCTACTTTGAAGAAGAATGTCAGTTCCCCAGCTTTGGACTCAGAAATGAAAAAACAGGGGATACGCTAACTATTCAAGGTTCGGATCAAAAATGTTAAACCTTTCGGTCATCCGATTATTTGGAAAATTTTGATTTGGGCGACAATGGATCAGCAAGTCCCTGTCAGGAGGCAGTTCGCAGTCAGCATTTTGAAAAATGGCAGCTACGTCATTGCTTCTTGAAACATTGTATCGGCTAATGTCGGATTTGCGATCTTGAAGAATTATGCCATAGTAACCTTTGACGGTTCAACGCCATGCAGAGCTGCATCATTAATGCTTCCTTGTTCAACTTCACAAAGTATTTTGCATGTGTCAGCAAAAGGACTATTTTGAGACATGGAAGTGCTTAACTCTTACATCAGACTTGAATTGCACACGGCGTTTTCCCTGATCATAATTTTTTGATCACCAGCCTCTTCCGGGTTTAGTATACACAGTTGAGCAAACTTTCTCTGGTCCCTATTTTCTGGGTGTAAAACTCCTGCTCGATGGTTATTTCGGAAACAATAGGAACCATATCTAAGAGGCAGACCAATGTTAGCCCCCATGGACGCAAACGCTAATTTCCTATTTATTGATCTTATGTTGTCCATGAAATTTTTCGAATGTTGATACTCTCCTTTCATTAACTGCTGAATAAAAGGGCTGATCTTATAGCATCTAACTTTACTTTGCCTTTATGACAACATTGCGTAAAAAAGTTTGTCAGATTTCTAAGCAATATTCTTCCGGAAAGTTTGTCAGATTTTTACGGATGCTCTCCCACAAAATGCTTTGCATGACAAAACTCGCAAATACTGTCCATGGAACCACAGTTATGAGCATCTACATTTGGTTCTACAACGTTAACTGCGTCAAGGACAGCTTGGTTTCTAGGTCGTGGATTTTGTATGCAGATTGTAACACCTCGTCTCTGGCGTATTATTTGCGACGTGGGTGGTTTTTTTCGGGTATGTGCGATTCGAAGTAATTTAATTCATATTGTGGTTCATTTGTCTGAACATATCGACTTTGTTTAAAAAACATAGACCTAAGTCATTGCACGATCCAATTTCATGTAAAAAATATCCTCAAGTGATATACTGAACTATATTTATTTACATGAGGTTAAAAGCTATATCATCAGCATCATCATTGTCAACCATTATCAATCCACTGCTGGATGAAAGTCTCCCCAAATTTTTTCCGCAGCGGTCTTCCTTGTGCCAGTCTCCTCCATGTCACTCCCGCATACTTTCGAATTTCATCCACCCATCTCCCATGTGGTCTTCTTCTGGGTCTTTTCCTGTCCCTTGGAATCGAATCTAAAATTTCGGCTGTCCATCAAATGGTCTGTACTTCTGGCAGTATGTCCAGCCCATTGCCACTTCAGGGATTTAAATCTAATCATCATGTCTTCCACTTTTGGCATTTTTCGGATCCACGAGTTCCTTTTCTTATTTCTCCTGGTTACACCAAGCATGCACTCCTCCATGCTGCTTTGAGTTGTCTGCAGTCTTCGTATGTCTCTTTTAGTTAAGGTCCACTTCTCTGCACCATACGTAAGCACTGGAAGGATGCATTGATCAAACACTTTTCTTTAAAGACATAATGGCATATTGCTCTTAAAAATTATGCTGTTTCTTCCAAAAGTTCTCCAGGCAAGTTTTGTACGCCGATTAATTTCTTCATAAATGTGACCCTCACTCTACATCTGCTGTCCAAGATAAACATACGTATCTGTTATCTCCAATTTTTCACCATCAATCGATAAATCTTCATTTCCTGTAAAAGCATTGAACATCCCTTTTGTCTTCTGAAAGTTCATTTTTAATCCCACTTCTTTACTCTTGTCAGTAAGTTCCAGAATAATACTCTGCAGCTCTGATGGGGTACTTGCAAAATGACTACGTCATCAGCAAAACTAAGGTTTGTTAGATAATCTCCATTAATCTTTATCCCTTTGTTTTCCCAGTTCAGTGATTGAAAGACATTTTCCAATGTGGCATTAAAGAGCTTCGGAGATATGGTGTCACCTTGTCTTACTCCCTTTCCAAATTTTATGTGTGTCATATTTTCAAACAGCTGAATCTTTGCCCTTGCATTTTGATAGATGTTATTAATAATATTAATGTATGCATCTTCAATACCGCAGGATTTCAGAGCCATTGTAACTGCTGATGGTTTCACCGAATCAAAGGCTATTTCATAATCGATAAAAGCCATGCACAATGGAAGTTCATATTCCCTAGCTCTTTCAATTACTTTTCTCAGTACGTGGATGTGATCTATTGTGCTGTAGCCACTCCTGAATCCAGCTTGTTCTCTCGGTTGAGCCATGTCCAGTGTTACCTTCAAACGGTGTGAAAGAACTTTAGTGAGTATTTTTTAAACCACTGATAGGAGGCTGATAGGTCTGTATTTCCCGAGGTCCTCAATATCACCTTTTTTATGTAGCTGGATCATTGTAGCTATGTTCTAATCTTCAGCATTCTTCCCTTCATTAAGGCATCGAGTAAAAACTTGGGCGAGTACTGTTTCAATTTCTCCACTTGCTTCTTGTATGATGTCTACAATAATTCCATCTTCTCCTGGCACTTTTCCCCGCTTCATGTTCTTGATAGCATGTGCAACTTCTGCTGGGAGGACTGGAAGAACTCTGGGCTTGGTACCGTCCTTGATGTCTGGAGTACATGTATCCCTTTAATATAATTTGGAGTAGAAATATTTCACTCTTGTCAAAATTTCGCCTCTATTTTGTGTTACAGAACCATCTACTTTTCTCAGTGCCAAAATATGTTTTCTTCCCTTCCTGAGATGTCTCTTTGCTATCTTTAGGGCTTTGGTTGTTTTCAATTGCTTTCCTCACTAGTTGACAGTTGAATTTCCTAACGTCTTCAGTGATAATTCATCGTATTGTCTTGCATAGCTCTATATATTCCACTTTGGAAGTCATCTATTTTAGTTGTCCTCGTCTCTTTTCTTTTTTGCATCAACATTTTGGGCTTTCCTGATAATTTGTTCACATGCAACTTGTTCTAGACCCAGCTAATTTTGTTGCTGTTCCCATAAGAGCTTTGGTTACTTTTTCTGTTAACTTCAGAAATATCCACTTCTTCCGATGGTAGTCCTTCTAAAGCAGAGAATTTGTTCTTCAGTTCCAACTTGAAGGTATTATGGTGTTTTTTAAGGTTGGTTATGTCAATACATTTTGTTTGCCTTATTAGCTTGCCACGTTCGAGTTTAGTGTTGAGGTACATCTTACATCTCACAAATTTATGGTCACTACCTGTGTTGAACTTGTTTAGCACACTGCAGTCTTCTATGACGAATTTTTTGTTACACAGGATAAAATCAATTTCACTTGTCGTCCCATTTTAATATCTCCATGTCCAATTCCTGTGTGGCTTTTTCTCGAAAAAGGAGTTCAAGATGAAAAACCCTTCTGCCTCTGCAAACTCAACCAGAGTATTTCCACGCTGGTTTCTGTTGCCGTGACCGAATTTACCTACAGAAGTTTCATTCTGTTGCCGTTGCCCTATTTTTGCATTGAAATCTCCCATAATTATCTTCAAGTGCTGCTTATCTTTATTATACAGATGACGAATTTCCTCATAAAATTCTTCAATTCCTTCTTCAGGATGACTTGTGGTGGGTGCCTAAGTTTGAATAATCTGAGCCTGGTATCTTCTCGAGAGTTGGATAACGAGTCCTGCAGCTCTGTCAGAGGAACTTTGAACTTCTACAACTTTATCCTTCAGTTTCTTGTTTATTATAAATCCAACACCACTAGTTCTGCCAGTATCTGTCCCACGATAGTAGAAGAGATGTCGACTTTTCTGTTCAATGAGATCTTCTCCTTTTCTCCTTACCTCACTAAGCCCGACGATGTCCCACTTGATCAAATATAGTTCCTCTTCCAATTCAAGAAGCCTTGAATCAGAAGATAGGAAGCGTCCATTATACGTAGCCAAGGTCAGCATCAGATGGCAGCTTAGTCCGGTCCTCCGGGGATTCTCAGCACCCTCTACCTTTATGTCACACTGGCCGCTGCCTTGGCCGGGTACATTCCAGCTGCCGGAGACTGAGGGCCAAGATTTAAGTTGTGGAGTGATTTTGGAGGGGTTTGGCCATAACTCACCACGCTGGCCAAGCGGGTTGGTGAGTGTGGGATAGCATTTCCTCTAATCCCGATTGTATAGTTATACCGCTATTGGCGGTCGTCAGAGCCCCTTTAGTGGGAACAGGATGCACGACGAGAAGGCGGGGTTGACATTTGTCAAGGAGAGGCTGTGATGTTACGCATCACCTGACCTTACATCCCGGATTAAAAACACAAAATCTTTCGCAGTAGCAGCTACCGCTTCATCGGGTGACATAGCATATGGAATCAGAGTCCTTAAATAGTTTTAATATGATGGTATTGAAGAAACTATTAAGCGCCGCCTAACGGTACAGTAATGACATACATCACTGAAATACATTCTTAACGCCCTCTGCAAAATAAACTCAGAATAGTAATTATGAAGGTAATGGTAGTCCTTTCAACAAGTTCTTTAAGGCACGAGGAATATGGTATGGCATATCATCATTGCCACATTTATCACCGAACTGGTGAATAAACATGCTTTCCATATACAATAAAGAAACTTTGTCCTTTATGCTGTTGGTCAACAGATGCGAAGCATTCCAGTCAAGAATGTATGTAGCAGCACTGACCAGGCATGAGAGAGATGTATCAGTAGATTTCCGCCTTACATTATACTGTTGTTCAGCCAACCTGATACCAAAATTTCCAAAAGTCGAACCAATGTATCTACTATCAGGTACATCAGGAACAACCAACCTAAGTGGAACACAATAAACCCCATGTGTGGAAAGTTTGTGAATAGGGTCATGATCTTTACGAATAGAAGAAAATAACGACCTAGTCTTTAGACCGAACGCCAAATGGCAACCTTGTCACAGACTACTCAAACCAGAGCAAACACTAGGTAGGTAATCCAACGAACCCACAAATTTGATTTCACGGGCCGTGCGTGCAAGGGTAGTAAATCTCAACTTCGAGACATGAGCAATAATACGGAAGATACAACTCAGGGTGTACCCATGCCTAAGAGCAATGTCCCCAATAATACCGAATTCCCGTTGGCGCAAACGAGAAGTGCAAGAGTGTGTGAACGTGAGACGAACAAAATAATATAGTGCCGAAAGTTTATAACGGAGGGGATGAGCCGAATTAGCAGGGATAATACAAGAAATAGCAGAAGGCTTACGATAAACAGATGTAGTTAAACGACGAGATACTGGGTTACGCTGTAACGAAAAATCCAGAAATGGGACGCAGCAAGAATTCTCAACCTCAACTGTAAAATTGATAGATGAAAACTGAGCTGACATAAATTCGGAAAAAGCCAAAGGTTCACAGACAGAATAAGTCCAAAAAAGAAGAATATCATCAATGTACCTTAAATATAATGCGGGACGCAAGACACATTGACTAAACACACGCTCTTCCAAAGATTGCAAGGCGATTTCTGCCAAAACTCCAGACAGGGGCGAACCCATAGGCGTACCCTATAATTGTTGGTAAATAACGCCATTGAATTCGAAATAAGAACTTTGGTGAATAACTTTTAAAACTTGCACAACGGTTAAGGTTTCCACGGGATGGCATAATCCAAACGAAAGGAGCCTGGAGTCAATAATAACGATAACACCGGGAAGAGAAACACTGGGGAACAAAGAAGTTACGTCAAGAGATGTCATAATAAAACCATTACCTCCAGAGTTAAAAGCACGAATTCTATCCAATGCCTGCTTTGAACTTCTAATAGAAAATTGTGAGTCGGAAATCAACGGAGCCAAAAAATTTGCCATAGCCCTTTCTAGAGTACGACAAGGGTTAGAGGAACTGGATACTAAAGGTCTAATAGGATGTCCTGCCTTACGCAGCATAACCCTACCAAATAAATCCGGCACATGGGGGCCAGAGGGGCGGTGCATAAAACGAGCAATAGAAATTAGCAAGGCTGAATGGTTTTTTAACTTGCCCAATGCCGCCACTGTAGCTGCACTGGGGTCAAACCTCATAATTTTATGAGGAATTTGATTTATTGCCTCTTCCATTTTTTCAACGTATGCAGTTTTGTCATAAATGACAATTTGTTGTGACTTATCAGCCAAAATCAGAGATAAGTCCTGTTTCTCTGTGAGTTGCTTTATTTGTCTGATTTTCTCCTGGTAGTAGCGTTCATCCGGTTGGAAGCTTCTTGACGTGTGGCTTTGAAGAGCTTTTGAAATTCCATATCTTCCAATGTCCTGTTATTCCTCTGGCAGAATAATAGTTAACTCTATTGGTAGGGTAGAGAAATTTGCTACCTGTGTTCAAAGCAGATTTTTGTACTGAAGACAATACATATGAGCTAAAAGTAATATATAAAGAGGGTGGAGCTGTATATTCAAACCTCCTAGTTTTTAACTGTTGAGGGTAGTTATATTCAGATTCCAAAGCATTAGAAACCAAACATCGAAGTTTGTGGATATGTCGTAACTGCACAGTATTAATTTCAGCCTGTAAGGTTGCTGTCAGGATAACCATAGTCCTATCCAACTGAATGGAATGAATGCTGCGAAATATACGTAAGTATGTGGCATGTGTTCTGCGATTTAAAAAATCTATCAATCTCCTTTTTAAACGGATCTCGGTAGTAAGGCGTTTTACCTGGGCATCTCTCAAATCCTCGGCTTCACGTTTACGACGTAGATACCGAAGGTGTGTGAATTGTTAAATATCTAGGTACCACCTTTAAATCACGGCAGTTAACTAAAAATGCTAAATGCATTCCTTCAATTTCAATCCGGCGCCGAACTCTAGTAAAGGAATTCCATAATGCTATATTAAAATTGGTATAAAAGACAACATACCATTAATTCGTAGTTAATATGATCACTATAACATCATTTCGTGCTATGCGTAACGTATACAAAACATAGACCTAAGTCATTGCACGATCCAGTTCCTTGTAAAATATATCCTCAAGTGATATACTGAACTATATTTATTTACATGAGGTTAAAAGCTATATACATTAGATTAAAAACACAAGATCTTTCGCAGTAGCTGCTACCGCATCATCGGGTGACACATAGCGTATGGAACCAGAGTTCTTAAATAGTTTTAATATGATGGTATTGAAGAAACTATTAAGCGCCGGCTGACGGTACAGTAATAACATACATAACTGAAATACATTCGTAACACCCTCTGCAAAAGAAACTCATAATAGTAATTATAAAGGTAATGGTAGTCCATTCAACAAGTTCTTCCAGGCACGAGGAATATGATACGGCATATCATCATTGCAACATTTATCACTGAACTGGTGAATCATTGTATATGGAAAGCATGTTTATTCACCAGTTCGGTGATATCTTCAAGATATATGGTGCGATCTTCAAGATATTCTGCCATTGGGGTTGAGCCTGATGGTTAGCTACTTCTTTGGCAAGGGATGTAGAAAGCTTCTTTTGTGCAACGTACAACTCGTGCTCATTCATTCTCTCTTCAAATGACCTTTTTGTGAGACCTACGTAAAATTTAGTGGAGGAGTCTGGGTATAACAATGGGAGGCAATAGATGCCCGCATCGGTGAGCTTCAAGGTGCCATTACCTCTTGCTGTACTGAGAACGGTTGTTATCGGTTGAGAAGCTTTTAGGCCGACATCCAATCCTTTCTTCTGGACGTGATTTTTAAC
Organism: Macrothele yani; assembly: GCA_039090855.1. Lineage (NCBI taxonomy): Eukaryota > Metazoa > Arthropoda > Arachnida > Araneae > Macrothelidae > Macrothele > Macrothele yani. The sequence continues at coordinate 215,777,548 of CM077034.1, forward strand.
AAAATAAGATATTTTGGGGATGTGTGGGATCGAACCAACAAATTTTAAAGGTGCTCTTCTGTTCAGTGTAGCAAGTGCGTTGGCTTCAACTTTCGCTATTGTGTCCTCTACGCGGGAGACGTCAACACTTCCTGCAACGGCAAGATCTTTCAAAGATTTAATTTCGGCATCATAGTCAGATTTCAAGATGCAAAGATATTTAGCTCTTTTTGCCCGGTATTTGAAAAGAGCATAATTGTTGTTTAGTTGGCTGATACTGGTGGAATAGGGTTAGGTACTTGCATGGGTTGGTAGTAGACTTTGGTAGAGAATGTAACTGAAGTCGATTTCGTCACAAGTACATCTAAATAAGGCAACCCTCCTTGATTTTCCATTTCTATCGCAAATATAATGTCTTCATGTATGTTGTTTATGTCTACTATAAAGTCTTGCAGGTAGGCTTCCTTATGCCCCCAGACAAAAAAGATGTCATCTTCATAGTGCAGCCGTACTCTTGGTGTCCTGGGAAGAGTGGTGAGTACGATCTCTTCAATAGGTCTCATGATGGCTTCAGCGAGTATTGGAAGCACAGCTGAACCCATCGGATTATGTATTCTTAATGTAACCGCCTGAGAAAGCCGTCCGTTGGCGGAGAAAGCTTGCGGAGTGAAATTCGAGTGATTTTTACTTTGACACCAATAAATCGGATCATTATATGTATAATTAGTTTTTCTGGTGTTAGCGTCCCACAATCTATAAAGTCATATACACATAGACTTTACGCGTGTTGGTGGTGACGACACCTTCACGAAAACACGAAATGCAAAGCGTGACGTCACAAACATTTGTTTCTCGGTTGTTGCTATGACACCTTAAAAAGTGTCATCAAGGACTTCAGAAAAACGTTTATTGTGATTGTAATAATAAATATAAATGATGTTCCTAATATATAACTGAAAATTTTTGAGACATTGAATTTTTCAAATGGGGATCACCATTGAAAAAATACATCATTAAATCATTGTTTGTTTATAAAATCATAAAAGTATTTTGAACTCTTAGGCGCAATTAACGGCAGTTTCTGATGTTTTACGAATGGAAATTTCTAATTTGGAATAAATAATTCATTTAGTAAAATGTGTCATATGGCAACCTCAAGCTGTTCTCTTAACTCGAACATGAGCTTTGGTTTTTATATTTTGTTTCTTCTTCTAGTTTTAACGATCATTATGAACAACTCACAGGGCATTTTATTGTCAGTAGTCTCTGTATTTAGGTAATTCGTTTAAGAGAAGAGACAGATTTATCGGTTAAGCGAATAACGTATTCCTCCTCCGTCATGGGAAGATTGGTCAAAAGCAAAACCATTGGAACGATCGGTTGGGAATAGACTAGGCGGTTATAATTTGACCAAAGAATTATAATTTGACCAAAGAAATATAATTTGACCATGTCACTCTGGCTTGATTCAACAATGCTGGGTCTCTTCATACACTTCAGAACCCAGCCTATTATCTCAGTTATCCATTGGTGGGGAGTTCTAGCAAACTTTTGCCTTCCATTGTAGATTACATTCAAGTTATTTTAACAATAAATTTTGAATAGCGCCTTTATTTGCGATGTTACACAATTCAATCAAATTGATGAAGACTCAACCATTTATTTGAAGATCTGTCCGCCAAAAGCACCTTGGATATCGTCGTAATGTTGACCTGACTTGACATACACATATCTGAGGTAAGGAACAAGTCAGGACCTTCAGAAAAAATACATCAGGAACATCATTAAATATTCCAGGAATGAAGTAATACACATCAGGAAAGGAATATCATCATTGCATGAGATTGAAGCAATACACAGATGGAAAAGAATATCATCATTTAATGAGAATGCAGCATGCGCATGACAGCATGGCAGTCTAAAAGTTATGCAGCAAGTAGAACGGATTTCGTGGGGCTAATATGGAGGGACATTGCGCCAAACAGTGATCGAGCTTGCACCATAAGCTCTCATGATGTTTGATAGTCTGTGAATGAGAGTTAGAGTATTTCATTAATTTGGCACGTTAGATTCCGGAAAAGGTTCATAGAGGGCACTGCCGTCTTGCAACTGCTTAACATAAGGCATCCCAGATATCCTCTAACTGGTTCAGAGCCGTAGATCTCACGCTCCTTTCAATCCGATGAATATGTTAACTCTCCTTGTATTTGCTTACTACGCGACACCATATAGGACGGGCGTTATCTTTTATAAAAACGGAATCAGCGGCAAACAGTGCCACTGAAAATTCGTATATAGGAATGTCGGATGTCACCACTGTAAAGGGAAGGATACAGTGTTCGTCATTTAAAGACGTGTACCGGTGTCCGTTCTCATGACATAATACTTGCCCAAACCATGAGTCATTCACAATAGCTCTGGTTAATTTCCCTAATGTTCGAGGTCAGCTTACTGCTTAGTTTGAAACATATCACACGAGGTTAATCCGTGTTTAAGTTGTACCGTGACTCGTCACCAATGAGATCACAGCCCCAATGACAAGGGGGTCCAGAGGTTATGATGACAGCCCCATTTCAGACATACTCTTTTCGCGAGTGGGATACAGACCATTGGTATTTCTGCATGCAGACCTCTCTCATAGCGTGTTCTGTAAACTTGTGGCCGCGGTATCGTGGTGAACGTTTCTTGAGTGCGTTGAACTGCTGTTTGCTTCTGCACGTGATTCTGAAAAAAATTTCAATCGGTCGTCTTGTGTACGTTATTGATTCCTGAATTTGTATTTGTCCGGTAAATATTAGAACTTAATATATTTACTTTAATTTATGCTATTCAAAACATTATATGTGAAATTATACATAAAATTTCGAAAATTACGAAAATTTTGAATTTTTAAAAAAATTATCTGAACATTTTTTTTAACAATAATTTGTTTTAAACCAACAAAATTTGTAATACGTGGATCACTTCATCGTAAAAAGCGTGCTGAAAGGCCTAACTTTAATTTAGAAGCTTTTGATGATGTCGATCTTTTATATGAAACACCTTTCGGCAGAGGCAGAAAGGTTTTTCACCTTGAACTCCTATTTCAAGAAAAGGCCACATAGGTTATGGATTTGGAGACACTCCAATCGGAATACAAGTGGAAGTGATTTTATTATGTGTAACAAGAAATTCGTCAGCGAAAAACCATGCATTATTTAAGGAGATTGAGATTATTAATATGTTTGGAGAAACCGTGCATTATTTAACTCGTCAGAAAAAACCAAGCGTTATTTAAAGAAGAAAACATTGTCAAAAGGTTTTCTGATGTTAGCGGTATCAGTCCAAGAAAGAATATCTTCAGTCGAGTTTTCAGGAGCTCATATTTTGCTGCAAATACATCAGACACAGAAATTACCCCTTACGTCCCTTGGAGGCCAAACCATTCTTTATCAAATTTTAGAAATTATATGCAAAGCATTTCCTATCTGAAGCTGTATCCGGTGAAGTAAACATTTTTCAGATCGGAGTTTTAGAAGCCCTGATATCAAGGAAACCGCAATCAACCTTTACAGAGAATCTGAAAGGCAACGCCTATATGCCTCCTAGCGGAAAGTCTATGCATTACTTCAAAATTTTGAAATTATATGAGAAACATTTTACACCGGAAACGCTATCTGACAAAGAAGGAATTTTTCAAATCCGACATTCAGAGGCAGAGATATTGACAAAAATAAGATATACCTCTTCGACATTTGGCGGAACACCATGCATTATTTTAAGAAGAAAATATTTTAAGAACAACCCCAAAAAAAGAACATGGGGCAGCACGCGAAAGGAAGTACACGTCATTTACCAAGGGATGATTATCATTCGGCAAACGCTTCAATATTTTGTATTTGAATGCCTGAACAATGAAGCGCATCAAGGGTTTGTTTCAATGCGCACTAAATATTTACGATGACTCCGCAAAAGATAATAATGAACTCTTGAATAGCAATAAGTGATTTCTAGAACTCGTTGTTTTCTTATCTCAAAGGGCTTAACATCTAGTCTAATATCAGGTAATCCCAAAAATAATGTCGTTTTTTCAACGTGTGAAGAAAAAAATCGAATTTTACCTGGAGCAGATGTTTTAATCAATATAATACACTGACAGAAAAAAAAATCCCAACACCACGAAAAAATAGTTGTAGAGGAATGAAATGGTGGCAATACATTTGTATAGGTAACATATTTAATCGATTAAGGTTTCAAGATCACAGCTTAATGTAAGCGAGAGAAGAACCATTTTAAATGTGAAAATCTGGTACATTAATAACCGGTGTTACCGCCAGAATGTTGAATGCAAGCACGCAAACGTTCATGCATTGTGTCGTACAGGTGCTGGATGTCCGTTTGTGAGATGGAGTTCCATGCCTGTTGAACTTGGTCGGTCAATATAGGGACGGTTAATGCTAGTTGGGGGTGACGCTGGAGTTGTCGTCCATTGATGTCCCATACGTGCTCGATTGGGGAAAGATCTGGTGATCTAGCAGTCCACGGCAAAATGCCGACATTCTGTAGAGCATGTTGGGCTACAATAGGGGTATGCGGGCGAGCGTTATCCTGTGGGAAATCACCCCCTGGAATGCTGTTCATGAATGGCAGCACAACAGGTTGAATCACCTGACCCACGTACAACTGTGCCGTCAGGGTGCGTGGAAGAACCACGAAAGTGCTCCTGCTGCCATAGGAAATTTCTCCTCAGACCATAACTCCAGGTGTAGGTCCAGTGTGTCCCCGCCGCAGACAGGTTGGTTGCAGGCGCTCACCTGGCCTTATTCTAACCAACACACGGCCATCACTGGCACACAGGCAGAACCGGCTTTCATCAGAAAACACAACAGATCTCCACTCCGTCTTCCAATGAACTCTAGCTTGACACCACTGACGTCGCAAACGGCAGTGGTTTCCAGTAAATGGAATGCACGCTTCAGGGCTTCTGGCTCGTACCTGTCCTTCAAGTAACCGATTTGTAACAGTTCGTTGTGTCACTGTGGTGGCAACTGCAGCTCTAATTGCTGCCGCATACGCGTTACGATGCGCCACGGCCATACGCCGTACACGGCGGTCTTCCCTCTCAGTAGTGCCACGTGGCCGGCCGAAACCCGGTATTCTTGAGGTAGTACCTTCCCTTGACCACCGCTGCCAACAACCATGCACAGTCGCTACATTCCTGCCAAGTCGTTCAGCAACATTGCGGAAAGAAAATCCACCTTCTCGTAGCCCTATTACACGACCTCTTTCAAACTCCGTGAGCTGTTGACAATGGCTTATACGTCTTCTTAAAGGCATTTTTGACTAACATCAACACACTACGTCGAATCTCAACGATAACTAACGCTCACGAACGTTACAGCGCGTATTTACAGCAAACCTGCTTTGCATGTTCCGAGGAGCGCTAGTAGCGCCACACGTATACGCCGAGCACGAAGTTTGCATAGACGTCATCTTACAGATGTACTCTCTCCGCCTAACAACTGTCGTTTATCTAATACAACCCCTTCTTGGTGTTGGGATTTTTTTTCCGTCAGTGTATGTTCTCCCGGTAGTTACACTTCTCTCAACGATCGACAAGGTTTTGAATCCCAGACTTGTAGAATCCCATGGGTTTTTAAAAGGCAAAAAGTGTTCGCCGTACCTCCTCAATATTTCGAAATGTAGTCCCTGTAAGACGCTTTTGCAGACTGCGAAGAACGTGTTAGTCGGAAGGGGCGAAGTGAGGGGAAATGCCTCATGGTGAAGTTTTTCCCATCTGAAGTCCTGCAACGTGACACTGCTTATTTTTGCTAAGTGTGGGTTTTCGTTGTCCTTCTGCAGCAGCACACCTTTACGATTCACGAGTGCTGGTCGTTTATCCTGCAAAGCAGTGCGTAGACGCTGCAGCCGCTGACAGTAGACTTCCCCTGTAATGGTTTTGTAGGGTGGCAACATCTCCTAATGGATCATGCCTTGCAAATCCCACCACACAGACATCGAAACCTTTTGCTGGAAACGTCCTGGTTTCGCAACTACTGCGGACACATTCCTTTTGGGAAGCCACTGCCAATTACGCTTAATGTTGTGATAAATAATCCATTTTTCATCGGCCATGAAAATGTTTTGCAAAAACGGTTTGCTTTTTCACGATAGAGAAACGAAGTTCAAATGACCACACGCTATGGTAGCTGTTTTGACGTGAGATCTTGGGGTACCCACTTATGCATTTTCGAAACATAATCGAAGTCCTGCAGATGTCGGTGAACAGTGGAATGGGTTGAATGAACAAATGCGGCCGATTCCTCTACTGTTGCCCGCGGATTTCCCTCAACAGGAGCTTTCAGCACGTCGTTATCCAGCTCAACAGGCCGTCCAGGACGCTACATATCCTTGAGGCTGGTATACCCCCTTCGAAATTTCAGGGACCAGCGTTGACACTTCCTGACCGCCAGGGTACCCGGCCTATATACGGCGTTGATATTTCGTGTTGCTACCGCCGCTGAATGTCGATGGTGGAACTCATACAGCATAATGTGCCTAATCTGGTCTTCTGGCCCTGCCATTTTCTATGCGGTTTAAGTACACAACGACTGCACATAGAATTCCCGTTTGAGGTTTCAAGTGATTTAAAGGTCTGCTAGCGTGATCCATCTTATGCTCACCGTGGTCGGCGTCATTGTCTGCTCACCAGGGGGAATCACTACTCTTGGGCTTCCGCAAAACGACATTATCTCTGCGATGACCTGATATGTACCGAAACCAAGAGAGACACGAAATTAGAAAAAAATGATGTTTGACACCAAACATTTTAAACGACGTTTGATTCGGGAATTACGTCACTGTAAAAACGTACAACACGGGGGAAACAGACGAGAATTATGGGGACTTCAAACAATGTCGCTCGAAACAGGAAAACGTATATTGCGGGGACAAAATATCGGGTTTCGCTTTATAATATAATTAATATTCACACTGCCATATTCGCATATTTTTTATGATGAGATTTTTCACCCCATAATGGATTTGCCGAGAGTTCCAGTTTAACGAAGATTTTGGTCCGTCTCAAGCTCCTCGTGATATTTGTAAAAGCGGGCTCTACTATATTCTTATCTTATCTACGACACTCTCAGCCCCTTGTGTTTATCGGTTCTTCATTGTTCACAGGCAAGTGATTTTCCGTGCAAGAAAGGTTTGCATGGGGATATCATCTGTTCGAAAAAAGCGAACAATATCTATTACGCAAATCACCATTCTTGGAAGCAAATATAAGAGCATCAGCAAGTGGAGGAGCCATCAGAAGGAAAAGTAAAATAGGATAAAATGTTTTGACTTTATCTTAGTCTTCAAGTTCACAATGAAGTTCCCAGCTATGGAAGCTATTTATAGTATCAGGTTTCTAAAGAAGTGGAGCGGATATTTCCTTTCTGTATCTTTGGAAGAAAAGTAGAGTTCACAAGACAGGTGAAAGTTTCGGTAAGTAGTGCTTGACTATCTTATAAAAAGTATTTCCAAAAAAGAGTTATTCATTAAAGAAAAAACTTTAAGCTAATTTTTTTTTTTTTTTTTTTTTTGCGTGAAAGAAGATATATTTATATAATGGCCCAGCGTATTTAGGAGACTCACAATGGCCATCCTACGGATTTTCGTATTGCATCAAGCACTGTTTGGTAAACTTTCAGGTTCGGTTTTTCTCTGGTTCGTCACTACGACGCTTCGTCTCGCCACATACGGCGCTGACTAGATTGGGCGCAACACGGGAAACCTCCGCCTTTAATTCTCGCGTAAAAATATTTTTGTTGGCACTTTTCTTCAGGTAGACTCACTACAGATTCCCAGAAATTGCCTCCGCAGCTCTTACTGTTGCATCCAAAATGTACTCCGATAGACTGAAAAGAGCTAGACGGAAACTTCTTTCCTTTTCGTGTGCAAAGAAGGCACAGCCCGCCCCGTCTTACTTCTGCAGGAATGTGAATTCAACTACATGGGTGTTCAACCGGGATGGACGGACTCTCTGACTTCCATGTATGTATTTATCTTTCGCTTTTTCTTCCCGTTCATATTCAGTGGGCCGAATGACTTACATCTGCGCTACTCAGACTACAATTCCTGTTTCTTTGGGCAACAAGACCCTTCCGTCATACAACCTAAGAACATGCCACTCAAATACGTTTTACTCTTCTATATTTCTTTTTCCTTTCTGTTACTAGAAGTCTCCCATTTTTCAGCCCCTTAGGATTTCTCATCTTTCGTACAGCGCAGTTGTTGCTGGCATACTCGGCAGAGGTCTCCTGGCCTCCAAAACCCGACAAGCATAATTTAGATGTCGCTTAACGGTTTCCTGATATTAATGCCCCACTTAAAGGTCTACGCTGCGGGTATCTTAGCTTCTGAGTGGCCCCTTCAACAACCCTAGTCCTTTCTTTGTTTCCACTCAGCCAAAGCACATTAACTGACCTCGCTAATTAGGCGCACTAATTCCTGCATTTAATTTTGTAATAGGGCAAATATTTTATTAAATCGAGATCATAATTTAATCATTACTTTAGTCCGTCGCTCCTGTTAATTGATTAATTTAGAACACCTAATTCCTGACAATATCTTCATGAACGTGACCCTTGCCTGATATCTGCGGTCAAAAGTAAATGCAGGTATCTGTCACCTAGACATTTTCCACATCCATTTCAAAATCTCCATTCCGTGAAAAGGCATTGCATATCGGTTATGCCTTCTGAAAGTTCATTTTAATCAAACTTTTTTACTCTTGTCAGCAAGTCCGTGTGTTATATTTGGAATACATTATGTAGGTATGAAGGTATAGTTGCAAAAATGAAAATATCATCAGCAAAACGAAGATGCGGCAAATAATCTCTCTTAATCCGTATCCCTTTGTTTACCCAGTTCCATGATTGAACGGCATTGTGCAATGGACTATTAAAGTGTATGGGGCGTATGGTGTAACCTCGTTTCATTTGTTTACAGTTTTTACTAATGTTGTATGGTCAAGTAGACGAACCTTAGTATTTGTATTTCATAAATGTTATTAATAATGTTAATATATGTATCTTCATTAACTGAACCTGTACTTCATCTGTTTATAAAACAAATGAATTAAATTCGGCTCAAGATATAATAATGTACCTCAATCGAACCCCAAAAAAATTAGAAATACTTCACTTGAATTATACATTTTTATTATTAGCTGAGATTATTTACCACTAATTAAAGATATTATTTACTGCTATAAGGATTAGCGGAGATTATTTACCGCTAATCCTTATCCTTTTGTTTACCCAGTTCTATGATTGAAAAGCATTGTTCAATGTACATTAAGGAGTATGGGGCATATGGTGTCACCTTGTTTCATTCGTTTACAATTTTTACTAATGTTGTATGGTCAAGTAGACGAGCCTTAGTATTTGTATTTGATAGATATTATATTAATAACGTTAATATATGTATCTTCATTAACTAAAGCTGTACTTCATCTGTTTATAAAACAAATGGAGGAAATTCATCTCGAATTATAAAAATGTACCTCAATCGTTCCCCCCCAAAAATTAGAAATACTTCACTTGAATTATACATTTTATTATTAGCGGAGATTATTTACCGCTAATTAAGGAGATTATTTACCGCTAATTAAGGAGATTATTTACCGCTAATTAAGGATATTATTTACCGCTATAAGGATTAACGGAGATTATTTACCGGTAATCCTTATCCCCTTGTTTACTCAGTTCTATGATTGCAAGGCATTGTGCAATGGACATTAAGGAGCATGGGGCGTATGGTGTCACCATATTTCATTGGTTTACAATTTTTACTAATGTTGTATCGTCCGGTAGACGAACTTTAGTATTTGCATTTGATAAATGTATTAATAATAATAGCATATGTATCTTCATTAACTGAACCTGTGCTTCATCTGTTTATAAAACAAATGAAGCAAATTCAGCTCAAGATTTAATGTATCCCAGTCGATCCAAAAATAATTAGAAATACTTGGCTTGAATTCTACTTTTTGTTATTAGGAAGTACTTGACTGTAATTATACTTTTTTTATTTCAGACATTTAGCGGTGAAAATAATTTACCAACTGTAAACCCAAATATCCAAAGTGTAACTTTATATTTCGAAATGATTCCATAATGTGCTTCACAATAGTTTCAGAAGTTTTATCGGTACCAGAAAGAACGTATATTTATAATAATGCTCGATGAAGCTCGAATGATCATCCCTACATCTGGTTTACTATATTGATTCAACTATTGGGATTACCATGAGAAATAAACTGGAGAAGTAAGTGTCTTCTGTTAATTACATAGAAAACTCTTAAACCAAAGAACCTATATGTTTGCATTGAAATGCATGTATTTGTCGATGTATATTCCCTAAAAATATAGATGATAAAACATTATTCACAAACGGGTAGACTCAATTAACTTCCGAAAGATCGTATTTGAAAGCGTGATCCTAGAAACTTAAGGCCCGTTGCTCACAGGCACCTTTCATTTGAAACAAAGAATCTGAAACTTCTATAATGCCCAAAAGAGAGTGAACTAGACATATCTACTTGCTTATTAATTGCAATAAATATAAAGAATATATTCAAGGGTTTTTCTAGAAAAGCTTTTAACGTGTATATTTACAGCGGAGCCACGGATATGCACATTTCTAGTGGATGACCTCAGGAAACATAAAATCGTAAAGAAATGTACAAAGAACACTTTCGAACGTTAAATACTATTGACAATTTTTGAATGCCTAGAAAAGCAAAAGAAACCGAAGACTGAGGGTGACTTGTAAATCCAGATTACCGCAATTTATTTTGTACGATGCACCCCATCATCCAACATCCGTGATTACATTGTTTGCTACAATGTAATCACGCATGTCGGATGATGGGGTTTGCCTGTGCTCTTTTTTTATTTTGTCTTTTTTTTAAATCTTAATACCATTCTAAAATTCTGTGCAATTTATGTTCTCAAAAATACACTGCTCAAGAAAATTAGGAGGGTAATGTGACTTTTGTGACGCTATGCCAGCCAGTTGTGTCACATGTTTCGGAAACGTGGAAAGCGCAAGTCGAGTGTAACGTCAACAGTAGAATGATGCATATCGTTGTGCAACTAAGCGTTTGGGACATCAAAATGCATAAACCATAGATTATGTAAAAAAGTATGTTTTCCGGTGCCCCCTTATTCTGTCGCATTCATCGTGGCATTTCTTTCCTTGAAATATTCGTTTCGAACTCTTTTTCAACAGCATGATTTGCCACAATCAAAGGCTTGATGGGATATCGGCTAGCTGGAGGTAAGTCATACACAGGGGGCAGTAGCAGAATCTGTTGCAGTGTTAGGAAGTGTCATCTCCTGACAGTGGACAAGTTTCCACGGTACAGACGTTGGAACATTGGGAAAATTCCACTCTCGAGTTTTAGTAGGACGTCTGGCAATCGACGATTTCTAAACTAGCGGATACACGGCACACGAATGTAACCCAGCGTCCTTGCAGAAAACATCACTTTACGGAAGACAAGGTTCGATACTCTTTAACGCGAAAGTACGCTAAAACGTAAGAAAATATTCGTTATCCGTCAAGGCTGTCTGACGACGCAGAAATATTAAGGATCCTTAGACCTATTGTGCCGAATACTAAACACGTCAGTGATGCGTTTCTTTTTATGGACGATAAAGCTCGACATCACACAGCTTTGCTAGTGGGTCGCTGCTTCAAAGGCAAGGAATCGATCTTACAGTGTGGCCTGCATGCTTTCCTGACTTAAATGCAATTGAACATGACGGGGACACATTTGGCAAATGCATTACAGTTCTCTTCGTGAAGAGAACACAGCTCACATGGAATAGTGGCACAGACATTCTTAAAATCTCTTCGATAACCTGATCAGTTTCATTTCACACAAGTTTTGAACGACGAACATACCTTAAGAAAAGTCAGGAACCATCTTCAAAATGTCATCTTTTTGTTGTCGCACATATACGCGTATGGCCTTATAGCATATCGCATCATGCGCTTTAAGTGATACACATATCTCATACAAATTCGTTAATGTTATGTGCTCTTTCTCACTCATATTACTAATTATTCAACAGATGATTCCTTCCACCTTTATTAAATAAATATCGAGGGCATTAGCACAGCCAGAGTAACAATAAAAAATGTAAATACTGGGAAACCGAACAAAAGAATGAATTGTTCTCATTTTAAATGGCGTGAGATTCCGAGCACAGTAATCAGAAAGAGGGTTTTGGAATAATGGAACTTTTTTCAGAAAAGTAGACGTGAGTAAAATATGTAACTGCAATTGGAATAAATATTCTATTTCAAATTTGAATACTTGCCAGAAAAATTATTAACAAGTTAACAAACTTCAAACGACGCAGTCAAAATGTCTAAGTGCAGTCTTATACAGAAGGTGAGTCGAATGTTTTGCAATATTTAGATCAGTTTATGTCCTCGTACGTATCTTTACGACGAAAGCTGACTACCATTTAAAGCATATGAGGACATCGTGTTGCGCTCTCTTTAGCCATCTATCTTCCAGTTATTCGATTCCAGTGTTGTACGTGTTCTTGTCCTTCGAGGCGAAGAACTTCTTCATCCCAGGGGCCACCTCCTCCTGGTTATCGAAGCGCCTCCTGCGAAGGAAGTAAGCCATGGACCGGAACAACTAATAATCCAATGGGGAAACGCCCGGACTACATCCTGGGTGAGGTATAAGCTCGATGCCCTGACGTTCCTGGAGTTTGGGCAGGGTCGTTTTCCCAGCATGAGGCCGAACGTTGTCGTGCTGTAGGAGAGCGCGCTTTCTGTGCAACAATGCCGGATACTTCCCCTCCAAAACGGCATACATGTACTCCAGCAGTTCGGAGGAGAGTTTAACGTTAATGGTTCGACCGTCTGGAACAAGTTCGTAATGATCTATCCCCCCTAAAATTCCACCTGACGCAGAGCAGCACCTCCTGTTCGAAAGTTCCACATTTGACAACAGATTCAGGAAGCTATCTCGGGCTCAACCACTGCCGTTGTTTTAAGATTGCGGAAATAAACACACTTTACATCGCACGTAACAGTTCTTGTAATCAAACATACATCGCGCGGGTATTCCAGGAGGATTTATGCACACCTGCACTCGGTCGTTGGCTTTAGTTGGCGTCATTTCTTGAGAATCAGTGTAACAGCTCCTGTAAAACATGTTGAGGTCCTGAAGGTAACGAACTACAGTGCACTGGTATATGCTCAGCTCGGTTGATAATCCCCGAGTGCTAGTTGTCAGATTTGCCTATACGGCCTCGCGCACGGGTTCCGAAACCACGGTTTTCGGCTTACCTGACCTTATGCTGAGGGTCGAGGTTTCTGTCATCTGATAGAAATTTCCTGAGCCATATGGTTGCTGTGCTGTGGTCCACGTAACCTCCACTTTTCGCATGACAAATGTTTAGTGTTGCTTGAGCAGTGTTATAGCCGAGTTAAAACTCGTAAAGCTAAAACTCCCTAATTAGGCAATTGTGTCTGCTCACCTCTTAGGCGCCCCAAAAACAGGCAGAACGATGACATTGAATGTTGTTCATAGCAACGACTACCACCTTATGTCCCTTTCTATTGCCTGCAGTGCGTGACTTGAACTTGTTTAAACACGTGACATACTGGTCGCAGCGCAGACGTTTGTGCAAATTTTGCAGAACTTTTGACTTACCCTCTGTACATTACCTTACACAAAAAATAATATTTGATATATTTTAAGTAGATCTCGCTTTCCAGAAAATATCTTTGTATCTCCGGAAATCGGAATGAAAGGACACTGGGAGGCCTTGTACAGTGTGCATAATCTGTCAAGCAAGAAAATAAATGTTCAACAAACTAACGGATTCTTATTTTAGTACAATTTGTATTGCAATCGTTTTTTGATTGTACGTTAGTTGTCTCCGTATCTGAAGAAAACGCGTTTTCGATAGCTTACGTAATTGGACTACGTAGTAAATGGAAGTTTTAGCCACGGAAAGGAAACGAAGGCCTGAAGGATTTGTTTAAAAATCTCACTTTTTCTTTAATGGATTTTCCTATAAGCGGTAAACAGTTCTCAAGGAAACGTCTTCTACACAGTTTACGAGTTTATACAGTAGTTACGAAAGTCTAAACATTTCCCCGAATGCGTTCTGTTATCCTCAAAACTAGCATAACGAATGCAAATTATCCACATTTTAAGAGAGAAATTTAGTACGTTGCAGTGAATGAATTTATTTGGAAAACTGTATCATTCTTGTTGAACCGTTGGAAGATTCCATGAAAATTAGATATCAAATCACAGTTACCCTCTTGTATATAGAGTTTTTAATAATACTTTGATCTCCCACATCATATTCTGTATGATTTACCCCGATATATATATTACGGTGTGCAAAAAAAAAGCATCTAGATTTCTAGCTGATTGTTTTGAGGAATAACAAAATCCTGTCTCTAAAAGTATCAATGCATCACGGACAAACTTTATTCTTAGGTTTAAAACAATTTATAAAATTTTCAAAACATCAAATATTTTATAAGTTTTACAAGCGTTAGTAAATTAAATAATATTTTGAACGATAGACAGATGAGCCATTACGTTATGACCATCTACCTACTAAGCTGTCGGATCCCCTTTCGCGCGCAAAACAGCTGCCACTCGGAAAGGTATCGATTCGATGAAGTGGCGATAGGTGTCATGAGGTGTCTGGTACAATAATGTCGACAGCAGGTCCTCAAGTGCCCGTACATTTTGGGACGGTTGTGATCTAGCGCGAAGTGAACCCCCTTTCCCAATTCGATCCACAAATGTTAAATTGGTTTGATGTCAGGTAAATTTGGAAGCCAGGACATAAATAGAGTGTCACCAGCACGTTCATCGAACCATTTTTGGATGATTCTGCCAGCGTGGCATGGCGCATTATTCTTTTGGTAATGGCCATCACCAGCAGGGAACACAGTTGCAATTAGCGGGTGAGTTTACTCCGCAACGATGTTCAGATACCTGACAGTTGCCACGGATTGTGCTTATGTGATAATGGGGCCTAAAGTGTCCCAAGATAACATCCTCCAGAGCATAACAACGCCGCCGCTGTCCTGTTTCTACCCAACAGTGCATCAACGTAAAATAGCCTACGTTGGTAATCGGCGTACCCGCGCTCGTCCACCTACTTGATGCACCAAGATTCTTGATTCGTCAGACCAGGTCACTTTCTTCCAATCATCTACTGCACAATCTCGGTGATATTGGTCCCATTCCATGTCTTGTTGGCGAAGACGTGCAGGGAGCATAGGTCTAGGCTGAGTCTTCGGCTACGCAGGCACATCTGAAGAAGGTTGCGATGAACTGTGCGCTGTGACACATTGCCCTGATCACCAATCTTGTAGCTGCGGGTCATTTGTCGCATTGTTGCCCTGGGATTGCTGTGAAAAATGCAAAACAGTCTCCGCTCGCCTCTGGGTAAATGAGTTACAGACGACTCGAGAGTGGGCGACGGTTCGTCTTTTTGGCATATCTGCACCACTTTTAATATGTACTCACTACAGGCCGGTTCGTTTCCAACATCGTGGTTCCGAGGCGCCGTGCGATTATAATCTGTCCTTTATCAGACTCTGATAAACCGTCAACTTTCTCAATTATTACTCCGAACGCTCTACTAACTGAAAGCCTGACCTCGGGTTGTATATATACTTCTCTATGTACTTCGCCTGCGGCACCGTTCGGTCTAAAGTCCCGCTCATTTCTGTAGTGTGGCGTGGTGATAATGAAACGGTTCATCGGTGTCGAATCATAAGAAAGACTCTACCCTTTGGACTTTTGTCGCAGGCATTTCCTTTATGATGATATATGTATGAAAATCGATTACAATAAATGTTGTTCACAAAATTAGGTTTTCTAAAAGTAGGTGAAAATTTTGATTTGTAATTTAAGGATTGATACCTCGCACTTTATGTTGTTGTCGAACAATTCCTTGTGTTAGGTACCGCGCGATTTCAATATGCAGTTTCTCGTTTTACAGTTTGATTCAGGTTTAAAAATTTTAGAGCGAGTGCAAATAACAAACAAAAAATTAAGTTGTAAACTCTAGTTTTCCTTAACGTAAATGTACTTATAACGGAATTTACAAGTAATTAGACTTTATAAGTTTTTAAATTAGATTTAATATACGTTCTAATTTTTCATACTTTTTATTTACTTAGGTCCTATGAGTTTTAACGTCTAGTCTGTTATCTCTGTGCAGTTCTTGGATTAAAACTCTTTAATAAATGTTTTGAAAATATTAGCGCAAACTGTGTGCAATTGAGATCAAAGTGTGGTTTCCCCCCTATTATTTGAGTAATAAGTCTTTTTACCACACCTTCGTTCCTTACGTTTTTTAACCCACTTCGGAGCTGTAGTTTATTGGCAGGTATCAAGATCATCAGTGCGTGCCGGCTTTTACGAAAAATTCTGAAGTCAATGGTGTTTTCCAGAACAGTGTGTACGAGTGTAGAGGGAGTGTGATGTAAATAAACGGGAATGGAAGTGTGAAAGACTATCCATTTTTTCTCGGAGTTTGACTTTAAAGACTATTTCAATTGTTGAATTTCTAAGAAAGTTTTAACGCGGTAATCAACTCTGTTTCTGTGTATTAATCTCCGTGCCTTGCTCGCGTTAGGGGTAGGGATGCGGGTATTACAGAGATCCCTCATTCGGGCACACTCTGTGCTGTGTCTCAAGGAGTGCTTCGGTTTCAGAAGACAAAGATCACAATGAACATAAAAATTAATGCAAGTGCACAGCCGATGTGAATGATATTTTAAAGCTTTTAGAATTTAACACTTTACAATTCTACATAGTGTAAGAATATCTGTAAGGAAGCCTAACAAAAGGCGTTTAACTGAAATACTTCTAATTATTTCCATCTCATTGGGATACGAATTTGTAATGACTATTACTTTACGAATAATAAAATGAAAGTGTGTTGATTGACAACAGAGTTTTTGTTGTAGGTATAATACTAGATAAATATACACGGACCAATTACATTGTTGTGACCACCAGCTAATATCTAGAGTAACCGTCGTGTGCACTGTTTACTCTCGACGTGGGCAGCCGTAGCTCGCGGACAGCAGCTACACGGGCTGGGAGTGATTCAATAATGTGCTGGAAGTTGTTCAGAGGTATGTAAAACCATTCAGACTGCAGTGCATATCAAAGCTGCTGGAGGGTGCGTGGTGGAGGATCCATAGAGCGAACAACACGATCAAGGTAGTCCCACTGATGCTCAGTTGGGTTTATGTCTGGGGAATTAAGGGCCCACGGAAGTACTTTGAATTCTTCATTGTTCTCTTCCAACCACTATCGGACATTTCTAGCTGCGTGACACGTCGCATTGTTGTTCTGGAAGATCTCATCCGCCCCAAAAAAGGAAACGAGTACGTATGATATTTGTTGTGTTAATAAGAAAGTTCTTTTCTACTACAGTTGCTTCATTCCTAAAAAACTTCACCCCGGGACGCGCTAAAGTTCCATCCGACCCTGGTTTGCACTCATGGAGAAGACGGCAAAGAGTAATCACACGCAGAACAAAGCTATGTGTCTTATATTTGTTGCACTAATAAAGAAGTTATTTCCTACTACAGTAGTCCCATGCCTTAAGAAAAATTTCCTACTACAGTAGTCCCATTCCTTAAGTAAGTTTTTTTCCTACTACAGTAGTTCTATTCCTTAAAAAAATTGCCCCGAGCCGCGCAAAAGTTTCATCCGACCCTGGTTTGCACTCATGGAGAAGACGGCAAAGAAGAGTCACACGCAGAACAAAGCAATGTGTCTTATATTTGTTGCGCTAATAAGGAAGTTATTTCCTACTACAGTAGTTCCATTCCTTAAGAAATTTGCCCCGGACCGCGCAAAAGTTCCATCCGACCCTGGTTTGCAACTATGGAGAAGACGGCAAAGATGAGTAACACGCACAACGAAGCTATGTGTCTTATATTTGTTGCGTTAATAAGGAAGTTCTTTCCTACAACAGTAGACCCATTCCTTACGTAATTTTAATTTAGAATGTTAAATACAAACTTATATGGGTGAAGTATGTTTAGAGGTTTTGAAATATTGAAAAATATGAAAGATTTAAAACTACCTTTCTGTTCGTTTCCTATTTTGTGAAGGTTACGTGATAGAAATCCGTCTAAATGAGAAATGCAGAAATGCTTAGAGCAATACATATTCAAACTGAGCTTTTTTATTAGGCTTGAAATGTATAATATTTCATATACCACATCTAAGCGGTCCTCATTCACTTGTTGCTAAAAACTTTCAGATAATCATTTACGGAAACGTAAATGAAGTCAACTTCGTTTCTACATAGATTTGAATTCGAAAAACGGAAAAGAACTTATCTTTAAATCAAAAAGTATTTTTTCATGTATTTGAAGAACCACCAGAGCATGTCATTTAAATGAAAAGTAAATGACATGATCTGATTTTAATTAATAAAACGTAAGTTTCGTGTTCATTCGAAAATTAATGAGGCCCTGTTAATTTTTTCATAAAAAATAACCAATGCAGACATCCAACGCTGACCAGGGACTTCAAACAAAGACACCTAGCTCTCTCCACGTTTATGACTCACTTATAAACGTGGAGAGAGCGGGGATCTTATAAACGTGGAGAGAGCGGGGCTCTCTCCACGTTTATGACTCACTTATAAACGTGGAGAGAGCGGGGATCTTTGTTAGATGTCCCTGGTCCGCGTTGGATGTATGTATTGGTTATTCTTTCGCGTTCTAATTATTTCTTCAGTTGCTGCTTGCCATCTTTGGTGGATCCCCAGCATTGAGCGCGGCAGCAAGAAGCAACCTGCCAGATTGGCTTGGCAGTTAGCGTGTGAGAGTCTGGAGGAATTCGAGGCCATTGTGGTGTAGCGGAAGCATATCCGGCGCGTAACTGGAAGACCTTGCGTTTGACTCTCGGTGGCGGCCAATAAGAATTTTTCCGTGACTCACTCTTAAACGTGGAGAGAGCGGGGTCTTTCATAAAAAAATAAAAAGTAAAAATATATTTCAGTAACCGACATGTAAATTACAAATGAAACAGTAAAACATTTTTCAGTAAAAATATCAAGTTTAATATTTCGGTGGTTCAACGTACAAAGCACAACAGAGTGCATAAAAATGTTTACAAAATTTCATATAAAATATGCGGTACAATAAGTAAATCCTTCAGTGTAAGTATCATTTACATAGTTCTTTTATTATACAAATTGGATGGCAGTATATTCGAGGATTCAGTGCACTGTTTAATATTTGTTTATGCGCATTAACATAAAAAGCTATGAAGGAGACCTTCTCTTGGTGAAATTCTTGTGGAAGGATTCATGTCCATCATCCTTTTTAAGAGATGTGCGCACTTCTCTCTGGTGAAGAAGTCATTCTCAGAGACTTTGCAAAATTTTGCGGTTTCGGCAGCATTGATCTAATAAAGGAGAAACAAGAAGACAATATCAGTAATCACAGAATTTCATACGTACTTGCAGAATATTACTTAACGAAAAATAATTATAGAAGTAAAATCACAATTTTTTCGTTATTTATAGCTTTCGAAAGAAATATGTGCATTTCGAAGATAGCAAAATTCCCATCCTCATTAGCAACTGTGTTGTATGATCGCGTTGTGCATGTCTTGTACATGTGCGTCTCATTTATCTCAATGTTAAATAAAAAAAAGTTTCAGGTCCACTTAGACATCAAGTGAGATATTATTATTAGGATATTGTTCAGCATTTTTAAATCCAAATATCTCGAATATATTCTCTAAATATGCATATCCTTAATGTATCTTTGCTAACCATTCCAACGGATAGGAGGAATTCTTTTACCAGGAGTTTCTGTCACTTATTCATTCGTAAAATTTCCTATTTCCAAAGGCATGGTATATAACCTTTGTGTACGCATCATAATCTAAAAGACTCGCACCTGGTATTTCAGCATTGACTAATTCATAAATACAAATACTGTATAATTATCATAAGCCACTTCTCACTTTCATTTGCTCCAAATATTGAAATCCAAAACAGATGTACGTGTTCAGGGAAAAGGAAAATACTCACTTGCAAAACAAGTAAAGGTATACTTCGTTATATATAAATCCAAACTAACACAAAGTGTGTAAAATAAACTTAGTTTTCATTCAAATGGTATTTTTCGCAAAAGCACTGTTTTCCAAATTTTCTTTTCTTAGCAATCTGTTTTCTGGAACTTAAATTGAATAAAACGAATCGCGATTTTAAAACAACTGTGAAAATTGTGTCCAGTTAATAAAATTTATTATTTTTGAACAAAAGTATTACAAAATTCAGAATTTTTTAAATACAATCCTAGTTTTATGTTATATGCAAATATGATTTTAGAAAGAAGTAAATATAACTAATTTTTGAATCGTAATTGTTAAGCTGTATTTCCATCGTCGTGGTAAATTAATAATGAATGCAGCTATTGAAATGCAGATATGGCTTGTGGCCATTCGCCGGAGATGAGTTAGCGGGTTCGAATCTCGATTTGGCTAGATGTTCTATTCTTCTTACGGCACTAACTCTCTCCCTTTCTTGGAACCAGTAACCCTAAATTAGGTACGGCAGGCAGCTTATAGCCCATCGAATTGACACGGTGTTCGATAAACTCCAAAAACAAAATCAAAATTACAATTTTTCTCCCGCGAAAAATTATTTCCTCGCACCTTCCCTGAATAAATCGTTTGCACTCCTGCTATTACTTGAAATAGACCGTTCACTGTTTATAACCTACATGGCAACGCGTGCAAATTTGTTAAAATAGGTAATGTTTCATAAATCGCATTGTCATGAGTAACATTTGTGACGTTGACTCATTTAATTTTCCTTTTGAGTTTCTCTGTTCTTTTGTAAGTTTACTCCTTCTTGTTACAGATATTCTAAACGTAACGCTACAGATTCCCGCTTTTCCGATTTGAGATTGGAAATACCTAAACACGCAGGTTAAAGTATACTCTATGTAATTAAAATCAAGAGTTAAGAGTTGTTTGTTGTGTTTAACGATCTTAAGCAGTGTTAGTGAATCAGTGTTATCTAAGCAACTGCTAGGTAATCCATATGTAATTTATGAGCGTTTCATACGTGTATGATTACAGTTGCTTGTTTTTTGTTTTTTTTTTGTGAAATGAGCTTGGTTTCTGTAGGGAAAGTAGATTTTTGCTGTACAAATTCCAACGTATTTTTGACTTGTACACGATGATGAAAATATTTCAACTGAAAGAATTTGTATTACGACTAATTTTGGGAAGTCGATGCGCTACTGGATATATTTAACAGGTGGATTTTGTTCGTAAGTACTGCCTTGTGTCTCAACCCAGGCTATTTTATTAAATTGCAATATTGAAACTTTCAGCAACATCTAGCGCTGAAGTTATCAAACATCAACGAATGTTTAGTTACATTGAAGTTACGCCTAACGAGCTCAAATCGTGCAATGTTGCAGTAAGGCTAACTTAACGAGAAAGCTTACAATCAACTAAACTCACTTAACCAATTTAACGTTATACATAATACAAAATATGTAAAAATCAAAACCATAATCGTTATGTAAAGTCATGCTCCGACAAAAAGACCAAAGGTTTACCCTGTTTAAACGAAAGTTTAAATGGGAGAATGGGAAAAAATCAACTGCCAAATTGAAATCTTTACTACTTAGCAGGTAAATAATCTTTCGATTCAGGAAGCTGACATAAGATCCTTATCCTTACACAGCTCAAAAGCAATACGCATAGCTTCCGTGTCTCCATTCATAAGACCTGATGCGTCACTCCTTTGGGAAACCAGTAAAAATAATTATTAATGGCAGCAGTATCCGCCTCATCGGACTTGGATTTAAGAAGGAAAATACAGTTTATGTCCTCGTTGTCGAACGTATGAAAATAAAGTTAGTTAAAACCTTGCTTTAAGAAAACGTAATTTTTCTCTGGAATATAATTTTAACTGTTATGCAGAAAAAAAGGATTTCTTTGAAATCACAACGAATGTTAAGTATTATATTTTTTGCACGTATGTCGAAAACACTGCCTTTCGGGAAGAACTGCGCTGCACTTCTGCGTCTAATAAAGCAGTTGAATCGATATTTGAGATCATTATAATTACAAACATTATTTCTGTTTCTTCAAAATGTATTAAACGCAGTACATGCCACACAAAATAAACTACAAAATTATCAATGAATTTTCCATTTTTGGATATTATCTTATTTAACATCGATGTCATATTAACCACAACAAAAGGACTCACATCTTACTAATTTATATTGAACAAAATTATCATTGACTGGAGTTGTTCACCTGATACGAGTTTCTACCGGAGACCTAGGTATCAGCAAAATATCGGCGTAATATACACATAGTCAAGTCACATTATTGTGACCACCTCCTACTTTTGACGTCAGCAGCGCTTAGCCAATGCAAGAATACACGTGTCGTGAGCTGGCTTGAAGGGTTTATAAGGTGTCCTTTAGGCATTCTGAAAACATATCACTCGCTGCTATCATAAATAAAAGGAACGATTTATCAGATTTTCAAAAAGGGAAAACTTTTGGCTTTCCCGCCAATGGTGGTAATATTTCTGAAGCAACACAGTTTGTGAACTGTTCGTGTGCTTCTCTTGTTAAAGTGTATCATGTTTGGCGAAATCGAACCATTGCGAATAAGCAACGGGGAAACTACGGGGTACCACGTGCCATTGATGTGAGAGGTGAACGTCTGCTTCGAAGGTGCGTGAGGGCCGATCGACACGATACAGTGAAGCAACAGAATGGCTGAATAAACCGAATAAACCATGTGGCTACCGGAAGTGTTACTAAAACAACATTTCAGCAAACCCTGCTGTGTGTGGGGCTCCGATGCAGACGGATAAGCACTGCACCTATGCTAACGAAGGTGCATCGGCAGAAAATGCTTACATTTGCATGGCACAATCGGAATTCGACTTCCGCTGATTGGCAAAGGGTTGCCTTCTTCGATGAGTCACGTTTTCTGCTTCATCGAACGGATAGACGTTGGCGTATAAGGCTAGAAACACCGGAGGACAAACACTCTTCAACCATTGCTTGAAGAACACAAGATGGTGGGGGCAGAGGCATGGTGTCGGGAACGTTTTCGCTGCATACTCTGGGTCCACTCACACCTGTGGACGGCACTATGAACCGGATGCTTTAGAAATCCATCCTTTCAGACCACGAAAACCCATATTCGCTGATTGTCTTCCCTGTGGCAGATGGAATCTTCCAACACTACACAATGCGAAGTGTCCCATAGCTATAAATGTTCGAGAGTGGTTGGAAGAGCACGGGGAAGACATCGCTTCTCTGGCCCCCTAATTTCCCAAACTTAAACCCAATTCGGCATCTTTGGGACCACAATGATCGTGTTGATAGCTCTATGGATCATCCACCACGTACCGTCGGGTAGCTTGAAGATGCACCGCAGTTGGCATGGCTCAACATACTTTTGAACACATTCCAGCACCTTATTCAGTCACTCCCAGCTCGTCTGGGTGCTGTTCGCTATGTACACGGCGGTTACTTTGGATATTAGCTGGTGTTCACAATAATATGACTCGACCGTGTATATATGTATATGTATGATGACCCAAGTAAATGGATTTTTTTTCGTTCTGTTGGTGGTATCTCAGAGAGCTCCAATTTTCTGAGATGATTCCTATCTCTTTTTTAATTGCTCCAAGTGCCCAAATAACAATGGGAACTAATGCTAGGTGGGTATTTATTCCATAATTGGGTAACTTCTATGGCCAGGTCTCTATATTTCGTCATTTTTCCAAACTCTTCTTCGTCGATTCTGGCATTTGTAGGAATTGCTCTATAAATTATCCAGATCTTTCGATTTTTTATGACTGTCATGTCTGGTGTATAATGTTCAAGGTGCCGATTGTTTTCAATTCGAAAATTCCACAAGATCTTGACCTGATCATTTTCGAAGACTTTCTGGGCCTGATTTTTCTATCAGTTTTTCGATGCTGGCATATGGTACTTTCTGCCTAATAACCCATGAATCATATGCAACCCTGTTAACAAACAAATAAATTCACTTAAAGCGGGACACACATTACCGCTAGCGAAATAACATTTTGCTCAAGAATTTAAAATTTATAAATAGTGATGAGCCCCGACGTCTTCAAAAAGTAAAAGTTGTAGTATCGTAAAAAGGCGGGGGGGGATAGTACGAACCTACCTAATAATTTTTACGTAACAAATTTTGGAAGGGATGAAAAGGCAAAACAAATGCCAAATGTCATTACCCAGCCCATCCCCTCTTAGCACCGAGCAATGGAAGTACCGTTCCAAGGTGATGCAGGATGCTAACACAATGAAAGGAAAAAGTGATAACCATAGCTGCTGCGAAAAATGTGTAGCACTGCAAGAGGCGCAAACGAGCTAATGCCAGTGTTTGGTGCGACACATTTTTTTTTGTTTCGCAGAAGCAGCATCAATCTCATCTTGGAGATGAAGGGGACATCTTCTTTTAGGAGGAAGGTCCTTCTTTGCTGCCCGGGGAACATATAGAATACATGTTGACATTGGTTGAGTTCTGGGATTCCTGGACAAATTATGCTTCCAGAAAGCCTTCTCAAGTTTCTGGTCTACGATGGGATACCGAAGGAGTTCAGGACTTTGTGAAGTTTTATTTGCGGGTCAGAGCATTAATATTTTAAAAACAAATACATTACTTTAGATATGTTTAAGTTATTTTTTCTGTGGTTGCAATAAAGTCAATGAGTGTTACTGCTAAAAAATTTTAAGTAAAGAGATTATAAATCTGAGTTAAACGTACCAGAAGTACATCGTCCAGAGATGTCATATGTCTTCTGTAGCTTGTTGACGTATTGCTTCTTCCATTGTGATATTCTTCCTGAGTCTATGCAGAAGAAAGTAAAAGAAACGCAAATGAATTTATAAAGTACAAGTAATTCAGTTTATCATATATAATACGAAATTTGTATCTACGTGGCATAATACATGGCAGCAATTCAGACAATCATATATCTTCATAAAAAGAGTAATTACTTTTTTTTATTAAAAATTTTAATTAAGAAATACATTTATTATTTAGTAGTTATCTGCTTTGTAATCAGATTTTACACGACTCTCACTGAAATACCGTATAAACTCGTGTAAAAGCCAAATATTTTTGGAAGACATCATGTTCTCAAAGTTGGCGGGTCGACTTATACACGGATCACTAAAAATTCGGTCTCGACTCTCGTTAAGTCTCCCGCGGAATTCATCGGCGGATTTGTTTACGTTTCAGACCTCGTGTTTCAACGTGATAGTTTTCTGACCTTCTGAAAACCATAAAAAAAGTATGAAATATTTTCCCACTCAGAGTAGAATTCTTACAGGAATAGGTACCGCTAATATGATAAGTTAAAATCCTGATCCCGTTTCAAATTGAGACAAAAATTTCTTGCTTCCAGTCATGAGATACCTCGTTATTTTCCAAGTGAAATTGCGAGACACCGTGGACACTGCGCAAATCCCTTAGCTAGTGTGATGGGCCATAGCCAATCAGGCATCTCTCTTCGGCACAGTTTTCGATGGCGGTTGTGTTTGGGAAAGTACTCCGCTATATACATATAATGGCAAAGACATAGTTTTTAACGAAAGCTGGCAACTTTAAAGAAGGCCGACACGGTGGTGTTTCTTCTTGGATGAAAGAATTGTGGAATGCAACTTCACCAGAAACGGTTATAATTTCCCTCGAACAATGTTGCATAAGAAATGCAATGAATGTTACTCGGGTTATTTGGAAGCTCCCACAGTGAATCGTACTTTGAAGGTTTTTGCAGAAGATAATCTCACGAACTTGCATAATTCATTACAATAAACATATTTTCCAAAATCTTGAAATTTAAGCTCAGCTTACATGCGGGTCAAGGTTTTTCGCAAACCCTGATCTTTGAAGTAGAGGAGTCGGCTCAGACACGAGATCTGTTTATTGAGAGTACATACGGTAAATGTCCTATATTGACCTTTAAAAGTAAGATATGAAATCAGTAATCACTGCACTGATTTTTATTTAGGAATTTGGCGCTTGTAGATGTTTCGACGATTATGGTACAAGCATGCAACCATTAAATACATTTACATCCCATTAAGTACATTGTACATTTTAAGTAATTATTAAATAAGATTCGAATATTGACCTCTTCACTTAATGGACCACATGATTTATTCGCAAAGTATATGCCATTTATTTAAAAGTAATGACACTACAAATATTTGCTGTAACATTTATCAGTTTAATAAGCAAATGCTTTAATTAATTAAAATAGCATTCGCTTAAATAGCAGTATATGTAACACAAATATAAATCTGGTATGGAATGTAGTAAGATTTTAGTGACGTAACGCATTCACTGGTAAGTATCGCTATTCCAATAACTGCTGTACAACAGCTTGAAACAACTCTCCGTGTACTTTTAAAAGATTGTTCAATCTGAGTATCTGAAATTTGAGTGTTGATTTAGAGAAATACAAGGATGCCATGCGGTCTTGACACAGTTTTCCAACTTTTATGGAGATAGTTATCTAAAGAATAATTAATAAAAAAAATTATGCAGGAAAAACACAACGATAATTGAAAGAACAATCCGTAGGTTTCCTTAATTAGTTGATGCTCTGTTTTGTAACACGGCAGTTTCTTCTGCACTTTTTGTAATTCAGCGAAACTGGGTGTACGGGGTAGTGTGAAGGCTACGAGGATTATAAGTCATAGATTTTTTAAACAAATGGAAATTTTTGTCAGCGTTTTATCACCTTTTATTTTTCTTTTTGTCATCGGTTGACGCCAGAGAAAACAAGTGCTTCTCCCCCATTATTACGTGATCGCAATCTGAGTGAAGAATACCTTCATTGAATAATGCACACCGTTAAGAGAGCAACACATATTCAAATCTCTGATAAAAAAAACACTTTGACTTTAAGACAAGAAATGTATCTTGTGAATCCCAAATGGGTTTTGAATTTTATTCGCTACGCAAATAGCGCTCACCTACCCACTCCCCACCAACAAAAGTGAACACAGTGCTCTTTGTTCCCACGCACCACCCACAAAAGGAAACACTGCGGCCGTCTTAATTTGTGACAAACACGATGCTCTAATGCTCAGTGCTAAATATTCTCCAAATTAGGATCAATTGAAGTTACCGTCTTAAGTACTCAGGATTTTTCATCTTTTTGATACTTATGTCTCTTACCTTTCTAAGCAGCTCTAATTTTAGAAGATTCAAATTTTCAATGACACGGTGATCCTCAGATTTATTTTTATGAGAAAGGGAGATTAGTAATATATACCTTTCTTTCGGAGAGATGATTGCTTCCAAAAAGGTTATATTTCACACACGGGTTGCTAACATGGATTGTGATGACCACCAAAACAGAAAATTGCCTGTACATTTAAGCGCCGCGGGTGATTAGCTTGTTTACCCCAACATCCTTTTGATGTGCCTCTCCAAAACCCATTGTCCATAATTGTCCTTGTTTATCTCTTTATCTTCTTCTTGTCCTGTTGACACCCACTGCAGGTTTTAGGCCTCCCCCAGTCCTTTCCAAATTCCTCGACCCATAGCCTGAGTCCACCATTTAGCACCTATAAATGTCTGAAGGTCATCTATCAATCTTGTTCTCTGGCTCCCACTTTGTCTCTTTCCATCTCTTGGCTACCATTCTGTTATTAATCGTGTCCATCTTTCAGATATCCAACATGTCCAGCCCATATGCACTTTGATTCTTTTATTATTTTTATAATATCTGTTATTTCTGTTCTTTCTCTTATAAGTTCATTTCTAATTATGTCTCTTCTTATTATTTCCAAATCCTCTCTAACGTTTTTACCGATACTCTGCTTTTTTACACTGTCGTTCTGTGATACTCCAAGTTTCACTTCCATAAATACGCGGTTAATACATTCATTGAGGATTTTTCTTTTTAAACGCAATGGAAGATCGCCGGTTAAATAATCTTTAAGTCTCAAAAAGGCTGTATTACCTTAGATAATTCTTCTATTGATTTCCCTTTCTTGTTTTTGTTTAAGACTAACTACTTGACCTAAATGAATATATTCATCTATTTTTTCGATTCCTTTTCCTTCTAAAAGAATCTGTTCTGTATTCTTTTCTGTATTGTTCATGTACTTAGTTTTTTGCTTTGTTTATTGTCAGACATATTTTAGTACTTCAAATTCATAAGTCCACTATCATATTTTGCATTTCACTATTGCTGTTGTAATGATTTAGTTAACTTCCATTTATGTCTAATCCTTTTTCATCCCAGTTTAAATTTTAAAAAATGTCTTCCAATACAGGGTTAAATAATTTTGGAGATAGTAGGTCTCCTTGTCTAACTATTCAGTGTAACTCGAAATCCAAGCCCATGCTCTACTACTTTATTGTGGCTATAGTCATACTGTATAATTTATTTATTAAACTGACATATTTTCTTTCCAATGTTTGGCTTCCTACTTCATGTTAAAATCATTACTGTTTCATCGTTTTGGAGCACAAGATAGGGGACATGCTCTTTACTCTTTTAAAAATTTATCATTTTCGAGAATATTCTTTCTTTCTGCTTTTCTCTCCGATGCGATAACTACTTCGGATCTTCCTTTAGTCTCCAAATACATTTATTTCTTTTTTGTCGTGCTCAGCAATCAGCAACTCCCGAACTTATTATCATTAATAAATGAGATTGAAGAGAAATTAGTTTTCCCTGCTTTCTCAGAATATTTCCTTCATCAAATTATACAGGTCAAAGAATGACAATATTAGATTAAATTGAAAATGCAAAAGCCCTCTTTAATTTTTCCTATACTCGATATGAAAAGAAGATGAACGAAAATTACCTTTAATCTCCATCCTCTTTCATTATGACTGAAGACGCTGTTGTCCTTGACGAAAAATTCCGTTGTTTTCTTGCTGTTCTGCAACATATCCTTTGGAGGGTAGCCAATAATTTCACAAATGTATTTCATCTATTTGAAAAGAAAGAAAAAGAAAGAAAGATCTGTAAATTTCATTTATCTTTGCAATGACACTAACATGATTATCACATAATGCTGTACATAAACAAGAAAATAGAAAAGAAATATTATATTGTTCGCACATTTTCGGCCCTGACAAGAAAAGACATATAACGTATGTGGCATTCGGAGTCGTTACTGAAACCTTTTAAACGCAGAAATTTAGAAAAGATATGAAAAGCACGTATTTGGAGCTTTTATTCTCGAAAATACATTCTCGTCTTCCTATAATGTTAACGTGTCATCTGCAATGACTCAGCTCAGCAGGGTAACTCCCATTTATCCATACATGGCTACGTAGGTTTTTATAGGATTCTTGAATGTTTGAAACACGCTGTCGGAAACTAATACGGTGAGGCGATCCGCCTTTATTCTGAATTCATATGATCGTCATCAACGAACATAATAAATCCACTGTGGCAAAGATGAGTGCCCACGTCTCATACAAGCTAGTCCTTTTTACGTCAAGCCAGCAGACTTGCAAATTTCATCCGCACATCTCCCACGTAGTATTATTCTCGGCTTTTTTTCGTATCACTTAGTAGAGTTCTTGGGTCACAACTATAATACATTGTTCTAAATACACTAATACATGCTCGCGTGTGATGACAAATATATGATTATCTCACGTTTGGAAAATTTTATGCGTTTGGTTTTTCTTGCACTAGAAATATACGAAAAACTTCTAATCGAAAGAAGTAAACTGGGGTACAATATTTCGCTCCCTTCACCCTATCGGCATTACACTGCATATGTGGATAAACGCAGACGTAATTATTTTCTGACCACCTTCAACATATTCCACGTTTTGTCGCTCTCACGGTCGGAACATTAACATAAATCGTTTTCGAAAAAATTCTGTAGCATATCAAATTAAAACGATGTCCCAGTGTTCATCTGTAACACAGAATTCTGTTTCCTTTTTCAACAATTATTTCAAAGATGAATTTGGCAATCCGAATTATCAACAATTCCGAACTTACATTTCCTAAACAAAGAGTTATTTCATAAATATCCTAATATATAATTTGCTAGAGCCCTCCTCTCCCTCCGTGCCACTGTTTAAGTCATCATAGCAACAACCGAGAAACAAATGTTTATGACGTCACGCTTAGCTTTTCATGTGCTCGTGTAGGTGACGTCATAACCTACACGAGCACAGTCCACGCGTATATCACTTTGTTCTTTTGTCATAGCAACAAAGAACACAGCTGCTGGGGTGACGTCATCTAATCCAAATCATTATCACATGACGTCAGAGATGACTTGCGCCACACGGTCAATTTTTTAGAGATAAAAAACTTTACATCAGGAATTTTGGTTCACTACCTGAACTGGTGTTTAGCTATCTGTATATGGCAACGTCCAGAGTACGACGATATGACGACGTCAAAATATAGTTCACGGAAAAGAACATGGGAAATTGATACAAGGTTCACAGTTAGTGCATACGAAAAATGTTGTGTTCAAGGAAGTCTTGAAGAAATAGGGACTAAAGGTTTTACAAAACACACAACAAACAGACAGCCCGTCCTATAAAATTTCATATACGACTGCTTGGGATATTTTCAGGAAGCTGTGAGCTAACATCGTCATCTATTGACGTGGAACTCAGAAACTCAAACAATAAATGTCAGTAATTTCTCTATCATAAAATATATTTTTCCCCGTCATTATGGATGGGCTTTCATCTAGCTAATCTAAAACATGCTGAACTAACATGCACGAGGGTTTTACCGAAATTAATGAAAAAGGTGTCATAACGTTTCTATGAACTGACAGAAGTCGTTCAAATTGCACATGTTGGTAAAGTAACTCTTCCTCGATAGTAACCCGTCATCTTTACTGCATGTAAATAATGGATTACTGCAGAAGTAACGTGCCGTCCTTGACGAAGGAAACGTGCAGGCTGTCGGACATCCACAGAAGGCTACAGAATGTTTAAAGAGATCTCACAATTGAGAAGAGCAATGTTCACAGATGTATGAAGAAGTTTAAAGAAGGGGAAACCAGCGCTGAAGATAAACCACGCAGAGGGAGTCCATCATCTGCAACCACAAGCACGAAACGCCAGCAAGTTGATGAATAGATTCTCTCGGAGTGACGAGTTATAATCCGTGAGCTTGTTGCACAACTGGACTCTAGTCACAACACCGTTCAGAAGATGGTGGACGAGTTGGGGTATTGGAAAGTGTGTGCAAAGTTGGTACCTCGGCTGTTGACACCCGATTTGAAGAGGAGAACGGTGGAACTTTGCTCTGATCTGCCGGAAGCGTTTGATGCCAATGAAGACACGTATTGTTTCGATCAGGTGAGAGGTGATGAAACGTGGGCTTATCTTCACGATCCAGAAACGAAGAATCAATCAATAGAATGGTGTCAAACATCTTCACCCAGGCCAAAGAAGTTCTTGAGCCAGCGATCAGCACAGAAGTCAATGAGATGTTTTTTTGTAATCACAAGAGTGTAATTCTCTTTGATTTTCTGGAACGTGGACGTACTGTGACAGGCGAGTGGTACATTAAGACGCTTAAGAAGCTTAGGGAAGCCATAAAGAGGAAGAGACCGAACAAGGATCTGAAACAAATCCACATTCATCATGACAATGCGAAACCACACACATCTTTGGCAACAAATCAGGAGATCAGCAAATTAGGCTGGTCGGTCGTCAATTATCCACTAAACAGCCCAAAACTTGCGCTCTCCGACTTCCACCTGTTCAATCCAATGAAAGAGAGTCTCCGGAGACAAAGATCTAATGACACAGACGAGTGAATGTGGCTGTAAAGAAATGTGTACAACGGGCCATACCTGATTTTTTTCAAAGAGAATTTGAGCGTTGGGCTCAACGATAGCGAAATGTATTGATTGAGATGGATATTATTTTGAGTAGTACCTTTGTATAGAGAAAGAGTTACTCTATCAAAATGTACAATTTGAAAGACCTCCGTCATTTAATAAAAACTGTTATACCCACTTTTGCATTACTTTTGGTACAACCCTTGTATACATAGTGCTACTGTAAGAGACCGGGTACTTAACTCATTGTACAGTCACTGGAAAGACAAAAGATGTTACAGCTATCAATAGTAAATTTTACATTTAGGAGTTTTGTAAAATAGTACTATAAAAACTATATTCCCTTTTTTAAAGATATTTGAAAGTCATTATCAGTTTAAAAATATATATAGCTGCAAAGCATTTTGTTATTTCGAAAAATCACGATAAAAAATGCTTGACTTGTGACAAGTCCCTCCTACAGAAAAAAAAATATTACATACCTATTCAGAAAATAAATGAGCTCCAACAGAAAATAAAATAGCTAAATCACTCACATTAATGAGAAAGTAACTTTCACCGTCATGCTATTTGTTTTACAATGAACGTGATTATCTTTTCCTAGTGTTTCTGGCTCAGGGGTTAAAGACGCGCGTTATATGTTGAACCAATCCCAAATACGGGGGTTCGATCCGGACGGCTTCGAATAGATTATCTAGTGCAATGGCTGAAAAACGCAGTTTCTTCGATTTTGCGAAATTTCGGTTTAAATAGAAAGAAAACCTGAAATGGACTTTTCTGAAAAAGACGAAATTTCTGACTACGGAAGATCTGTGAAAATACGGGTTATAATAAACGGGCACTTTCAAACACGAAATTTCGTGAAAAGACGGACGCCTTCCGGCAAATTTGCTTCGCCTTTTTTTCTAAAATTTTCCGTGAATTCACACCACTTATCTTTTAATGTACACTGTGCAAACATTTCGAAAATCAATCATCACCGATCTTCAATAATGACAACATTAAAAAAATGAAAAGCCTGCACATTTAATTCTCAGTATGCAGACTGAAATTTTCAGGAAGCAAGGAACTTACCATTTCATATTGATTATTTCCAGGAAACAGACGTGATCTTAGTAGCAGTTCAGCACACACTACACCTGAAGACCACATGTCTACACTTTCATCGTATGGAAGACCCAACATAACTTCTGGAGCCCTGTATATGAAAGAGGGAAATATTGATTAATACTTTTGACTATCATACGCACATATTATGTTCAAACGCTTCTTAAATGCATATCGTAAATATCAACACAAAATAAATTTTCAAATAATTACAGATCTTTAAAATTACTGTGGCAACTTGTCATAAAACTTCTTCAGAGAATCATATGTAAAATCTGATTTTAATTTCATGATAAAGAAAATGCCTCCTGAGCACTGGGAGTTTGTAAATTTCTGCGTGAAATTTTAGTTCAATCGATAATACACAGTCGATTCACATTATTTTGGCCACCTCCTACATTTGGCGTCAACAGTGCGTAGCCAATGAAAGAAGGCACGTGACTTGAGCTGGCTTGGAGGGTATATAAGATGTGCTGTAAGCATTCTGAAAACATATTACTCGTTACTGCCATGGATAAAAGAAGCGATTTATCAGATTTGCAAAATAGGATGATTATCGGCTTTCGGGCAAAGGGTGGCATTACTTCTGAAACAGAGCAGTTTTTGTACTGTTTGTGTGCTGCTGCTGTTAAAGTGTATCGTGATTGGAGAAATGGCAAAATTGCGAATAAGTGACGTGGAAACTACAGAGCACCACGTGCCATTGATGTGAGAGGTGAACGTCGGCTTCGAAGGTGGGTGAGGGCCTATCGACACCCTACAGTGGAGCAACGCACTTGCCGGATGAGCAAGGGGGCTACTGGAAGGGTGTGTAAAACGACAGTTCAGTGATTCCTGTTGCTTAATGGGCTCCGATGGCCACTCTACCTATGCTAACAAAGGTGCTTCAACAGAAAAGGCGTACAATTGCACAGCAGTATCGGAATTAGACCTCCGCTGATTGGTAAAGGATCGTCTTCTCCAATGAGTCACGTTTTCTACTTCATCGAACGGATGGATGTTGGAGTATAAAGCAAGAAGCATCGGTGAGCAAACACCCTTTAACCATTGCTGGAAGAACACAAGCTTGTTGGGGCAGCGTTATGGTCTGGGTATTGTTTTCGTAGCATTCTCTAGGTCCTCTCATACCTTCGGAAGGCACTATAGACGGAATTCGTCATATATCCATAATCGTAGATCACGTACACACATAAATGCTGATTGTCTTCCCTGGGGCTGATGGGATTTTTCAGCGCGATAGTGCGACGTGTCGCACAGATAGAAATGTCCGGGAGTGGTTGGGAGATAACGATGAGAAAATCAAAGTAACTTCCAGGGTCCCGCAATTTCCCAGACTTCACCCAATTGAGCATCTGTGGGACCACCTTGATTGTGTTGTTCGTACTATGGATCATCCACCACTCACCCTCCAGCAGCTGTCAGATGCACTAAAGGCAGCACGTACCTGTGAACACCTTCTAAATCCTTATTGAGTCACTCCCAGCCCGTCTATCTACTATTCGCACTGCATCAACCGGTTACTCTGTATATTAGCTGGTGGTCACAACAATGTGAATCGACCGTGTATACTTCCTGTTGTGATACGGCAAAACAATCATTACACTATCACTTCTTGCATGTGTTTGAGAAAATTGTCAGGGGTTCTAGATTTCGCTGAAAGCAGTCGTTTCTCCAGAGCATTTTTTTGTTATTTTGCAAATATTTTCATATACTTTTTTCTTTTATGCGGAATATATTTTTTTTTTCATCTACAAAGCCTTTCAAAATTATGTACTTTGAGTGTAGAAAAGAATTCGAAAAAACTCAGATACGATTTTACTTTTTTTTTTTTTAATTTTCTCATTGCTGTCCTGTATGAAGTACGTCCGCTGTTGCTGCCTTAACATTTTGCCATTCAATATCCACAAGCGTTTTCCGGGATGGGGTTCCAATTTTCATGTAACTTTTAAACATTTTCCCTAAATTCCTGGTTCTCTAAGCTGCGATTTAGTGCTGCGACACAGTGTGTTCCAATATTTTTGGTCTCTTATCTACTGTATCTGATAACTGACATTGAAAATACATGATACCAAAAAGAGACTACTGGACTTTTTCATTGATGACACGATTTATGTAGCACACATAAGAACTGAAAATCTTACTATTCCTCGATTCTACCAAATGAAACGAGATGTTTACATTCACAACAGTTACTAAACATAAGTTAGATTGCTTACTTCTTGCTCTTCAGAAGAAATACACTCACGGAAAATGAAGTTTGCGCACCTAGGAAAAAACATGCTACAACCGCTAAATTTGCAAATAGCTAGATTGCGTGCAGGTATGCAAACGATCCACGTTTTGTGCAAATGCGAATGACCGAACACGCTGGGGTGGCCCTGCAAGAACGAACTACCAGCTTTATAGACCGGCGTGTAGTCAATGCCCCATGAACGCGAAAAATACCGGCCGACGCAAGCAAGAACACAGAGTGAAAAGGATGCCGGGTAGATGCCAGAGACTTTGATTTACGCAACTGACGGACTTTGAGTTAGGCCTGATGATCGGGCTGAAAACCGCATCATGGTCGGCGAGCCGTATAGCCCGCCACGTGGATCGTTCTGACCACACCGTCAGGCTGTGTTGGGACAACGGCGGAGCTACTCCGGATGGACAAAAAGGACAACTGGTATAAATAATCGATGGATTGTGTGCCAAGAGTGCACGAATCCCTCGCGTACCCGGTTGACTCTGGAGGCAGATGTAGCGGCACGTGGGTGGCAATGAACCCTTACGGGTGCTGCTATTAACACCTAAACATCGCCGGCTCCGTGTGCGGTGGTGCCAAGCCAGAGCGACGTGGAACGCCACACACTGGTGACGTGTGGTGTTTACCGATGAGTACCGTTTCGTTTTGGGGACAAATGATGACCGTGTCCGGGTGTGGAGGTCCCTGGGTCAAAGGCACTATCGAGTGCCACACTTCCCCAACTGCTGGCATTATGCTATGAAGAGTCATTTTCCACGATAGTCGATCAGCTCTAGTAGTGGTACGTGGATTATTGCCGGCCCAGCGGTATGTGGATAAGATCCTACGGCACCATGTGCTCCCATTCCTGGACAGGATTCCAGGTGCGTTATACCAGCAGCATAATTTTTGCCCGCAAACGGCTCTTTTTGCCCACGACTGCCTACGTTATGTCCAGACCCTTCCATGTCCTGCCCGCTACTCGGACATCACCCCTATTGAGCATGTGTGGGACCAGTTGAAACGCCAGTTTCCGCCGTTCCGCACTATCCGGGAAATGGAGCACACCGTCTAAAACGTGTGGACCAGTCTGCCACAGGGAAACATCAAGCGTCTGTTGGCCTCCATGCCGGACAGTATTGCAGTATGTATCGCCTCACGAGGCGGTGCTTCGCGCTATTGAAGATGACTGGGCTGCGTGCCACAGATCCCTCCGTAGTTTTCCTGAAGCTCTCTTTTTGCCATCATGTGTATTCTTCATCTGTATCATTAAATTCGTAAAATTTTAGTTCAATCCGATGCTTCCTCCTAGGTACGTAAATTTCATTGTACGTGAGTGTATTTTCAACTGCTATTTTGGAAATTTACTCGTTTCATGGTCGAATAACTAGGATCATTTGCAATCTTTATTTTGGGTTCAAAACTAAAAAATTCATGACAGTTCGGAGTAATCATCTCTAAGTGTTCTCAACTTGATGCTTCTGTTACACCATAGACTAAACGACTTTTGATACGATACAATGAAGTTTGAAAACCGATAGCACAATGCGGTCATGAATTGGTATCTTCTAACCAAGCTGCAAACTACTGAATTACCGAAACGTATAAACAGAGTAGTTTATAAGTGTTGTTTTGGACTCATGAGTTCATCAATCTAAACCCGTCATCGAGATCATATTTTCTAGAATGAGTCTCTTGGTCTTACTGATGCATAACACAATTGCGTTACGTTTTTGTAATTGCTGGATCTGATTCAACTTCTGCATTGTCTTGTCTGTGTGAGCGCTCCAGCCAGATATCTTCATATTTTCTAATCGATATTCGAAAGAATGTTGCATCTTGATATAACTGTTGCCGCATTCTGTTGGATGATTAATACGAACTTTCTCCAGTTTCGGTGTTCCGTTAAGCTTTAGCCACTTTCCTGTATAACATCTAGCCCTTTTTTGGTGATTCCTTTATTAACAGGGAACTTCTGCTACACACCTCGGTGAGGGGTTAGACAGGACAAAGGATAGAGTCTTCCACGGATTCGCAATTCTTTTCCTAAGCTGATGTGAAGTAAAACCTGATACTACCAGTCTTCAACATTCCAAGAGCTTTTAACCTTTTTTTTATACAAAGGGGAATAATTCCTACGCATACCAGATGCTGAATTGATAAAATTAAATATCTTCGTGAAAATTAAGAATAAGAACTTTGTGACAACAAACTTACCCATAGAATTTTAGAAGAACTTTTAGCAATCAAGTAATTACAGAAAATTCCGGTTATATAAAAGTGACCCAATAGGACTGTATACTTTGGCCGAATAAATTGGTTCCCTCAATTATGAGAAACGCTATCCCAAAGAGCTAATTTGGTTTGTTCTTCAAGAATTATCCCAAATAAACGGCTGTCCTGATCAACCAGTGGGCCAATTAACCGGATTATACACCATGCATTGATTACAATGGAAGCTACTTATTTTATACAGCATATGTTACAATGAAAGCAGTGACCACCAATAGTGGTATAACTTTGCAATCGGGACTAGAGGAAATGCTATCCCACACTCACCAAGCCGCTTGGACAGCGTGGTGAGTTATGGCCAATCCCCTCGCAAATGACTTCGCAACTTAAATCACATTGGACAATGTCTTTCAATCACTGAACAGGAAAACAAAGAGATTGATGGAGATTATATAACTCACCTTCGTTTTTCTAATAACGTAGTCATTTTTGTAACTATCCCATCAGAGCTGCAGAGTATGATCCAGGAACGTGCTGACAAGAGAAAAAAGTGGGATGGGTATTTTATCTTGGACGGCAGATATCAAGTTGGTATTTTATCTTGGACGGCAGATATCAAGTTGGTATTTTATCTTGGACGGCAGATATCAAGTGAGGGTTACATTGATGAAGAAATGAATCGGCGCACAAAACTTGCTTCAAAAGCTTTTGGAATAGACAGTACATTTTTTTAGAGCAATATGTCATTATGTCTTTAAAGAAAAGTATTTGATCAATGCATCCTTCCAGTGCTTACGTATGGTGCAGAGACGTGGACCTTAACTAAAAGAGATATACAAAGACTGCAGACAACTCTAAGATGCATGGAGAGGTGCATGCTTGGCATAACCTGGAGGGATAAGAAGAGGAACACATGGATCGGAAAAATGACAAGAGTGGAAGAAATCATGATCAGAGTAAAATCCTTGAAATGACGATGGGCTGGATATATTACCAGAAGGACAGATATTTTTGACTGGATTCCAAAGGTACAGGAAAAGACTGAGAAAAAGACCCCATGGGCGATGGCCGGATGAAATTCGAAAGTATGTGGAAGTAACATGGAGGAGACTGGCACAAGATAGACCGTTTTGGAAGAAACTTGGGGAGACCGTCGTCCAGCAGTGGATTGAGAATTGTTGAAAATGATGGTGATATTGTTGTTACAAAGAAACCAATATAAATTTATAAGAAAACGTTTTACACTGATACTACCGCTGCTGGCACTTTTAAGTGCTGGCAAAATGTTCTATCGTGAAAGTCACTTGGATTTGAGGGTTAATTTTCTAATATCTGCAAATGATCCTACTGTTTCAGTAGGTGTTGAAACAATATTAGTCTCTGTTATTTGCCGTCTTGTTTTTATTCACTTGAAAAGTGAAGCACGTATTCCCTCTCCCGTATAATATAACTTAAGAATGGCATGCTTGTGCAGCATCTAGTACTACAACTTTTATAAAGATTATTGGGTAGCGTTATGCTGCTGATTATGTTCAAAATCCCCCAATATACATGTGTGCACACTTGCACATATTGCATATATATACACAGAAGTGGTAACAGTCATGGAATAGCAGTACGCAAATTTTTATTTGGTGCTGCCGCCGCACAAAGACTTCAACGCAGGACAACATTTTTATCAGTTGCGAGGTGTAATGTCGCAGACATGTTGAGAATTCGCCCGTAGTATCACGGCAAGCCGACGTGAATTAACTATCAGAGCTTAAACGAGGCATGGTAGTGGGAGCCAGACGAATGAGGCATTCAATTTCCGAAGTTTTGCGAACATTCAACATTCCTCGGTCCACGGTGTCAGGGGGTTTACCTAAAGTACCTCATGGAAGAAATTACCACCCACCTTGAGCAACGCAGTGGCCGACCACGGCTACTGAATGACCATAACCAGTGGCGTCTGAACAGGATTGTCAATGCTAACAGAGTAGTGACACTGTGTCAAATTACATCCACATTCAGTGCAAGGGGTACTACAGACATATCCATCAGGTCAATGCAGCGTAATTTAGCGTCCATGGGGTATGGGAGCAGAAGACTGCCTTTGTTAACACAACGGCATCGGACGCAAGGCCACACCTGGGCTCATCAACACGATAATTGGAGCCTGGAAGACTGGCAACATGTGGCGTGGTCCGATGAGTCATGCTACCAGTTGTTACGAGCTGATGGATCCATGATATTTGACACTTCAGTGTAGAGCATGCATATATATGGACATGTGATTTTGATTGACTCCTTGATATTATTCACTAAGATTTATTCACAAGAAAATTTCACCTAACACTAACAATTCAAATGTTACCAAAAGATTTATTTTAAATTATCATACCTTTTAGAAGGAACCTGAATAAGAGCTGGATATTTCTCTGTCGGCAAACGAATAGCCATACCAAAGTCGATCAACTTTATCTGCAGCGGTTTATTTCTGTTGTTGACCAGCATGATGTTATCATGCTTGATATCTGTATGGATAATTTTCAGCTCCTGAAAGACAAACAAATATTTCTGTAAACATAAAAAAAAACATTTCATGGTGAATGAGAGTAATTTATCTAATAATAATTGCAATATTCTAACAAATTTTCAACACATGGAAAAACACCACGATTTTGCAGTTTAAGAAAATACTCCATTGTTTATATGCCTTGCGTGTTCTGGAATTCCTGCGCCTATTGACATTTGTGCCACTCCTACATGAAATTTTAGAGAACTTCCGGATATTTTTATTGAATTGGGGATATACACGACACAAGTTTTTCGTTTGCATTTGTATTCTATCTATCACCTATCAGAAAAACCAAAAATTTCGAAATTTTATTGCACCTTCTTGTCCAAACTTCCGAAGCGGACTTTTAATGCAGCTTTAAAATCCAGGCGCATACTGTTTTGAAAGAATTTACTTTTCACTGATTTTTTTACTAATCTCAGAGTTTCGTTTTTCAATTTCATCTCAGAGACTGTCTCTTCCTCTGTGTTAGCCGTTTCCCAATCCGTGGTAAATGCAGAATCGTTGCGCCGACCGGCTCGTCTTGGGGGAACATATGCGCTGCTCATTCTCCAAAAGTGCAGACCGTGACTCATCGCTGAAGACATCACGACGCCACTGGACACTATTCCACGCTGATAGTGCCAGACACCACTGCAACCCGTGCCGGCGACGCTGCTGGACAATGGTAGGTAGCGGAGTAGCATCCTCGAATGATGTCCCCATGCTGCAAATCAACTGGCAACGGTCAGAATGGCTCCTTTCGCTACTGTAGGCGGGGCAACATAGCCACGGATTTTTGAAAGTGCCGAATTCGGTTCTGTTCGGGCTGCTCTCACAATCGGTCAATCCTCCCGTTCTGCCATTGCCTTCGGCAGTGCACTGTCTCCGTGCCACTGGGTTGTGCCCTCTTTGACATATTGGCGGCAACATCGTCCGATTGTCGCTTTGCTGCAACCCAAATACCTTGAGCTACGGCTACTTGACCAATCGCACTGTCTCAGCCCAATTATACGTCCTCTCTCAAATTCCCTCAACCCGCTGGTATTGTCGAGATATCCTCAGATTCCGTGCAGGTTAATGTAACCCCAATCTGCTGTTATAATTGTCCCTGCATCTCAGCTATGCTCTTCCTACAACTTCCTCGATTCGCGGTTATCATGCGCTGTGTCGGGCGACAATTAGGCACTGGTCGTTATTTTTAATCATTTGCGTATCAGGCCCTGAGGTGCTTGCACGAAGAGTTTCTTCAGGAACAAACAACTATTTCGTATTGTTACGGAATTGTTTTACTTTTTACACAGAGCGTACAATGAAAGGTACTCTTATTAATACAGACATTTAACGTATACCAGGAAATTCAAACAAAGGTCTTCGCTCTTTCACGTTCATAAGTGAGTCACGGAAAAATTCTCATTGGCCGGCACCTGGAATCGAACCCAGGGTCTTCCAGTTTCGCGCTGGATATGCTTCCGCTACACCACAGCGGCCTCGAATTCCTCCAAACTCACACACGCTAACTGCAAGGCCAAGTTGGCAGGTTGCTTCTTGGAGCATCGCACAATGCTGGGGATTCACCAAAGACGGTAAGCATCAACTGAAGAAATAATTAGAAGGCGAATGAATAATTAATACAGACATTTAACGTGAACCAGGAAATTCAAACAAAGGTCTTCGCTCTTTCCACGTTCATACGTGAGTCACGGAAAAATTCTCATTGGCCGCCACCGGGAGTCGAACCCAGGGTCTTCTAATTATTTCTTCAGTTGATGCTTACCACCTTTGGTGAATCCCCAGCATTGTGCGGGGCTCCAAGAAGCAACCTGCCAACTTGGCTTGGCAGTTAGCGTGTGTGAGTCTGGAGGAATTCGAGGCCGCTGTGGTGTAGCGGAAGCATATCCAGCGTGAAACTGGAAGACCCTGGGTTCGACTCCCGGTGCCTGCAAATGAGAATATTTCCGTGACTCACTAATGAACGTGGAAAGAGCGAAGACCTTTGTTTGAATTTGAATGGTACTCTTATTAAAGGATTTTTAATTTCCCTCAGCGTTTTTTTCGTTACCATAAGAAAAAAGGATCTACTTTCAGAAAAAAAGTAGGTTAGTTTGTGATTGTTTGTTTCCTGGGATCTTCGAACTTCTTTTATCAATTCCTTATACTACACTATTGGAATTCTTCCAATCTCAACCACATGAAAAAAATGCGTGTAGTTGTACAAATAAATTCCTTGAAAGACTGTAAATGTGTGATAATGTGGTATTTGAAACAAAGTTTATGAACTAGTATAACCCATGTCAAAGTTTCACTACATAGGAACATGATTATTGGCTGCAAAACATTTATAGCAGATACAAAATCAATATCTTCAGGGTCAACCCTGTGGCACAGTGGTCTAAGCTCCAGCTTCTGACTATTCTTCGGAGACAGGTCTAGGTTAGAATCCCGGAGTGGCATGTATGTTCTGTTTGACTTACGACACCGGCTTTCTCCTTTTCCTTGCGTCAGTAGCGATAAATTAGGCGCGGGCGATTGCTCATATCCCACTAAGCTGCTCAAGACGGTCATTAAGCCCTTAGCCAAAAAATGGCGTATGTTTATTCTCCACATAATGTTTCAGACGTGTCTTTTGGTTCTTCACACTATGTTTCTGTCGTAACCGTTGGCTCTCCAAACTATACATAAGATAGTAAAACTATACAAGTGATATGAATTTATTGGCGTATAGAAAAATCGAAGTTTCCATGGTTGCGCACATCAACTAGATGGCGTTTTCAAGGAAGGTAAACAGCAAACTGCGTTTCTTCAAAAAGCCGTTTGACTAATGTGCGAAAGCTTGGAAAATTAGTTTTTAGGTACACCAATGTATTCGGATCACTGGTACAGTTATATTATCTTAAATATATTTGGTGTAAAGTTTCATATGTTATTATTTAGGATCCACACTATGTTTCAAGGGTATCTGTTGTTTCCCCACATAATGTTTTAGGTTGGTTCTCCACATTATGTTTCACACGTGTCTACGTCTATTGGTTCTTCACACTATGTTTCTGTCGTATCTGTTAGTTCTCCATACTGTACATAAGATAGTATTACTATACTAGCGATCCGAATTTATTGGCATGTAGAAAAATAGAAGTTTCCAAGCTTTCGAACCAGACGGCTTTTTCACTTTAGGAAGATATCATACTGCCTTCCTTGAAAAAGCGATCTGGTTGATGTGCGAAAGCTTGGAAACTTCGATTTTTAGGTACGCAATATATTCGGATCACTAGTATAGTTATACTATCTTATGGATAGTTGGTGTAAAGTTCCATATGTTATTATTTAAGCTCCACACTATGTTTCAGGCGTATCAGTTGGTTCTCCACATTATGTTTCAGACATGTCTGTTGGTTTTCTGCACTCTGTTTCAAGCGTATCTCTCTGGCTCTCCTTCTCTTTTGCAAATGTTCCTTTCTGTGTGTACACACTCTTTCTGGCGTGTCTATTAGGCTTGCGCGCTATTTTACAGGTGTGTTTGTTCGGCTTGTACACTATTACAAGCATATCGTTTGATTTAACACGAAGACTGGAAGTGAAGGGACAATCTTTTCCTATATCTAATGGTTAAGGAGCGTTATTTTGAATTCTACAAAAACAATATTTAGTTTATCGCAAATCCGCTGTACACGCTCACCAAGTAACTGTTAGTTTTTAAAGTAATGAAAGGTAAGCATCCCCAGGCCGCATAGGACCTGCTTCGCATATTTTTCGCTCTCGACGCAATATTTATAAGTTTGAACAATAACACTGAACAACTGTGTGGAGCATCCTACAATTCCGAGAAAAAATAAAATTGGTGTAATTTTAGAATAAAGAATTTAATCGGGTGAACAAAAATTAGGAGATCTTGTATGTGATTCATAAAGATAAGCAAGAGAACATATAATTTAAACGTATAAAAAAATCCTGATCAAAAATGATTTGAAACGCAGACTATGTGAATTTTGTGGGTAAATAAAATGCCATTAAACATTTTCATATTCCTGTTGACTCCTTTCATTTGGCTAAATTACTCCTTGAGTCCTTTTCGGACCC
The DNA here is from genome assembly GCA_039090855.1 of Macrothele yani. Lineage (NCBI taxonomy): Eukaryota > Metazoa > Arthropoda > Arachnida > Araneae > Macrothelidae > Macrothele > Macrothele yani. The sequence goes on from CM077034.1 coordinate 215,821,626, forward strand.
ATAAATGACGGATATCTATTGGTTTTATGAAAACGAAACTATGCACTCAATAAAAGTTTACAACAAATAAAAGTTCTTCTAGCAGAGTAGGAAATAACTTACCTTCAACTTGGCCAGGGCAGTCATCAGTTGTCGCATAATACATCTAACATCCGTGAGAAGAAGTGGACCTTGACGCTGCAAGTAATCACGTAGGCTCTCATCTAACATTTCAAAGACGAAGAATCCATTCTTGGAAATGACGAAGGAATCAATTGATCTAACGATGTGTGACTGCAAAAAGACAAACAAATATAAGTTGTGTACTGTTCTCGAATTATTGCTTTTATTTAATGAACACACAACTTCAAAAAAATAAATATCTTGTCCATTATCAAACATTTTGTTCTTTACTACATCACCGGAAAATTTTAATGTAGTTTTAAGGATTTTAATCATAATTATAGTTTCTGTGCATAAACCATGGCTTTTTTTTTGAAGTATACCGTAATTATGCCAGAAAAAAAAATTACTTCGAAGTACGGCGTACTTATTATATAATGTATGATTTCAAAAGCAAGTTAGTGCCAGGTATTTTGTAATAAGGCATTAACCTATGAGCTGGACCTATTTTACCCAACTATGTTCACGGAGGAACGAAACATGTCTCACTCCAAATTAAAGTTTTCCAGTCTTCATACTCGTTCCCATTTCGTAGCTAACATTAGATTTTTTGAAAATGAAAAATTAAAAGGAACATGAAAAAGATTTAACAGTAAAAGACATAAAAATCTTTAAAAACGTAATGTGATTAATAAGTTCATTATATAATTCCGTGGTCATTCCGGTAGTTAAGTCTCCAGATGATCGGGTGTCTGTACGTATAACCGTGTGAGTAGGATCTTGGCTCGAGTCTGCCCTGGGTTTCTGTCCTTCTGGGAACAAATGGCCTCAAAATAGGACCGCAGAAACTCTTGCAGTCCTCATAACTCTAATAACGTTTATTAAACCCCGAATCATAAAAAGTATTGCCGCATAGTGTTAGGTAAACTTTGCTTTACAGTTCAAACAGTTTTAACGAAACTCGAGCAAAATCCAGTGTGGTATTTCAGTTGTCTAACGATGCCAATTTTGTAGTTATAAGTCCAACAAATTGCCCTCTTAGCGGTACTTTATCTTAATAGTATTAACTCCCGTCATTTTCTTGATACTTGAGTTCCTCTTCCTATCGTTCCTTGTTATAACAAAGATGCATTAATCCATGTTTCTTTCAGAACTTTTCATACTCTGTGTGTCTTTTTTAAAGACTATTTAACCGGCGATCTTCCATTGTGTTTAAAAAGAAAAATCTTTCATGCATGTGCTAAATCCTTATTTGCTTATGAAAGTGAAACGTGGAGTGTCACAGAACTAAAATGCGGAAAAATAAAAGCATCTGTAAGAAAGTTAGAGAGGAGAATGTTGGGAATAACGAGAAGAGACCGAGTTAGAAATGAACTTATAAGATAAAGAACAGGAATAATAGATTTTATAAAAATAATAAAGGAATCGCAGTGGAGATGGGCTGGACATGAAAGATGGACATGATTAATAACAGAATGGCAACCGAGAGATGGAAAGAGACAAAGAGGGAGCCACAGAACGAGATGGAAAGATGACCTTCCGAAATTTAGAGGTGCTAAATGGTGGACTGGGGCTAAGAATCGATGAAATTGGAAAAAAATGGGGGAGGCCTATACTCTGAATTGCGTGCCAACAAGCTCTTTAGCGTCTCTCATCCATAAGTAAGACCTCAAAGGATGCTTTGATTAAACATGTTTTTAATCAGTTTGTTTGTGAATAAAAATGTATGTGTGTATGTATTACGTTTCCCTTCAAATAGAAAATGTAGTAAGTATCTGATATTTCACAACAATCTATTTTAATTTCTACTACGAATCAGAATAATTACAGAAGTGTTTACAATAAATATTAGCTGTCGTTAATTAAACATAGCCGGCAAGAAAGCATGAAGTGGTGGAAACTATTTGAAATTCAGGTAGCTAACCTCTATGTACGCGGTCACGAAACATTCAACAGTACGATAATTATACGACCTCCAAATATTTTTGTGGACAAGTCTGACATAGAACTCGTTTTGAATGCAACACATTTCCGATACCATTGCGGATACTCTATTAGCCATGTCAATTTCAAAACCTCATGGACCAAGCAAATATTTACATGTTTCGTCGGGAAAAAAAGTTTCTAAATTCCATAGGCAGGTTGAAACGGAAAGGCGGATAATTCATGTTGCATAAATTTAAAATTACGGTATACAATTTAGTGAAAATAAACTACAGTAGAACTCCAATTATCCGGATTAACTGAGACGAATGTTCGCAAAACTCGCCCATCCGGATATTCGAATATTCATTAACGAATATTCGGTCATCAGGATATTCGCAATATTCGGATAACTGTTTGATTTTACAAATATTATCCCATCCGGATTTTCGTAAATTCCGGATAATTGTTTGCTTTACGAATGTCTCCCATTCGGATATTAGTAAAATTCTGATAATTGTTTGATTTTACGAATATTCGCGCATCCGGATATTCGTCAAATCCGGATAATTGTTTGGTTTTACGAATATATGCCTTTCCAGATATTCGTAAAATCCGGATAATTGGGTTGTTTTTTCTCTGTAGGCCAAATACTTATTTCTTAATTGAAGTAAGGAAATTAAATTTTTTTCGTTTATCGTATTTTATAACAACAAATGCTGTACATTTAAAAAAATAAATATCTACTGTACTGCACTATCATTTTGTATTATTTAAATGAACGAAAAAACTAAAAACACAAAAATAAATAAATAAAAATCTTAATTTTTCTTGGCCTCGAGAGAAGAAGAAGCGATCCGGATAACTGGAATTCCGGATATCTGGAGACCGGATAATTTCAGTTTTACTGTACATTATTTCCTACTTTCGAAATAAAAAAAATTGCTCGATAATTTGTTCACGTATGGAGGAGTAACAGTAGGAGAGATAGCTTGACCATATTTCTTTAGCGTAGAATCTCAACTAGTATCACAACGATTATCGAGTTCGTAATTCAGAAACATTCCTCACTTATAATTGTATTTACAGTTAGGAAAGGATTACAATTGCATGGGCACTCTTGTAAAAGAAAGAACATGTGTAATTAAAGATGTGTTATATGTCAACAAAATTAAAAATATTCTTTGTCAAAATAATTTCAAGAATAATCTCGGATTATTAAATTTCTGTTGACGTTTTAGAATTTTTTGCGTTTCCATGGCTTGTGTTTCGTAACAAGCTGATCTTCAATACAAAAAGCAAGGTGATCAAATTTTTGTTAATCCAAATGAAACGTGGTGAATGTCGTGCTTCGCTCTCAAGGTCTTTACTTTTTATCTTCTCCTTGAACTGCGATTCATGCAAAAATCGAAAGTCCAATTTTCGTGGAAACACTAGCGTTAATTTGGTGACCTTAATAAAAACTTGTCCCAAATCTTAATAGGGAAAGAAAGACGATTCCATAAATTTTCACCTGTAAAAGGAGAATCCTTAAGGACCAAATTGCTCTTTTAGGCAAATTTCCTCTGGTACATGCCTTAGAAAATGGACTCTGATCCACGTTCCTGCCACCTGGAAATGAATTGCGACTCAGTAAAAATCCTTACACTCTGTAAAGATTTCTTACACTTCCTGGTAAAGAATATTTTAACTGATAGCAATGCAGAACATTACGTTGTGTATATTATAATTTGGAGGATCAAGAATGTTAACTTTAAATTAGGAGAGTAACTTTCGCCATTATTCTGAGAGATTATGTTACATCATTGAATTCAGACTGAAGGAAATACCGAGATCATAAAAGTCTATTGTTAAAAACTAATGTAATAATGATGGTCAAAGAAATGCTTACCTGATACGCTTTCCAGAAATTTAATCCGCATAGGATGTTCAATTCATTTAAATATACTTCTTCGTCTATCTTGACAGATTTTACAGCCACAATTTCATTGGTTCCTTGCTTTAAACATTTCACAACCTGCAAAAACAAATTCATATTATTCTGCAAAACATTTCATCAGATATCATCTTAATATAAACAAAAAAAAGTCATTTTCAAGGAAAATGTTCTTTAATCCGCGATTATTGAAAAATACAAGCATGCATACTACGAACCACTGTGATAATAATACCGACAACAAAAGAGAAAAGAAATATCTTATTTAACGTTTACTTCAAAATACACCGAAGACCCAAAACAACATTTTTTTATTGGAGGTTTAACGACCACCGTGAGCAACTCAATGGTCTGTAAGCAGTCGCCCGTCCCTAATTTAGGATCACTGATTCCAGGGAAGGGAAAGAGCCAGTGCCCTAAGACAAAAACAACATCCATGCCGCACGGGTTTTGAACCCGCACCCCTTTCTGACGAATAATCAGAGGCCATCGCCCAGACCACTGCGCCACCGAGGCGGCCTGAACATAATGACCAAAGCGTCTTCATGCAAATTGAGGAAGCCGCAGGCAAACGACGATGTGTATGAAGGTTATGCAATGGTATAAATATCGCTTGATACTGAGGTCTGTAAATCAACTGTATTCTCGTTTCTGAGGTGGGAAATGCAGCGGACTTTAGCAAGTTTGAAAAATGCCAAATTTGAATGGCCAAACGAGTGAGTCAAATGGTAATTTTAATGGCCAAACGAGTGAGTCAGATGGTACTTTTAATGGCCAAACGAGTGAGTCAGGTCTTAATTTTAATGGACAAACGAGTCAGTCAGGTAGTAATTTTAATGACCAAACGAGTGAGTCAGATAGTAATAATAAAGACCAAACGAGAGTGAGATCTTAATTTTAATGGCCAAACGAGAGAGGCAGGTCGTAATTTTAATAGCCGATCGAGTGAGTCAGACCGTAATTTTAATGGCCAAACGAGTAAGTCAGGTCTTAATTTTAATGGCCAAACGATTGAGTCAGGTTGTAATTTTAATGGCCAAACAAGTGAGTCAGATCGTCATTTTAATGGCCAAACGAGTGCGTCACATGGTTTCCAAGACGGAAACGCTTCTACGGATGCTCATAATAAGCCACGGTTCCTACATTCAGAAAGCAGTCCATTGAGGAAGAAACCAGCAATGTGTGTTCCAACCCCAAATCATCGATGCTATTGGTAAGCGAAGGCTAGCCCGTTTGGTACGAGCCAACAAAATGCATACTGTGGAGCAACTCGCCGATCATTTGAATGCTGATCACAACATACAATACCTCGAACCCTGCTGAAAATGGAGCCGCGTAGCTGCAAGCATCTACGAGTGGCCATGGTAACCTTCGTACGTCGGGAAAGAACGTACAACTGGCGCGAGAAGATCAAACCTGAACCTTGAATGATTGGAGAAAGTTTGCCTGGGCCAATGAGCCTCGATTTCTTCAGGACCATGTGGATGGTAGGGCAGGTGTGCGTCGTTTACCTGTGGAAGTGTTAGCTTTGGAATGCACCGTGGGATGAAAATAAGAGAGTGGAAGAAGTTACAGCAGAGCAATGCATTGGGTAATGTTCTTGGGTCCGGTCATTCTTCTTTAAAAAACTATGACATCTACCACCAACCTGAACATCATTACAGACCAGGTACATTCCATTCTTTCATTTAAACGGTATTCCCTCTAGTACTTCCTTATTTCAACATGATAATGCGAAACGCCATAATTTCTGGATAGTTCAAAAATGTTTCGAGGAACATGAGAAGTACATCCAGGTATTACCATGACCTCCAGATTTCCCAGACTTAAACCCAATCGAGCATCTGTGGTTTGTGTTGAAACAGCAATTTCTATCTGCGGTGCGGCTCAACTGCGTAACTTACAAGGGTTTAATGATATGCCGTTAACCAGTTGGCGCCAGATACCCAAATACAGTTTTGGAAATCGTGTAACGTCCCTTCCTCGCCGAGTAAGATCTATTTCGGGGGCTCATGGAGGACCAGCATCATATGAAGCAATGGTCATAATGTTTTTGCTCTTTGATGAATTTACCGCAGCGGTTCTTGAGGTCTAAATGCAGGGAAATAGGATGTCTTTTGATTGGGAGTTAAACGACCACCGTCAGCAACTCAGTGGGCTATAGACAGCAGCTCAGTGGGCTGCAAGCGGCATCTCAGTGGGTTGTAGGCAGAAGCTCAGTGGGCCATATGTAGAAGCTCAGTGGGCTATAGGCAGCAGCTCGTCCCAAATTTAGGGCCACTGTTCGAGGAAATGTAGAGGCATAGTGCCGTGTTAGGAACAAAACATCAATGCTTCACCATGATTCGAATCCGGACCCATATCGTATAAAGAGTCAGAAGCCATTGTTTAGACCACCACGCCGCCGGGGCGGCAGTCAGAATTTTAATTTATAAGTGGCTGAAATTCATCACTCCTACGATATCATGAACTTTTGTTTATCAACTGCATCAATATTCAGTGAAATTTAAATATCCATGAAATGGGCAAAATGTGAGTGGCCGCCCCGGTGGCGCAGTGGTCTAAGGCGTTGGCCTCTGATCATTCGTCCGTAAGGGGTCCGGGTTCGAATCCCGGTCAGGCATGGATGTTGTGTTTGTCTTACGGCACTTGTTCTCTCCTTCCCTGGAACCAGTGACCCTAAATTAGGGACGGGCGACTGCTTATAGCCCATTGAGTTGCTCACGGTGGTCGTTAAACCTCCAATCAAAAAAAAAAAAAATGTGAGTGTAGCCGCTAACCTTTTTGTATTCTTTCTGGAGGTATAAATAAAAGATTCACTATTACGCATCACTACAAAAAAATTCCCACGGGTGGTCATAACGTGCCTACTATTTCTTTTCCCAAGATGGTGACTCTGTTGTGTGACAGGTGTTTGAATATTTCTAACGTTTTTCATGAAAGGTTGCGAGTCTCATTGATTCGCATCTTTTGAAACACTCATTTAGGAAAACAGTAAAATAATATTATGGAATCCTATTAAAAACATAATTTAAATAGTATCTCATAAAAATTATGTGTTATGTAAAACCTATTTCGTCGCTCCGGTTGCGCAGTGGTCTAGCTCTGACTATTCGTCTACGATGGGTTGAAATTACGGAAAGGCAAGAATGCTGTGTTTGTATTACGACACTGGTTCTCTTCCGTGCCTAGAATGAGTGATCCTAAATTACCGACGTGAGTCTGCTTATTGCCCACCGAGCCTCTCACCATGTTGTTAAACAAACAAACCTATTTAGTTATTATTAATGATTAAGATGTAGGAAACCAGTTCTATATACATATCCCCCAGACCCCATTTCCTTTCTAACTTGCAGGTTTTACCTTCATTGTGTTTTAATAAATTTCAAACTTATGTGTGTTACTGCAGGAATATCCAAATAGCACGTTGTCAAAACAGTGTTTTATGAAATATGTCATGCGTAGCTTCATTTAATGTATTCATGATTCATTTAATGGCTTCGGTGACAAACAGAACAAAAGACACTCAGCCAAAGTATCACTCATATCGGACTCACCTTTTGATAATGAAAAGTTTCACGACATTTTAGAATGAAGGGATTTTTTTAAACAAGTACAAGACAGAAAAATATGCTATGTCCACCAAGGCAAGAATATTCTGCGTGCTTTGATAATTAATTTACTATACGGCGTGGCTCCTTTGAAGGAATTACAATTTAATTATTAGCAGAAAATGTTGGCCACCTTCGTTTCGGTACCATAAAAGAACTCTCAGCTTCCCTCTGCTTCAGACAAAGACATCATACGGAACACAAATAATCATTTACCAAATAGACTTCTTCCACTTTTTATGCAAATAAACAGTGGCTGACTATAGTGGCAAACAAAAATGTAGTCAAGCAGGAAAATCCCGAACCAACAGAAGTTAAACAGTTTTTCGCTTGCCAGTTTTAAAATATTTATTAACATTTCGGTGTTTCTGTTTAAAAAAATATACAGTTCCGTATACAAATAAATATATGTTGTATAATCGTTGGGTATCTGGATAAATCCAAAATATTTGGAATGCATCGGTTGAGCTGGGACGTATCCTATTCAAAAAGAATTTTCCGTAAACCAATCTTAATGATTGTCGAACCATATCCTCTGTCTGATATTATATACGTGATCATTAAAAAATTGCTAAACGAGTTTCCAAGTTCCAGGAGTTGCATTCACTTCATTCTTAAAAACTGCAAATGCAATTTTTTAAAGATTGTTTTCCAGTTAAAAATAAGCCGATGTTCCTTTCTTGAGTTTAACTTTCAATAGGACGTTTTTCAAAGATTTGTAGACATGCTTTTGGAACATTTGCTCATTTCACGCCCTAGGCAAGTGAATAATTTTAACTATTTTTCATAGTTTTTGTGAGATTCGAAGAACTGTCCCTCCAACGGCTAACAAATGGCTTTTCTCAGCTGGCGCGTCAATAATAGCGTACTTTGCGTTTTTCGCATCACCGCGTTTCACTAAACTAAACTGTTTATCAGTTCTTGCCCCATACAGGATAGGTAGCTGTATATTGTTCAACGTCAACTCATTTCAGCCTTTCATTGACAATACGATGATATGTACTATGTACATTACAAGATATCCTCACAATTCGTAGTGACTACATCAATTATTTACAACTCGGAGTGCTGTTCAAGAACCCGTCTTGTGTTAGATAAGAAATGGCTTTTCTCATCTGGCTTTTTGCATTCAGATCTGGTTCTTCATTCAAGTTTCAAAAACGTTTGAAATCAATTTGTTTAGCTTGAACCTATTTTTCCTATATAAATAGTGGTTTTTCAATACTGACTATACAGATTGATGTATCATGCTCACAGACGGAATTCAACATATGTCTGGTAACGAATGCATTGCACAATATTTCGGTTTTATTTCTTTTTTGCCTGCAGAGACACATATTCGCGAAAGATGAAATGATTTACGCCATGCAATTCCCGAATATGAATCCTATGGCCTAAAATTAATTTCTTATGACTTATTTATTTACTTATTTAAAAATTAAAACCGATATGCCCTGCTTTTACAAGAAATGGAAATTTATCAATTGATGGGAACAGCTAGAGATAACTGACACCAACATTTATTTTGTACAACAGACATAAAAGAAGGGTGACATGGAGAAGGATTAATCGACGTATAAAATTTGGTTGTGGAGCTTATGGAAAGAGCAGTCCAAATTTGAAGAGCAATATGCCGTTATGTATTAAAACTTTACAGAAAGTGTTTAATCAATGGATTCTTCCATTTTTTACGTACGAAGCACAGACATGGACCTTAACCAAAATGACATAAAGGCTGCAGACAGCTGAAAGAAGCATGGGAAATGCATGCTTGGTGTAACCAGGAAAGATAAGACGAAAGAAAAAGGACTCATGGATCATTAAAATGGCAAGAATGAAGGAATCATGATTTCTTATGATCAGAGTAAAAAGCCTGAAATGACAACGGGATTTGACAACAGAAAGGAACAACAGAAATGACAACGGACAACATTGACAACAGAAAGGAACACAGATTAGTAGCTGAAATTTAAGGCAGGTTACCAAGAGACCGGAAAAGAACCAGAAGATCACGTCGGAGATAAGTGGATAAAATTCGAAAGAACGTACGGGTAACATGGACGAACCAGGCTCAAGACAGGCCTTAGCGAAAGAAACTTGGTGATACCTTCTTCTTCCAGCAGTGGGCTGATAATTGTTGACAAGGATGATAATATATGCGCAGCTACTACTGAATTAAAGCTACCCCGATCCTCTTCCTGATATCTCTGTGCTACGCCGTTCTCTTCCATGACACTAGGGTATACTGTTTTGGGATCCTAGTATCCAATCAAATATTTCAGTTTTCAAACGTTGGCCAGTCTTTCTAGCAACATGTCCGGCTCATTACAGTTTCCAAGTTTCTGGTCATGATGCCATCCGTCCTTGTCATTTTCTTGATCCTAATCAATCAAGGTGGATTTTCCGATTACGCAAAGCATAGAGGTGCATGCTTCTTTAAGCTCTCGGAAGTCACTGAATCTAATTTTCAATAAAAATTCATACATAGGAATTGGAAGAAGGCATTGAGTAAACACTTTTCTCTTAAGACATCATCATAAATCGCTCTTAAAAGGTGTATAGTTTCTTCCAAATGGCTAACGCGCCAAATCTGTTTTTTTTTTTACATTTTCGTGGCGTTGTAACCAATGCGTTTAAGATAAACACTTTTCCTTAAGACATAATGGTAAAGCACTCTTAAAATTGTACTGTTCCTTCAAAATGGTGGCCAGTGATATTTTTTAATTCTTTTATTAGGGGTTTTAACCAATGTGTTGATTATGAACATTTCTTTAGGACAGGGGTCAGGAACCCAACCTCTGTCCTGAAGAAATGTTTATAATCAAAACAACGGCCAGCCCTGTATTCTTATACGACCAGCGGACGCCTTACCGGCTACTTTATTTTTTATTTTAAAGTGACCTATTTGTGCTATAAGAACAGATAAAAAACGGAATCGAGCTCCACCAGACTTCTGATTTGTTTCACCTTTCAACTCTTGTCATACGAAAATGCGTCAATTTACAACAAACACCTGCAGCGCACAAATAGTAACGGTGCGTTGGAGCGCATTGCAATTTGATATTTGGCTGTATGAAGGGAGGCAGGCTATGATAAAAGGGAAATGTGACCTTCGTTCACGTTGGGTACCATTCCAGCTGGTTGTTGGCATGTGATAACTTTTTTTCTGCTGTGGAGGACGCAAGCGGAGAAGAGCAAGACGGGATAAACCAATGTTCCGTGGTGGCGGTTTTTCTAGTACAGTATATATATAACTTAAAACTGAAATGCTACCTCATGTACCGGAAGGTTGCCGATTCCTGCTTTGGGACATAATAAAAAATATTTTCTCCCAAATTCCCTCCTGCCAATTTTCTTTTTCATTTATTTCGAACTTAAATGACCACCATGAGCAACTTCATGAACTATATAAGCAATCGAACGTCCCTAATTACAAATTATCCCACACTAGCTCTCCTAGGGGAGAGTAAAGCAAAGGAACCACCCATATCTCGCCGAACCTCGAACCTGGATCTGTTGCGGAAAATCTGGTCGGACGTGAGGACATAAACACCTGCGGCACCGAGACTCTTGATCAAGTTTTAAGTACACACCGAATAACTTTCTCTTCCGATATACCCTTGTTTTATAGCTGTTGTAAAAATCTAATTGTGGACACTCGTTACTTCTTAGAACGCCCAACAATCTCTAAACCTTTAGTTCTGCAATCAGTTGTGTTTCTTCTGCAGGCCCATGTCACAGAAAACAAAACTGAAAAAACAAGTCATCGTGGTTGGACTAAAATTTTAACATTTTATGCATCTTTTTATCATATTTATGCAACTTTTTATCACAAAGTACAGAGGGAAGGCCAAAGAAGTCATGGAAGGATTCAGATTGAGGGAGTGGCAGGAATGAAAAAAAGATAATGCGTATGAAGCATAGATCATCTTGCATACGGCGCGTGATGGATTCAGTGAAGCCCGAGTTGTATTACTCAAGATCGCTGCAAATGAAGACCTTTTGATACTGCAACAGAAAGCAACAATTTTCTGGTAGTCTAATTCTTATTGAAGTTAATCTCTTAATCGTAGAGAATAGCATAGTATATGTATGTGTATTCGCACTCTAGCTGTACCAGATTAAAAAAAACATGCATTTTGTCCCAATGTGTGCCAGCTGATGATTATTTTCAAATGAAGTGCAAAAAAAAAATGAAATAGATCGATTCCATAAAAACAATCATCACACGTAATAATTCCTGTCTGTCATTGCAAATTGAGCAGCAAACTGATGCGTACTCATAGAATTGTAAGTCCCAGCTCACCTGCGTTTCTCTTCATCCTATATACGTTATTTATCCTTCTGTCTCACCATCAATTAACGTCCATAAGGAAACGGCGAAGTAAAAAACACTCATAAAATTTATTGTTAATAGCAACGAGACCGACATTAAATATCAAGTTTCCATTAGAACTATTACTGAAATGATGCATGCTTACCTGACCGTAGCTTCCGCTTCCTATATTCTCGAGCACCTTGTATCTCCTCTCTTGGTGACTGGAGTAATTAGACCTGGGTCTAAAATTCCATTTTCCTTTGTTTGTTCTGCAACAGCTTGCTTGATTTTGGCCATGGAAAATCCAGGTTTTATCCGGGAAATGGTGCCTGTCTTCAATTGAACGTTCACTTCGGTAACAGTGCCAAGAGGACCATCTTTTCGCTGCAGATGCCTTGCCTTTTCCTGGCATTTTCCTCTAGCAGCTTGTGTTTCGGCAACCTAGGAAAAAAGTGAATACTCACATAAATTAAAGTACATTCATAAGTAAGACATTTTTGAAACGAAATTTTATAATACAAAGAGAAACACTATTATCCTTGTATACTGTGTTACATTCGTGTAAAGGCTCCACAGACAGGTTACGTTGGTCCAGAGGAGACATATCTCCTTTAAGCTCATTGTGGCTTTCCCGCTCATTCAGTGCTCCTTTCTGGTATTCATCGGTTTTTGACGTAGAGAATGTATAGTACATGTGTTTTAGAATTATCATCCGCTGGTATAAATTATAAAAAAATACTATTCGGAATTAGACACGGCAAGGAGTCATTACCTTCTACCGAAAAAAGGGAGGAATATTTTTTAACTTGATGGAATTCCAGGTAAGAATTATTTAACACTACCTAGCACAAGATATGTAGACCTTAACAAATAAGAATACTTGTAATGTTTTCTCGATTTTGGGACGTGGAGACAATATGACCTCAGCAATCTCCAAAAATTGAATACAAGCACGAACTTTTAAACTATATGACCAGGTTATGTAATATAAAAAAATATCATTTACACCGAACACACGCCATTTCACTCCTACTGAGAGATCAAATTACGGTACCACCCAATAATTGCAATGCAAAAGTTTTATAGTAGTGTCTCGCCATTTCCTCATGCGGGGGCAAATAGGGGGAAACAATTTATGAAATACAGTCTTTAAGTATCATTGTAATAAGATTATGAACTACAATCTTTTCTCACCTGCACCTGCATGAAAATTCCGGACAGATAACGGTTATTTGCTTTAAATTAAGTATAATGGCCTTATAGAATGTAAATTCTTCGCCCACTTTTGATACCTTATTCTCTGGGTTTACTTAATTCCAGCAATTCAACTTTCTGCTTTGTGTAGCCACCACATTATCAATTATCTGCTACTGGAGAAAGAAAATCTGATAAATAGAAAAGGACAACACAAACTACTTAATTCATTAGTGTAAGGAACACCAGATAGATGTTGAAAATAAATAATTATTAATTATGGAATTAATAATTAAAATAAGAAATAAATAATTAATCAATAATGATCAAATTAATAATGTTTTGGGGACTGAGAAGGGTTAATGCTTATTCATTACATGCCTCGTAAAAGCGACACTGACTGCCGCCTCTTATGCTGTGTTACTGCGGCAGCTGCGTTAAACCATCAAGGCGAAACAGGCAGCAAAAATTGCAACTGGGCGTTCTTGTTTCTGCAAACATTGCTCCAATCCACAACGCTGGTATTTCCATGCAACCTGTGACGGAAAGTGGCTTCCTAATGGCTTCTCCTCCATTCCGTAGTCACCTGACTTCTGGCCATAGGGACTTCTTTCTATTTAAAAATCTGAAAAAAAAAGACGACGTGGTATGCCTTCTAAGTTGCGATTCTGAACTAAAGGAAGCAAGCTAGCTTGTGTTCGAAGAGAAAAATAAACATTTTTTCGCAGTAGGAATTCGCAAATTCCATGAAAGGTGCAAAAAATGTATCAAAGTCAAGAGAGACTGTGTGTAAAAATAAAAAAATGCGTTTCTTGAAAGAAAAATATCTTCGCGTGCTACGATTAGAATTTATTAAACCTAAGAAGTAGCAAGCTAATTAGAAGTGGGAGACATAACTAAAATTATTATTTTTTTCTAATGTTGGTCGCATTTTAACAAGGATAAATAAAAGAAAGATGGAACCAAATTTTCGGGTGTAACAATTATGTCTTTTGAATCCGTTCTGAAGCAAATTAAATTTGTCAAAGCTATTGAAACTCAATGGAGCCGATTTGGAAAAAATATGAACTGATTTTAACAATAGATAAACAATGCAGAAATAGAAACACCTGTTTCTTAGTTCCACCACAGGCTGAAAAACATCTTATGGAAATAAAAGGATGGCGCACAAAACGTTAGTCATAGCACACGGAAGGTATCACACAAAAAGATTTTTAAACAGAACAGTTAAAAGAAGAAATATATAGAGAGAAGGGAAAACATTACATAAATGTATGTTTTCTAGAGGAAGAATTTTGCTTAATTGAAAATTGGAGAAAAATATACTGTATTGAAAAAGCTTTGCGAAGGGGAATAACTTTTCAAATAATGTCCCCCGGAAGCAAAAGTAGCATGAAAATGGTTTCGACCTTTGCCCCCTACCAGAAAATCTGTACATTATTTAAAGATGATAATGCTATACATCTCTGGAGTAGCAAACGGTATACACTAAAGAATAAATTTTTCGATTGTATTTTTAGAAGCAGCGATACAGCTGCAAACTTTTAAGTAAAAAACCACCTAGTGACAGAACTGTGAACTAAGAAATTCTACACATACCAGCCTAAAGCGTTCTACAAAGTAAATGACATCCGGTGTTGAAAAGAATTGTTTTTTTAATTCGCACATGTAGAAGCAGAGGTGTATTGAGAAAAACATATTAAACATTTGCGCATCGCAGCGGTGAAATTGTGCATTATTTTGGGACGAAACTACGCACACAGAATTTGCATTGTTAGTAATATCTGACCGGAAAAGAAGTTTTGAATTCGGATTTCTGGTCCTGGCAGATATTGCTACGTAAAACGGAAAACTGAACTTGGGCCTCCCTCTGGTGGCAGACTTGTGCCTTAGGAATAATTTATAATTTTATGAGAAACGTTTCTGCAACGGAAAACCCACTCCAACAAAGAAAGTTTTTTTTCAAATCGGAAACTTAGAAACATAGATATAAACAAAAACACAGGCGGAAAAATTATGCGCTTTTTTAAGAAATTGTTCTTAAAAGGTTTTTTGACGAGAGTGGTATCGATATACGAAATAATTTTTTCAATCGAGTTTTCGGCAGATTAGAGTTTGGTTAAATACATCAGAAGCAAGAATAAACCCTTACCACCCTGGTGGCCAAACACTTCTTTACGAAATAAATGGAGGTAGACCAAATGATTTCCTTACGAAATAAATGAGAAAACATTTCGCATGGGAAACTATCCAACAAAGAAGAAATTTTCCAAATCTGAGTCTTAGAAGAAGAGATATCGACAAAATGATATTTTATATGTACTTCCTGTTACAGAGAAACCATGCAATATTTTAAGAAGAAAGTGTTCATAAAATATTTATCAACGCGAATTGAATCAACTAATGAACAACTTGAAAAATTGATTATGCCTTATATATCGACTTCGACATAAATGGAATTGAAAGGCAAACCAAAAAATTCAATCCGACGTTTAGAAGCAAATATATGGAAAAAAATGTATTTTGAATTCAATATTATCTGAATTTATGCCACCAAACGGCAGAATTGTGCATCAGAAAAATAAAGGAAAATAGAGAATAATTATTCGTACATTTTAAGCTTCCCAACGCAAAAATAATTTTTCAAATTGGTCTGTTGGTTCCACAGCTGTGGAGATCACAAAGGACGGATGGACACACCGATAACATAAGCACGATAGTTTTTACAAAAGATGTGCTAAAAGAAATTCAGTTTGTCAATTGCAGCATCTGCGATTGATACGATTTTTACTTTCTCTCATTCGAATTTCTGGATGTCATCCTTATGGTGTATTTTTGCATTGTCAGAAATAAGGATAAAACAATACCTGGAATAAGAGTTTAATAAAGAAAACACGAAGCCGAGGGGGAGAATTTGATAATGGTGCTATATTTCTTTTGCACATACCAGTAATTATAAACTCCTATACCCCTAACAGACAATTCGCCCCTATTTGCTAATCTGTTCTGCATTTGAAATTTCCTACCCGCCGGAAATCTTCCGCAGATATTAGCCCCGTCCCTTCGTGGAGTAAGAGACAGTGAGCAAATTGCATTTTATATGAAATGTCTTATTTAGGGGAGATTCCCTAAACTTTTGGGTACACAGGATTTTTCTCAGGAAGTAAATTAATGCCGATATAAAGCGATTTTTCTTAATGGTTTCGCCTTCGACATTAGGATTGCCAGAACAGTTATTTAAAAGTCCACAGGGGACCAGCACGCTGCAGATAAGCATAATGCCAGTGTGTGTATGTTTCCTAAAATATTCTCCTATCACGTAATTCGATTATTAGAAAACATTGGCTTCTACTCGATTTACTTGGTGTATGTGCGTGCTGTAGGGGGGGGGGGGTTACAGTGATAATTAACAACTTTACTATTTTTTCTGTTATAAAAATTACATGTCTCCGAAAATTGTTCCCGTTGCTGTATTTGTAGGGTTAGTGGCCTAAAATGTAAGTTATATTCGGATATCTTGCCTTACTAGGAAGTAAATCACACAGGGAAATATTTTCAATTTAATAAGGGTACATAAAGTATTATTTTAGTGCTGTTTAGGAAACAACAAGGCAC